>VXAD01003129.1:82829-547162 GCA_013399195.1 Dicrurus megarhynchus
GCCGCACCGCGCTGCGCTGGGCGGGGGAGCCGCGCTGCCCCGCGGGGCCGCCGCCCGGGGCGCGGGGGACACGGCCGCAGCGGGACCGCTCCAGCCGAGGGGCCTGCGGGGGGTTCTTCCCTTTTCCCCGCAGCCGCCATGCCCCGCCTGAGCGCGCCCTCCGCTCCCGGCCCGGGCCGTCCCGGCCATGCTCCGGATCGTTCGGCGAGGACTGACCCCCACCACTGTGCCCGTTCCCTGGGGGCGACCTGCAGCGGGGATCCGCTCCTGTTTCGCTGCGGGCCCTGCCGGCCCGGGAACCACTTTCGGTGGGGAGCACTCCTTTCAATAGCGCTCGGAATTCTTCTTCCATCCCTCTTAGTGACTGTATGGCATCAAAGTTCTTCCAAAAGTCCAAGTTCCAAGTCAGATTTGGGTCAGCAGAGAAGGGAAAGTCTTCGGAAAAACACATCCTCCTTTCTTAAAACATGGAATCATGTTTTTCTTGTGATCTGCTTCATGGCCCCCAACATCCCCTTTGAGGGAAACCAACGGGGTTTTGCCCGACTGGAACCTGCTCACTTGGGTGGAGGGGTTTCAGCCCCAGAGGTCACCCAAAGCCAAAGGCGACCCTCCTGGGAGCAGGGCGCCCTCAGTGCACCCATGCTGGTTTGGTGCCCCTGGAAGGAAGGAACGTGCTTGGAGTTTGCAGCCTCTAACATTTATTTATTTCTCTATTTATTTATTTATTTATTTTTGAATGTTTGCCTCCATGCAGGACATGTCTGTGCTAACCTGGGTTCTGCTTCTGATTCATATATTCACTCTCTTACTTTTTTTTTTTTTTTTGGCTTCTTTAAGGCTTGCTATTTAAAACCCACCCACGTATTCATTTTCTGACTGTTTGGTAGCTTCAGAATTCAAATTAACGATGTGCAATGTTTTGTCAAATGACCTGTGGGCATGAATGCCAGCAGAAATGTCTGAATAGCTACAATGCAAATGTGTAAATGCTCCCGAAATTCGGCTCTGAAACTCACAGCTCCAGAGAGAGAGCTGAGAGTGACTCCTTGCTCTGCTGTGCTCCGTTCTGGTGGCTGCAGGAGCTGAAGTTGGGCACTCTCCGGATAAGAAGAGATGGAAAAGCAAACCAGGCATTGCTTTGTAACATCGCACGTGTTCCTGTAGTGCAAAGAGCAAAGTTTACATGCATGTTGAACCCCAGGCTATGGCTTCCGAAAGGTGGGGTTTTTTGTTGTTAAATTTGGAATTGGCCGCTTCTCTAGAGTAGAGCTTTATAAAATCATACTTGGAAGTGCAGAACACCTGTCCTTAGAATCATGGGGATTGGTGAAGTTCTCCTAAACCTTTGGTTTTTAGGGTCATGTTTTTAGGAGGGGACTGCAGCCTTGAGGGAGTTTGAGGTTGGAAGTTCTTGCTTTATAAGTGCTTTCATTTAAATGCTACTGCGGGGCTGATAGGCATTATCACCTATGGTGTGATCTTGGTAATTATGGATAGCAACAGGGCATCATTGTTACAACTTGGTGTTAAATGAGACTGCTTTGATTAGTTGTAAATCCCTAAGATTTTTCCAGTGTTTTGAGCTGAATTTTCATCTTTATCAAGTGCCCACATACGGGATCAGCAGAGGAAATTGAGTTGAGACTAATAGTTAACAATTTACCGTACATCATGGATTTTCGGTCAAGTGATAAAAGGCTGGCAGGAAATGAGAAATTGATATCTCAACTAAGAGTAAACATGTGTTAAGTGTAGCTTTTACAAGATTGTTTGATAAATTATAAATTGGTTTAGGCAGAGCACAATCCATACTGACATATTTTGGTTAGTTTGAAGCTCATAACACCAACGCTTGAAATAAGTTTATACATCTGGAGGCAGATCTGTGGCCGATGTAAACTGTCGTAGTGCTAACGATGTTAAGTGGGTTCCAGCACTTTATGCTGATGGAGAGTCTGCCTTAGTGTCTGTCATAAGCAGTGTTTTGTATTCTTGGAATATGAGTCTGAAAAGCAGCTGGAATTAACTTTGAAGGTAACTACATTTTTGTTAGGGACGATTTTAAGCAAATAATTTTTTTAAAGCTTACTTTGTAGTTAGGTTTGAAATGAAACATGCAAGTTACCTTGTTACTTTTTGAGAGATGTTAGACGTTTTGGGCTTAAATCATGTCCTCATTCTGCAAAAGCTTTTGTAAATGCTTCACTTTGGGCATGGTTTCCCTGATACCAGTAACACTGCTCACTTGTCAGAGTCAGCATGTGCAGCCTTGGATGCTGAAAAGCGTGTAGGAATGTTTCTGCAGTGCTTTAAAGATCTCTTGTCTATGAAGCAAGAAATTATTTTGTTTTAGGCTATCTAAAGAGGTGCTTCTAAAGCTTAGTGGTCAGAGGATCTGGCCCTGCAGCACAGTATGTGATTGCCAGACAAGCACAGCAGCCTCACTGCACTGCGTTCCCTAAATCGATGCTGGGTGAGACATGATCGTGTTCCTTTCTGTTGCAGATCCATGTTTGTATATTCCTCGTTTTGCACACATGCTGGAGTTTGGGGATAAGAACCACGAGGTGTCCATGACGGCTCTGAGGCTGCTGCAGAGGATGAAGCGGGACTGGATGCACACCGGCCGCCGGCCCTCGGGGCTCTGTGGAGCGGGTATGTCAGAGCCTGGGTGTGTATCCCTTCCCCCACAGCAGGTGGGATGGGAAAGCCTGGAACAGATGAGGACTTTCCCCTTTCATTGGTAATATCCACGTTCTTGGGGTTTTGTTCTGTCAGGCTTCTATAGATTACATAGGTCTTCATCGAAATAGCTTCTGAAACTCTAACTTCATTTTTGCCCTTGCTCCTACAGTACTTGCTCAGATCCTTTGTAGATTACAGTTTGGATTTTTTTTTAAGCTCCTTTCTGGTGCTTTTCTTGCCCCCACTCTGCAGGCTCTAACTGCTAAAAGGTTTTTTTGTCAGCTAAAATGACACCATTAGTGCAAGCACTTTGATTTGTGTCTTTACACAGAGTCTTATGCAAGAAGTGCCCTCTTTGACCTGTTCTGTGAAATTATTTTTCTCTCTTTCTTCATCTTTTTCCAAGATCCATCGCTGTCATGATGCTTGCATAAAACCTATGGGTTTGGGAGGGCCACGTTAAAAGATAGTAGCCAATGAGGTCAGGGTAACAAAGAGTGTAAGTAGTCACAGAGTTCATGTATATGCTTTATTTTATTTGAAAGATCTTACATGCATGAATGAGAAGTAATGCTCAAACCTTTGGGCACCCAGGGCTATGCAATCTTTTTGACATTTCTAGCCCTTTATTGTTAATAGTACTTGATTGTTGCACATTGCTAAAAATTTGAGTACAGACTATGGGAGAGCAGTCTGCTCTTTGATGCGCTACATGGGCTGTATCCACACGAGCAAGTAATTTAATTCAGCAGACATGGATCGATAGATGGAAGCAGGTGGTGCTGAGCCCCCTCTATCCATCCATGCGATAAGCAGCTCACGTGTTGGACTGTGGACTGGGTTTAGTTTGGTTCCCTGGCCTAAATGTCTGTGCCACACATAGATTGAAAGACCAGTTGTTAGTTCAGCCCTGATGTTCCCTTTAGGAGCACTTTAAACACATACCAGAAGTGGAGCTCTGGTTTAGTTTCTGCTGTAAAAAAGCACTTTTGTATGCTTAAAACTCCTCTGCACAGTGAGCTACTGTATGATGAGTGCGGGTAGTGCTTCAAAACAGAGCTGGTGCTCTGAATCAACACACCATGTAAATGCAACTGGTTATCTGGCTGTACAGAGGGTCTTGCAGGAGAGCACTTGGGCACCAGCAAGACAGGGACAGTAGTGGCAGCAATGAGGAGACCAGCTTAGGCACATTCAGTGTTTCTCTGGAGATCTTCTTATTCAGGACAGAGTTCAGTGAGTTCTGCTAAAAAGACGGTAACTGAAAATAAGTGATCATTGAAATGTTTTTGTGCTGTAGATGACCATGGGTTCCCAAATGTTAAAGCACAGAATTTTTCAGGGTGCAATTTGCACTCAGCTTAGTGGGTAGAAAACAAAGTTTGTAAAGTCAAGTCCATCACCAGTATTCAAGGACACAGCTGAGCATAAGCATTTGCAGCTCTTTAGCTGAAGGCAGGGACAGAGAGAGGGTATAGTTACCTGACCTTTTTCTGCTTTTCTTCAGGAAATTTCCCTCTTTTTGATATTAACTTTCCTTGCTTGTCTTCTAGCTCTGCTAGTGGCGGCAAGAATGCATGATTTCCGACGGACTGTTAAAGAGGTCATCAGGGTGGTGAAGGTTTGTGAGTCTACATTAAGGAAAAGGTCAGTGCAGTCTTACTGCTTTTATCTTTCGTTTATAGTACTGAACAGTGATACAGTCTAAAATAAATGTATATTGGAGAAAACCAGGTTATTTCCATACGTGCTACGAATTTAAAAAGTATATGTTTTAGGTGGTCATTTTAAAAGTACTAACACCTTGCCTCTAACGTAAGGCCTCAAATGCTTAGCACAGATGGTAAGGAGCACTGTGCCTATTTAACAGGTAAGGCCAAAAAATGCTGTGTCAGTAATATTAACAATATTGTCATGTCCTCAGAAAAAATAATGTATTGATTCTCGAAGCTGACAGTCTGCTGTGATTTTTTCATTAATCCAGAATCCAGTGATGAAAAGTCTTGTCTTTAAGCTGTTACTGAACAGGACTTTTCAAAATATTTTGCTGGAATGTTCATTTTTGGTAGTGTTGCACTGCTAATAAATTGAAGACAGCACAGTGAGTCTAATGGCAAGTTCAGTGAAGGATCCCGTGAAAGTGGGAATTTTCCAAGTACCTTCTGTGTGTTTATTTTTTTAAAGATCAAGTAGCATTTTCCATATTTTAATGATGTAAGCAGATACCCAGTTTCTGTCATTTTACTTTTGAAAAGTTGCAACATACACTTTCCCCATAGATTGAGTAAAAAATTACTTAACTGAAATACCGTAATTTCTGTTGCCCACAGTTGGAAATTTTTCTATCACCAATATATTCTGATGTTTGTTCCCCCAAGGTCTGTCTTTAGAAAGCTTCCTTAGTGTCTCTCTTCACCTTGTTGGAAGCAGCTTAAGCATATCCAACCAAGCCTAATACCTGTTAAAAATACTCACTTATTAATTGTGGAAAATGTTTTTGCCCCAGATCTTCATTGGTGGAACAGGAATGATACTATTTTCCTCCTATGCATGGGTGGTATAGGGATAAATTGGAAGTGTGTTTTAAATGCTTCGAGGTACTACAACTCTAAGGATGGAGCAGTACCAATGCCACTTCTTCTCCTCTGGTCAAAAGGTCATGTGTTTTAGTTGTGCATTTTGTATGATTAATGAGTTATGCACCACAATCTGCTCCAAGATGCTTTGGTTAAGTTGCTAAAGAATTTGTACTTACTAAGAAAATAAGCATAATAAATTAGAGTTGGAAGGAAAATTAATTTGAGCAATTGTTTCAAGCGAGAAGATCTTGCTTCAAAATTCATGCTTTGAAATGTTTACTCAAGTCACACACATCAACTAAAATGACAGCCTTATTTACTTTGACAGGGTAAACGTGACAGCTGAATTATTTTCAGGCAGCTATAATTACAACTATTTATCACGAATCTATAAATTTGATTGATGTTTTTCAAATAAGAGCATGTTATATAGTATTTAACGAAGGCAAATTAAAAAAATACCTTTGAATAACTCTTTCTGCACTCCAGTATTTTTCCTTTTCTTTCAAGAATTCCTTTCAAAATGCCATCAAATAGAAGTTGTCTAAATGAATAAGAACTTATTTCACAGTCTTAAAAATTCCTTTGCTTCTCAGTTTGATGTGCAGTTTTATTTCCTTTTAATTATAGTTACTCTGGTTGGTAAAGAGCTGCTGCTGCTGCTTTGTGTTTTATGAAGGTGTTGGATGCTGTGCTCACTGCTGATGGCTTTGCCCTAACAGCTCTGGAAGGGAAACCCAATGTGAATCCAGATAATGCTGACACTTCCAGCCTGCAGGTTCTGCTGTGTGGTTTGATTTAGCTCCCAGTTGGCTTCTTGGGGAAGCACAGACCACTGGAAGCTGGGTTTGTTTTTGGTACATGGCAGAAATCTTCAAGGGAAGGCCCCATATGACATGCCTCTGCCTGGGGGGGGACAGGAATGTGTGGATGAGGATGCGGGAACGATGCTGTTTAGGAAATCCTGATTGGGAATTCTTGTTTTGGGAGGACCCTCAGCAAGGGGTGGCAGCCCTTCCCTGAGAAGGGCACTACTTCTAGTGCTGGGCAGTGCAGCTGGTAGGACTGGGTTAGTTCACCCTGTTGTCCATCAGCTGGAGAGCACCAAGCCCACATGCCTGGAGGCTGTGTCCTCTTCCACTGCTCTGAGCTGGAGGAGTAGTTCTTAGGAGGAGGTTCACAAAAATGTGATGTATGTCCAGGTTATAAAAATTCACAACCTGGTCATCAGGAGAATCTGTTTGGAAGGAAAAAGCAGCAAAGCATGGTCCATGTGTGCAGTCACTCATCTTTCAATCAAGAGTTCTTAATTTGGACATTGTTCGGTTAAAAAGCAGTGCTTGTTTATTTTTAATATGTGTGCGGTTTTGGTAGTAGTGGTAGAGAAAACTTTGTAGTCACTTCACAGGGCCTTCCTCTAGCTTTATGTTTTGAAGCACACAATTAAAATGTAAAGCTTGTTGCTGTTGTTGAAAGCGAACTTATTAAATATTAATAAATGCACTGATAATTCTATCTCATTTCCAGTCTAATTGAAATTATATTAACTTATATATCACTTTATATATTCAAAGTACTGTACAAATATTAACTAATTAGTCAAATTGTTATTTTCTATGTAATCATCCGTGGAGGTAGCAGAAATTAACTTTTAATAAACCCAATCCTTTTATTTAGTTCAGTCCTCACATTTGTCCCTATGTTCAATGCACCTGTCTTCGCCTGTGCCTTTTTAACCTTTAGATGCTCTACCCCTTCATCTTTTTATTCACCTATTGCATGCTTTCTCTGTGTTCTAAATTTTGTCTTATCTTTAGTAAGAATAATTCTTGTGATACTTGTCCATTGTGCATTATCTAATACTGCGTGGCCCTTACGCCTGTTTGAAGATCTTAGGCACTTCTTCCATAGAAATAAAAAAAAAATCAGCTTATCTTTCTTAACGTTTGCGTTTTGCCGCTTTGGCTTGCTCACTTTATCTTTAAATGGAACTGCTTTTTGCATAAAAAATACTTCTTCTCAGTTCCATAAAGGACTATCTGCTAAAAAACCTATTTGTGATGAACTTCAGAAGCAGTAAAGCTTCATTTAGAAGAAATTGAAATGAAAGGCTGGAATGGGTTTAAACAGCTCATTTTTGAGGTGAATGTTTTTTTTTTCCATAACCTAATGGTGTTTTGGGAAGGAAGACAAGACTTGTTACGAAGGAGCTTCATTTACCAGGTGTAGATGCTGCAGGGACTTTCATAAATGGGGTCCTTTGCTTATATCCTGGGGACCCTGTTACAGCTCTTTCAATGACCAAGGTGGTAATTTTCTGGAAAAATTAAAGATTTATGCGTAGAGATAAATGTACTGAGTGTACTGCCTGCAGCTTTTCTTTTCTTTTTTTTTTTTTTTTTTTTAATTTCTGTGATATATGGCTGGCATAACCCTCGTGTCCAAGCTCCCATTGCTGTCTCAAGCTGGACAGATGCCTGTGAGAGCGGACAAAGCAAGGAGCTGGTCTGTACATGAGTCTGGAGTCAGGACGAGAAGGGAAAGAAACAGGGACCTGGGTAGCTGTGAGGTGGCTGTGAGGTTGTTGTTTTTCAAAACATCAAAGCCTTATCAAGGCCAGGACCGAAGGGAAAGGCGTGTAGAAGTCAGCGTTGGGCTGTGGTCCAAGTACAGCCGTGCTAAAATTCTGTGGAGGGTGTCCTGTGGATCAGTGAGAGCTGGTGACCTAAGGTGTTTGAAGCATGGAGGGGCTGAGGATGCTCAGAATGTCAGAGTTGTGTAAGGTTGGTTGAAGTGTGTTGTGGAGAGAAGCATTTAGAATGCCAGGAAATTTATTTCATGTAAAGGAGCTTGTGGTGGTGTCCGCTCTGATCTCAGCTCAGCAACCAAGCAGCTCCTTCACTGGCAGCTGCTGCCATAAGCTAAATGGAGAAATATCTCATGTCTCCAGTTAAATCAATTCAAGTGGCTTACAGACAATTTCTAGAAACCTTTCCAGTATGGTGAGTAAAATACAACTTGATCCACGTGGGCTGATACTGCATACCTTTGTAAGTTGGATTGTCTGGTTTAATAAAAAAAGGTTTTATTTCTGAGGAATCCAATTTCACAGGCAATGTTCCTTTTTATAAATCCAGCTTCTATACAGTTAGCAAGTTAATACATTAATTAGATCCCTAATATATTTTAGTACATCATACTTAAAAATATAATTTCAAAATTACTTGGTGACTCTCACTTTTGAAACAATCAGTAACTTATTCGCACTAACTCAGGCTTAGATCTTGTAAATAGTTTTCCTGTGTTTGACTTTCCTCATCTGAGTGGCTGTTAAGAAATTAAGCAGCTCTATTTTTCTTTTCCAGGAGATCATAGAGTGCTTTTGACAGACCACAGCAGAGGAACCACACTAATGAAGCAGAATTTTAAAGAATGCTAACACATTTTGTTTTATTATCATGGTGTGAGCATTTGAATCAGGGGGAAAAAAAGAACAAAAATTTTTGGGTGTTTTAGACAGACAGCATTCTGGGATGGCCAGGGATGTCCACTAGTGGGATTATCCAGGGGCTGACAGTGGGCCACAAGTGTTAATGCAAGTTAACTCTGTGTGTAAGCATTTGTAGAATCAGGGCTTTAAAATTTATGCTAATGAATTTGTGACAGTTTTAAATCTCTGTGTTGGTGTGAGCAAGTAACAGGAACTAATTCTAAAGGGTGCTTTATTTAGTACAATCTTTAGAGGTACCTCTTTTTAATACTTAGAGAAACATCAGAGAGTTGCCAGTAAATGAGCCCCATAAATTACCACTCACCTATTAATTGGCAGTAAATGACTTTATGTGTATGCTCTTAGTCCATTGCAAAAAGAGGTGATGTGTATTAATGTTGGAAGTTGTTTAAAGGTGAGAATATTGCTTTTAACAGTTGCACTGGGCAGGGAACAGACAGGCTAATTTAGCTCAGCTCGGGTGATAAGTTGTAAGTTGTAAAACCACAGCAACTGGATCATCTCTGATTTTGTCCTTACCTTTAGTAATGAGATACTGATTCATACAGGCTTAAAACTACCTTTTATATTGCTGCAAGTACATGTAAAAGTATATATATGTACAGTGTTTACATATCAGGAGATTACTCTTCTGTTTATTTACTTACTGGTGGCTACTGGAAAACTTTTTGTTATGTCATGTAGGAAGCATTTAATAACTATTTCTGATACGTGTTCTATATTGAGTATCACTTTTAGGGTATGTGCTTACATACTTCCATAAATAGTTCATGTCTAAACATTGTATAGCTTGGAAAAAAATAAGGAGAGAAGGATGATGCAATAGATGGTTAGATTTGTAGTATAGAAACAGTGATGGTTTGAACACCAGTGTGAATTCTGAGCTTCTCTCCTGCGAGTGCACAGGTTTGGAAGCACTGATGAGGGTTAAGTTAAAACAGTGGGGATATTCTGCAGTGCTCTGGTTCTTCACTAAGACACAAAAGTAAATCCTTTACTTTGCCAGAGTTTGGAATTGTCTGCGGTGTCAAATCAGCTGATCTATTACTAGAATATTTGTAATTGATATGACAGTTAAGATTTTGTAGATATCATGTAAGTTATTATTTATGGTTTTAATTATATTGTTAATTTGGGAAAACTCAGGGGAGTTTTAATTACCAGCACCAGTTTGTCTTGCAATAAAGGTTTTTTTTCATATGTTTCTGCTAACAGTGTGGCATATTCAGCTTATTATTTTTCTTAAGTGTTGATAAAATACTTTAAGTACTTTAAAAAGACCTCTCTCAACAGGTAACTTTAAGGGTGATGGCTCAGGCTAAACGCCATGTTCCCTCTTTAAAAACAACTGTCTCTGAAGTTGTAATTTGTTTGCCCTTCTGTAAGGAGATGCAGCACAACATACCTCTCTCTACTCATGCTGCCTGCTTTCTAGAGCTTGGTGCTTATTGTCTATAGGTAGGACACCGTGGCTGTTCCTAAATGGTCTCTGCTTAGAAGTCCCTGTTCGGCTTTGAACTTGGGCTTCTGAAGCATTTGTGAGTTGGACTCCAGAAGTCCTTGTTCTTTTGTGTGCTTTGTCGCACCCCAATGCCGCAGAATCTCAATTAAACATTAAAACCGAGCCCTTAGCTGCACACACACGTCTCTTTTTCCATCACCGTAGACTGGATTCAAGAGTCTCCACTGGAGGGTATCCCTGGAACAAAACGAAGTAAAAAGGACATTGCATGTAACTTCAAAATGATTGACCCATTTTCCCTTATTGGGAGTTAAATCAAGTGTGAACAGAATCAGTTTACTGGTTTGTGCACAAAAGTGCTTTATCAGAAGCAGAGGTGTGGTTTTGTCTGTAAATGGATGAAACAACAACTGTGGAAATTTTTCTTTGTAAAAAAGGGTTGGGGTTAGAGGCAGATGACACCAGGCTCTGGAAAAACTTTTCTCCCAAAGGAATTTGCTTGAAAGAGTTTGCTGTGAGAAACTGTAAGAGGACGGTTTATACTGGAAGCTGAATCTTAGCCTGAGCTGCAGTGGTTGCCTCTGCTTTGACTATAAATAGAAAATCCTTGTCTGCCAAATTTCAATTTTTAGAGCCTTTTTGAATTGGTGCCAAGGAAATAATATTTTAATTTGTATATCTGCTTATTTTCCCTCTGTCTGTGCATAACTTAAAGTGGCAACTCTTATTAGATTTTTTTAGGTTAACAAAAGTGAAAAATTAACTTGGATAGCATTTTTATGTGGGACTTAAAAAATAGCCTGTAGCTATTTTTTTTTTTCATGAAGCCACTCCTTTACCCCTGAAATTATTGTGTTTATAATTAAGGTTGCGTCAGTTTTTCTTAACTGCCAAACTAATGTTGCTTTGTTTCATGTGGTGCAGACTGCTGCAGCATCAGTTTGTTGCCTTGGTGGCATGTGTCCAAACAGTGGATAAAATTAAAGAAATGTTTAAAAATATGTAGACAGGATATCAGCCAATGTAAAACGTTGAGGCAGGCGAGTGGTTGGCAAACACAGGTATTTTATTTATATCAAGTTAGAGGAGAAAATGTTGAGTGTGCAGCTTGCTCTCCCAAGGAGATGATGCTCCAGCTGGTATCCTGACCATCAGGGATGGTTCCTCAATTTGAGAGGAGGGCTAGAGCCTTGGTGGTAAGACCTGAGGGAAGTGAAAAAATAACGTGCTGCTCTAAACTTGCATCCCCACCAGTCTGTGCCTAAACTGTGGTGCTGGCAGCCCTCCCCCCCGGGTGCTCAGCCCTGCCCTGCTTGGCTTGCGTCAGGATTGAGGAAAAGGAGGGCTCGGGCATGGGACTGGGTGCTGGTGGCCCAGTCAGATGGTTGAACCGTGCTGTGCTGTGGGTTTGAGCTCCTCAGCAGCAAACACGATGTAGCTCTGCCCTGTCCTAGTGCAGACACACTGAAGGTGTTGGGAGAGACCCATCCCGCCATTCTGGCTCAGGGTGGAAGCTGATGCTCGAGCTGGAGCTCGTGCCACCACCAGCACGTTGGCTCACCCCAGGGCTGAGCTCTGATGGGTGCAGGGTACGTGACATGAGTCAGATGACACTCTGGACAGGAGAGGGACAGACAGAGCCTGAGGTGTCTGCAGGCAGACGTGCATGGGGTTAGGTGCTGACACCCAGGCATGGTCATCTTGTCCCCAGCCTGGCTTCATGGGTTTTGCTCCTGGTGTTTTCCTGGCTGCTTGGCATGCGTGGAGGTGGTGCCACTTTGGTGGGGCTCTGGTTGTGGCAGCTCATCTCAGACTCGGAGCAAGTGTTGGGTAAACAAACTGTGTGTCTGCCAAAGTGCACCTTGGCTTTTAACACTGGGAGGAGAGTAATATTTTAACAAGGCGGGGGTGGTTAGGAGGAAAAGTCTTGCTGGAGTGGGGCTGCCTGTGAGTACATGATTAATTCGTGGAGAGATGGATGGCTGTTCTTTAATGATGGTGACTGGGAAGATCCATGCTCCTCAAATGATGCATGGGTTTGGCATTAAGTGAATCCTGAATTAAAATAATAATAACAGTGCCCTAGCCAGGTTTTCCCTCTAGCCTGATAGATGTGGCTCCCTCCTAGGAAGGTGGGTAATGCATTCTGGAAGCCCGTTAACGCCGAGAAAGATTTCTAGCCTTTTAATTAAAAGCTGGGTGCTGCTGCTGCCAACAGCATCCTCCTCTCCTTTCCAATTTGATCTGAAAGAGAGGAGGAGAGAGCTGGTCCCTGGTACTCTGAGGGAAGGAAGGGTTTGGGCTGTCAGTCACTCTCAAGTACATGGCTAATTTGGAGCTTTGTGGAGATGCTTGAATTCCAAAAGCAAATCTAGGTTTCGGAGGCTTTCTTCTCCTCAGCAGCATTAATTCTGGCTGGCAAAGCCATGCATTGGCTCAGTGTGCTGCTTGCTGTTGGAGTTACACAGAGGTGCCCAGCTCTCTCTGTGCATTTCATGGCATGAGATGCTGCCTGTGGCCTCTGGCCTTTGCTCCAGGAGTGGGATGCCTCCGGGCAGAGTTACAGCCTGCCTACACCCCTCCGTATGGGCTGTCTTGTCTTGCTCCTCAATTTATAAAGGAAGAAACACAGAGACTGATGAGGATATAGCAGGAGAATGTGGCCCTGTGCTCTTGGCTTTGACCCTGGTATTGGCTAGAAACTGAATTTCTGTCCTAGAGAAAATTCCTTCTTTGGAAGGAGTTTCGTTGCAACCAGAGGTAGAGGAGAATACTGAGGAGAAAACTGCATCTGTTTTTAGGGGGAGAGAAATGCAGAAAGGTCCTGTGCTGAGAGCACTGAATCACCATTTTTAGTTTCCTAGCTTTGCAGATGGAAGCCGTTGTCAGCTCTGCTTCCTCTGGAAGATGGGAATATTCCAGCAAAGCAGCTGCAGACCCATCATTGCCATTTTCCCATGGAAAATGTTGATATTATTAAAAGGGCACTTTCTGTCAGAGAAGCATTCTGCCAGACGTTTCCTGACCTGGCTTTGTACTTAACCTTTTGTCTCATTTTCTCCATCTGTAAAATGGATGTGCTCATTCTTAGCCACCTGTATAAAATGCTGGTATTTGTGGATTAAGTTATGACCACGTGATCTTATTTAAGATTGAATTCCTCTGAAAGATTCAGCTGCTTTCATGGCAATTCCCCATGGAGCCAGTCCTATCTCTCACATAGGTAGGAACTTTTAAAATGCAAACATTAAACAAATTCAAAGTTTATTATTGTCAAATTATGTTCATCCATCTATTTCATCTGTGTGATGTGAAAATGATCAATTTATTTTACCACTGCTTCTGTGCGTCCTGGGAAGATTATTTCTTGTCCCTCTTCCAGCCTGCTGAAGAGACATTACTTTAACATTTGCTTTGTGTAAATTAATCATGCTGACATATCAGGAAGATTTTTGAGCATACTCCTAAACTATGATGACAGATATTTTATTTGGTGAATCCGTTTTGTTGTTGCTGTTGATAACAAAAGCAACGAGAGGGGCGGAATGAGCCGTGTTTCTTGTCTTAGGTTTGTCTATACCTAATTGACCGTAGGGGCTGCAGTATTTCTGTTCAATCTTTGTTCATCAAAAAAAAATGTATGTTACATACTCTAATAAATCAAAAGCTAATTTGGGGTATGAAAAGATACTTTCTTTGCAGCAGATGAAACAATTAGTAGCACTTCAGTTTTAATGTAGTCTGTGTTTGAGCCAGGGTTGCTAAGGATGACATGTTTATTCCATAGCTTGGCAGTTTGCAAATTTTGTTACTTTCAAAGGAGTTCTTAGAGATGTTTTGGTCATGTGCTGTATGCTTTGGTAGGTTGACAGAGTTTGAAGATACGCCAACCAGTCAGCTAACCATAGATGAGTTTATGAAGATTGACTTGGAAGAAGAATGTGATCCTCCTTCGTTTACAGCTGGTCAAAAAAAATTGAAGATACAGCAGGTAAATTCTGAATCTGATGTTCTCTGTGTGTCTTTCCTCTCTCCTCCTTCTGCACATTCCCTTTTGAATCAGTTAATGCTGAATCCTAACTGACCAGCCCTTGGTAAGGGTTAGTACATTTATTTCAAAGTCCTTGAGAGAAAGATGAGCATTAGTGCATACGATTCCCATTAACTAAAGATATTTTTTGGTTTATTGGCAAAGGGATAACAGCGATTGAAACACACACGGACCAAGCATCGGTGATGCAAGGACGTTTATTGAACAGAGGCACAGATATTTATACTCCTTAAGCTTCTGTATAACAATTTCCATTTGTTCTGCCTACGTGCTAGCTAATTCATAGCAAGCTATAATGTTACTTTTTCTTTTGCTCACTTGCTTATCTTGCTGCAGGATGTTCTGCAGTCTCCACTAGGGTGTTCTGTTCTGTGCAAAAGGATGTGATCTTTGCAGTTTCTTCTATCTGCATCTTTCTCATAGCTCCTGCTGTACCATTTTTAACAAGTTAGCCACGCTGTTCATGTTTAACCCATTCTGTTCTGCAACACTGGGATAATTTCCCAATTAAAAATGTCATGGGATCAGAAATGTGTTTTTAAGGTGATACCTGTGATCAGAAGTGCCATTACACAGAACTTCATTTAAATAGATAGGAAAACAATAAAAAAAAACATTTGCTTTATGAGACTGCTGGTGGTTTTGTGTGGTACAACACCTGCTTCCACAGAGATTAGTTCTCATGTGGCTTAATTTCTTTACAAATCATGAACTAAAGCTGGCAGCAGAGAAGATTTTGCTGTTGTCATAGTCAATCCTTACATTATTGGTCGGTTAGAGTTTTTGCTTGCTCTAACTGTGCTGTCATTTAGGGTCTGTAGGGGTGTTAGTGATGTTCTCAAGAACCAGCCAGGTGCTGTAGGTCAGAGCGTCCCTCTGCCATCACCAGTGTGCTCTGTCTGGTGTGGGCACTCCAGTCTTAGCACTGTCCTTGCACTTCTCATGTCTACAGGCCCAGTCACAGAGTCTGACTGCTGGAGAATAAGGCCTTTTGTTTACAGCTTGCCAGAGAGAAGGCTCCTTTTGAAGTATAGAGATGGGGGAGATAACATTTGAAATTGGTCAGTATTTTGAGACCTGTCTGTCATACCTGTCTGACACTACAAAGTAATTTCAGTGGTGATTCAAAACCTGCTTATGCTTTTGAAATACCCTGCCATTCTCTGTTGCTATATACATCTCACAAACAGTTCAAAATTGTGCATATTTTTTTTAGTAATTTCATGTTTATTTTGTTTATTGTCATTTCAGCTTGAGAAGGCATTATCAAAAAAGCTGGAGGATTTTGAAGGTATAAAAGTTGTGTTTAGTGTAACACATCACTCATTTCTTCAATATTACATCAATGATTGCTGAGTTTTATTTTTATTTCAACACCACAGGAGAAATATCGAGCTACCAAGATGAAATAGAGATTGAATTAGAAAACAGTAGACCGAAAGCAAAAGGTGTATTTGCAAATTTCACTAAAGATGGTAAGTCTATAAAGTCTTATGACTCCTTAAATAGTATTGAGTTCACATCTGGCAGTCTGAAGTGTATGAATGTCATGGTGATAAATGTGATCATATATATGTTTTCACAGTACAAGATCTCTTGCATTGTGGTTCTCTCTGCCAAATAGGTGGTTCATAGATGAGTGTTCAAAACAACCACATTGTTCATTGCAGGGATAGTTCATTAATGATTTCAGTTGTTTTCCTTTCCTGGTGCAGTATAAGCTTGGCACTGGCACCAGAGAATGTTTCTTTTCATCACTGAAAGTGCAGTGGACCAGTATCTAGACCCTTCTGTCGCCAAATTCCCCAGTTGACTTCCCATATGGAAGGGCTACGTGCAGGTTGAACTGGCTATTTTTAATTTGTAATTATACCAGGAAATAGCTGACTTCTCTCACAAAGCCCTTTTACCTAATGTGATAAGACGATGCTTCTGTTTTAAATGATGACTGTAGTCACAAAAAATACATTTTAATAGTCTAGGTAATGAATTTGAAGAGCATCTGGAAACTCCATGTATTCACACATTGAACTAAAGAATTGCGTATTTCTTTTACAGATTACCTCTAAAGATTTTTATTTTTTAAGTGAGCGCCTCTCTATTTATTTAGTTTCTGTAACAGATGGTATGCAATGATCTGCTGGGTTTTTTCCCCTTACAGATTCTATAGAAGATAATGCCTCTAGCATACTTGGAGAGGAGGAGGCAGAAGATGAGGAACTAGAAGCAGCTGCTAATCACTTAAACAAGGACTTTTATGATGAACTTAATGAGAAGGATAGAGTTAAAAGAAATGAAGATGGGGAAGGCAGAAACGGAAATGAAACTCTTGTAAAACCCCCTGCACTGGAATCCTTGCTTGGCCCACTCCCCACTGCTGCTAGTCTTGGCATAACAGAGTCCATCAAAGAGTGCATATCGTCTAAGGACCAAGAGCCTGGTGAGTAGGAGTTCAGCTCAGAGCAGAAACTGGACACAGGCAGTCAGTTGTGGGTTTGTTGTGTCATTTCCATGTATCTTGTTGGTTACTGTGGTAGCAGTTCTGTGAATCACTGAGACATCAGGGTACAGGAGCTATGAGGCTGGATGGGACCGGTGGTCTTGGTTGTTGATGTGGTTGTTGAAATCTGCTGTTCTGGAAGCTGCAGGAAAATCTGGGGTTTATTTTATTTTATTATTTTCTGAAGCCTGAGAATGTGTATCTCTTGGTTAAGCTGATAGTTGATTTGCAGTCATATGATAGCTGATGGGTGTATTTCAAGCCATGCATTCTCAATTAGGAAATTGGAGGAAGCAGATTCCTGTAAATATAACTGGAAATTAAAACCCAAGTATGAGAATCTTAGATCAAGGCAGACTTTCTCAGGAGACATTTTACTGGAGTCAAACATGATGCAGTCTGTCTCTGACTGAGCGTCTCTGCAAATGGCAAACATTAAAAATGTTTGGAAGAGGAAATAACTGGTGTTAAGCTTTTTTCTTTAATACAGACTTCAGTGTGTGTTGTGCTGCTTTTGCTCCATTTTTCTTAAAACCCCCAGATCTACCTGCATCATACAGCTCTGTATAGCACAGTTGGGAGCAGGAGTCATCAACTAAAGAGGCCATTTTTGCCTGAGCCAGTATTGCAAACAGCCAGTCATCCAGGCAGGTTTGTTTGCTTTTTCATACATGAGCTTGAACTTTATGGAGACAGCATTTTTTTAAAACTCCTTTTGCATCTTAATGATTCTGAAAACAACATATCTAAGGGGCATTTTTCATCATGAGACACACCCATCTGAATCTGTTTTGTCTGTGCAGCAGAACATTTCGTTGTCCAAACTGTTGTGATGCTGATTTCTGTTCAACAGTAGATGAACTGAATGCATTCAGATTCTTATTACATTAGTGTTCAGTCTCCAGAAACATAGCGGGATGATTGCATGTTTTTATTTTGTACAAACAAATTCATCTAGAAACAGTTGAGTGGTTTTGATTTGTTTTAATTACGATTAAGAAAATGGATGGCTCATGGCTTATCTTTCTCCTGGAAATCAGCGGTTCGTGTCGCAGAGAGGTCAGTCGTGGCTAGAAGCTGTTGTTGTCTGGTTGGCCAGTGACCTGTAAAAAGGAGTTCCCAGTGATGGACGTTTCTCAGCTGGCATTGCTATTGACCATTTTAATGGACAGGCTGAGGACTGAGTGTAAAGATGAAGCTGAGCTGGTGTGGCCAGGGAGGTTCCTCTGAGTCGGGCTTCAGGCAGGTGGGCAGGACTGTGCAGGGCTGCTCATGCCATGGCTTGTCTGCCTTTGCTGTGTGTTTTCTTGCAAAAGTGGAGGATGTGCCAAATGAACTGAATTTCGAAACCAAGCAGGTTTCAGTATGTTCACTCTCTTCTCCTGCATCTGAGAAATCATTGCAGGTGTTTGAACAAGTACTTATTTTCTTAACATGTTATGAAGCTCATATGCAAAATTACCATTTCGGTTTTATTTTGATTATAAATCCTGCCCCAATCTTTGTTGGATTTGGAGGTTTTCTTTGGGTGGTGGGGAGGGTGTTTGAGGGTTTTTTGGGTGGATTTCTTTGTTGTTTTGTTTTGTGTTGTGTTTGTGACTGCTAATTTATTTTAACAATTTAAAAGTTTTGTGTTAAGCCTGATTCACTTTGGTCATGCCTGTACTGCAGGCAGTTCTGGGTGCAGTTCCCAGCCTCCAGGCCCTTGCCATGCGGGGCCTGTGTGGTGTGGGTGCATCCCAGTGATGTGTGTGTGCATCATCCCCCTGAGGACCTGGTTTCCTTCAGGAAGTCACCTGTGCTCAGGAGCAGTAATGGAACGTTGATGTGTTTTGGGTGAGTGGGAACCAGGTCTAGCAGACAGGTTGGGAAGTACTCCTGGCTTGCAATTGGCATGTTATTATGCAGAATAAAGAAAACCTCTTGTTAAGATGCCTCACATTGGTTACCTTTGTGTCGTAGCTCTGAACCTGATGAAAACCAGGGTAGATGATTTTGGCACCTCAGGCAATGTTGTTGAGTTCTGCCTTATAGCTCTGGGAAGTCTGGAAAGGTAGTATCTTCTTCTGTCAGACCAACTGGTACAGTTGTAAAACTCAGACATTTTCCAGGTTTGTGGGCCCTTCTTCAGGCCTGAAAAAGAAATGAGAGTTTTCAAAACTAAATACAGGATGAGAGCAGTTGCTCAGAGTTTGAGATGGCACAGTGACAGATTGTCTTGAAACAAAAGTAGTTGGTAAGTGTGGAGGGAGGAGGGAAAGCTCCCAAAATTTCCTGCATTTGTCCTATGTATTTGAATTTGGTTTAGTGCAATTCATATTGTGAATCTCAGCTGGCCATGGCTTTGCTGTGGTAGTTCATGTTCCAAGATCCAAGTCCATTGGAGGAGGGAGAGTGCTGTTGTAACACTGAACCCTTAAGGTGATGTTTTGGTCCTTCTCCACAGCTGTGTAAGTCATAAACCAGGAACCTGTCCCTTTCCTCAGCCCTCTCCAGCCCTGAGTCATCTCTCACTGTGGGGGTCAAGCTGGGTGGGAGACCTTATTGAGATGATTTAGTGTGTCCTGCCGGGCTGCCCATGTTGTTGGATGGATGTATCCTGTCCAGCCAGTTCAGCAGTTGGAAGCAGCGTGCCTCGTGCTGCATGGTGAGGGTGCCCAGCAAACTCTTGTGGTGATGTGCTGCAGGCAGGGCAGGTGGCTCCTAAATAGGAGCTCTGCAAACAGGTGCAGTGTGTGCAATGTTTGGCCTCCTTAAATGCAGGGTATCTCTCCTCCTGTCTGTAATGATCTCTCTTCCTCAAAAAAACTCTGCTGCAGGTACCTTCTACAAAGTCTTTTCATTTGGCTTTGGCATGTGGTAATTCAGTTTATAATTGCCTACATCAGCTGCTTTGGGAAATCTTCCACCTTTGTGCTACAGTGGCAGCAGCAACAGCAGAAGGTTTCTCACAATCTGCTTATGCAGATAAGACTTAGGTGCAGAGCCGAAATATTAGGAAAAAGTAAAATTGCTCCACTTACAATTGGTATTTGAACAGTGTGAGCTTGTCTGTATGAATGTTTTATGAAAAGCACAGTATTTTAGCAAATTTGCATTACAAAGACAGCATGTAAGGTACCAGGTTAATGAGTCTGAGGCAGTAAAGTGCTTAGAATAAACACTACATTTGACTGTTTTTTCCTACAAAGTGTATTAATTTGCAGAGACTTGAAGCTGAAAACTGAGTCTTTGCAAACTACTTCTTTCTTATTCTTCATGATAAAAGTGCTTTATGGTGAGATCTCAGTTTCAGAGGTGGAGATCAGGTACATCAGTCTGTCCATTTTCCTGACCATGCAGCATCCCAGCATCCTCGCCACACTCTACATGCTCTTTCTGATTCTCAGTTCCTGAAAAAAAGTGCACTATTTCATTTAGGAGACTGTCACAGTCAAATATCACGGAGTTTGTTCTCAAAAAATACCATCATTTGGTGTGAAATTTCCCTCCGCAATTTATTTTTATGTCCCTTTTTTACCACCTCAAATACTTTGTCATCTTTCTTGGTGTTTCTGTCATTCTGGTGTTTGCTGGCTGTCACCTTGTCCTTTCCCCCTTGGTCTGTACACTCTGCCAGTTCATCTCTTGCCACATGAAGAAAAAGTGGGAAAGGTCTGATAATAATAGAGATAAAGGTAAAGTACAGGGTGTAGATTACCAAATAACTTTATGTAACTTCCCCTTCATAACCTAGGTAAGGTTTGAGACCTGATTTAGGCTTTGTTTTGAATCAAAACTCACATGCAGTCATTTAGGGCAGTAATTTCAAGTAATGTGTGTGCGGTGGGTGGTAACGTGCTCCTGCACGTCCCCATGAAAGTCAGCGGCTTTAGCAGTGAGCAATCGCCGTGCAAGTACCATCTTGTGCCTGGTTGGGCACCCAGCGACCTGCATTCACTGCTAATTTCACAGAGAATACATGGGAAAGCTTCACAATTAGCAGTTTGCTCATTTATTGCTCCTCGTATTTACGCCTCCATTACTGCTGCAAGCATAATCTGACAGGGGCTGAGGTTGAAAGATATTGCCCTTGATTTCTGTGGGTGTTAAAGACCCCATGCAGGCACTGTTCTTTGATCGTAGTCCTTGTCCCTGTGTACCATCACTGTTCAGCTTCTTGTTCAAGGAGGATGTGAAAAGTGGCTAAAGGTGATCTGATATGTGGTGGGGATGGGCTCATCCTCCCGGGTCTTACTCTTGTCTTCTGCATTTCATCCCCTGCAGCTGCCAGCTCCCACCACATACTTTGTCTGGCCTTGGGGCTTCACCAGTCCTTCCATGAGCAGATTCAGCTCCCTCACCCAGCAAGGAAAGATACATGTGTGTCTTCTATCCTCCTTTTTTTCAACAGCAGCAGGTGACCAGTGCCAGCAGCACTGTGGGCAGGGGAGATTGCAGAAATGTGACATTTCTGGGAGGGTCTGAGCTGCCATGGAAGCATGCTTGAGGGTCTGCAGGCTAAAGATGGTTGGAGAAGGGCTGTTGACAGATGCTTGTGCCAAGGAGAGTTGTTGACCCCACCTGGGATCCCAGCATGGATTGCAGGATGGTGAGCAGCAAGCTCACTGCTGGCGTCATTGTTGCTCCATCAATGGTTGGGTGTTGGACCCCTCCTTGTACTGATTTCTTCTTCCAGCATCCTTTCTTCCTCAGATTTTGTCTGAATACATCAGTGCCAACTGTTTGGAAATACATAAATGTACACGTTGCATACAAAAAGATCTGGGTTTTTCAGTCTTGAGAACAGATGTCTTAGGGGAGGCTTATCACCATGTTCCAGTATTTAAAGGGTGGCTACAGAGAGGATGGAGACTCATTTTTTGCAAGGAGTCAAATGGAAAAGACAAGAGGTAATGGATGAGGTTTTGATTGGACAGAAGAGAAAATTTTTTCCCAGTGAGATCATCTTTTGGATTAATCTCCCCAGGGAAGTGATGGATACTCCAAAATAGGACACTGATAAGATTTGGCTGGACAGAGTGCTGGGCCATCTTGTGTAGACTACGAAAGGTTGGACCAGATGATCCTTAATGTCTCTTTCAACCTGTTATTCTTTGATTCTGTGCTATAATCAGTAGAGAGAACATTATGGAGCCCTATTACAAATAATTGCTGCATACATGAGAAATAAAGGTGCCGAGTTTAGTGCTAATTGTGTTACATCCTGAAAGGGCACCTGGTCATCAGTGCAAGCGTGCGTGTCCCCATCCTGATCACTCTTCTGGCCTCTGGCTTCACCACCTCCATTCCTTCAGTGGTTTTATGCCCCACCTGTGGAAATGAGCCCTGAAGTGACCTGCTTGGTGCCACCTTCCTTGTGCAAAGCCTTCCAAGCACTTTGAGGGTTTCATCTTGGT
Organism: Dicrurus megarhynchus; assembly: GCA_013399195.1. NCBI lineage: Eukaryota > Metazoa > Chordata > Aves > Passeriformes > Dicruridae > Dicrurus > Dicrurus megarhynchus. The sequence continues at coordinate 105,020 of VXAD01003129.1, forward strand.
CTCCGTGTGCCATTTGCTCACTGGGAAGTATTTTCTGTGGCAGGACTAGCTCTTTCCCAGTTCTGAGATCTAAACAATAAAAACCTTGGTACAAGCTGATCTTTTCTCCTCTGGCCTCTATATGCCTGTGCTTGGCAGTCTTGATAGGCTGTATCCCTGATTGAGCCTTCATTACGCCGTTAATGAGATGTGAAGAGCTTGCTGCAGCCAGCGCGGTAATACGAGACCACCAACTGCTTTGAGTGCAGTTTTTTGATACCTGAAGTCTTGGGTATGAATTACAGATGACAGGATTTTCTTACTTGGCGATGTATGTCACTCACACACAAGTACTGCGTGTGCATGTCTCACTCTAAAATCTGTGTGCGTGTTTTTTCATGTAGGATCTTTGCATTTCATTAAGGGATAGGAATGCCATAAATTCATTCCATATTCATGCCTTGAGTAACTAGAAAGGTTAAGGGATGAAAACTAATCATAGAGTTTGGCTGAAAGATTTCTAAACAAATTTAGAAAGGGGTTTTGGAGAGAAACCTGCATTTTGTTAGAGCCATCAGGGGGATAAATTTGAGTGAAAGCATAAGCTGAATCACGTGAATACATTTTTATAGCAGTTGTGGCTGTTCTAAGAATTTTCCAAAGGATCGGGTTATCAATAGAGACACTCCCTATAGGAAAATTTGTGTCATTTTTGTCAGAAGTCTTGGTTGAAAAGAAGTGCCCCAGAGTAATGGGTGCTGGGGTCAGGAAAAGGTACTGGAAATTTAGGTTCAGGTTCCTGAGCCAAGTGAAGAAGACCCATCTGTTAAACCTTACTTGGCCATGTTGCCTGTGAATGAATGCCCTTAGCACCTGGCTGACCAGCCTGGCTGTCCTGTTATCCCCCTCCTACCCCAACTGTTTTAGCAGAGAAAGTCTCTTTATGTCCTTCTCTGTTCTCCTTCTTTTTTTTCTTCTTCTTTTCTTCTTTTTGTTTGTTTGTTCATTTGATAAAATTCTGGTCTGGAATGGGGAATGTTTTAAAATCCTGAAAGCTTTTCCAGGCTTGGATTTTTTTTGCCTGCCTTGTCGTGACTGCAGTGGGCAACGTGTCTTTTCTGTCTTGAATTTCTCCAATAAAAGCATGGTGGAAAATGAGCTTTATTTTCAGTTTGAGTATTGTAAAAGCTTTACATTGCTCTTTGATGGGTCTAACCAGCTGCTTAAGGCCTCATCCTCCCTTGCTTGAGGAAAAAAAAGGCAAAAAGCCGCTTTTTCCTCTGGCTGCTTCAGCTGGCTGCTGGCCATGGGCTCTTTGGAGGAGGAGGTGACAGCAGGGCTGTGTCTCTGGCTTGGAGAGGTTGGACGTGTGGAACAGGGGCTCTGTTGTGTCATTCCGTGTGAGATAATGGACATGTGTGTGCTGTGGCATAGATCCTGCTTTTTAGTGGAGCAAGGAGAAGCAGTCAGCCCCAGCAGGTTTTTTTATCCATTGTTTTCTATTGTTTTGATGGGAAGTCCAGGTCTGCTGTCACCTGCTCTAAGCTTAGGCTTGAGGAGCACAGAGCTGGGCAGGCAGGGAGAAGAGGAGAAGCTGAGCTGGGGCTTTAGAAATGGGCCTTCTTCTGTACCTAAATAACAGAATTGCATAAACAGTTGTTCCCCAAATACTGAGGGAGGGTTGTGTTTCGTGGTTGACTTAGGTGCCTCAGCATTTGTAGGTGTCAGTCTAAGGTATTCCTTCTGTTGGGGCTTCTTTTCAAGGTTCTCTCCTCTCTGCACTCCCAAGCATCTGAAAAGATGGTGATTCTCTGCATGGGAGATACTTTCAGGGGCATTTATAATTGCTCCTGTCTTTCTGGGAGTCAGTTCTCAAGGAATCTGTGGAAGTGTAACCATCTAAGGGATCACTATCCTGCTCTTAAACCTTGGTTGAAATAGAATCATAGAATCACAGAATGGTTTGGGTTGGAGGGGACTTTAAAGGTCATCTAGCCCAACCCCCCTGCAGTGAGCAGGGACACCTTCAACAAGGTTAGGTTGCTCAGAGTCCTGTCCAACCCGACCTTGGATGTTTCCAAGCATGGGACATCCACCACCCTTTCCAGGGCAACCTGTTCCAGTGTTTTACCACCCTCAGCCCCATAAACTGCGGACTAAAACAAGACTGGGGAGGTGATGTTTGGTGATGATGACTCAGACACCTGCAGGCACTCAGGAAACCTGTCTAAAAAAACTCCCTGCTGGTATAAGAATTATTTGATCCTTTTCTGCACCTGCCAGAACTGGAGCCTAGTAGCGCTCACAGTTATTTGGGTAGGTGGCCTCTTTGCAGAAGAAACAGACATTTCTGCCCTGCCCTTCTGCCAAAAAGGAAGAAAAGTCACCAAAAAACTCACGTGAAAGCTGAATTTTTTCTTTAGTGAACTGTGGAAAGTGAAATGTGCGGAGGCTATGGAAAGGACACTAAATTTGCAGGCAAAGCTGACCGCTGAGGGGGATGTTATCCAAGCAATTCATCACGATACCTGAAATGGCAGGAGTGGAGGCCTGGGTTCAGTTCAGCGAGTCTCCATGGTCTCAGTTGTTATTGAGAATAAAGACTTATTAACCCAGGTCAAGGAGCCACAAAACGTGCCCTTGGAAGAAGGAAATACAGCACCGAGAGATTTGCAAGGCTTAGCTACTTTGGGTTTAACATGATGGGTAATAAATCCATGTGCGGTGCTGTGGTGGATCCCGACCACTTGGGTTTGTCTGAAAAAGCTAAAATAATCCTCCGTTCAGTACTTTATTTTCTTGTGGTACAGGTTCAGCTAGTAAAGGCGGTACCTGGAAACTGAAAATCCACCGAAGTAAACCCTTTAAATGGAGTGCTGTTTCTGCAAGGTTTTAATGGTTTTGTGCAGCAGTTGTGTTGTTTTGCTTTTGTTCGGTAGCTCTGAATTTAGTTTGAAAAACTAATTCCTATATCCTCTTAAGGATTAACTTCATCACACCCCTAAACACTTCATCTGTTTTGTTTGTTGGTCTTAAATCTGTGGGACTGACACAGCAGGCAAGATGCATGGGCTGGACTGTGACTTGTGCAGATGACCCTTGTAATTAGGGATTTCAGCTGTGGCACTGCGGACTGCAGATGAAAACAGCCCTGAGTTTAGCCTTGTATAATTGTACTTCGACATTTTTAGTTTGCTAAATGCTTTCATAACTAAAAGGGATGTATTATCCAATAGAGGAAGAATATTAATGTTGACACTGTTGGCAATTAAAAACAATCTTGGAAACTGAATTTTACTACTCCTGATTGCTTTTGAAATAATTTGTTTTCCAATGTTAATTTAGGATTGGTTCATTTATTAGGTCTTTTTTCCTTGTGTGACAGTGAGATAATTGCTATTTATTTTTTATCCTGCAAGCAATTATAATCAAAGCAGCCAAATATAGAGTCTGCTTTGACCTGGAATCAGCGTGACCTGTCAACATGAGGCTACTGTTGTCTTCAGCTTTTCAATTTAATTTTATTTCATAGGCACTCACCAGAATGCATTCAGTAGGGCTGAAAAAATTGTGGGTAGAGTTTTCGGTATTCATTAATTACAGTGGTGCAGAGCCGAAGAAGTGGGCAGATAAGAACAACTTTGGGTTGGTTATTAATAGCAAAAATTATGATCTTTTATCTAGGGTTGGGTGGACTGTGTTGGGCCAATGTCCCAAGCGGACAGAGGAGGAGATGCTGGCAGGCTGCCAAGGGAGGGGTAGCTGCAAATTAAGGGAAAATTGCAAACAGTTGCCTCTAGGGAGTTTCTGCAGCCAAGTTTTGCTAAAAGGAAGCAGAAGATATTTTATTTTTTAAGTTAGCAGTTTTAAGGTAAGGCTCAGCTTTCATATGGAAGCATGCATGTACATCTAATATTGTAGAAGTTGTTTTCTGTTATGAAAGACCTGGACATCTACAACTGTGTAGTAGGAATAAGGGAATGAATATGAAATAGGAATGAGTAAATAATGTTGTTAAGTAGTACCTGGAAAGAAATTTGGAGCAAGGAACAAGGCTCTTGAGACAGGTATAAGCACTGAAGCCAGAAGTAAACAGCTGTGCAGGGGGTGGAAGGGTACCATTTTTCAGCAAATTCACTACTTACATGCCATGTTTGATTTAGTTACAGTGGGGAAGCCACTGTGTGCTCACAGATGGGAAGGAAGTAAAATAGTGCTCTGTGACCAAATCCTTAACACTAGCTTGGGATCAGGGCAAATGGCTGATTTTGGAAGTTATGCTTAATGGTTCTTATTAATTTCTGGCTAAAAGTGAAAAATGTAAATCCACAGTACCATTGAAGTCATGCATTGAAATGCAGCAGCATCTTATCAACATGAAATGGTGTCACTGGTGGCAGTATTGTATTCTGGCAGTGGCTTCCATTGAATAAAGCATACTTCCGTGAGAAGTTGCTTTTCCATTCAGTCTCTCTTCTCACTTTAAACCAGAGTTTTTTGCACTTAATGGGAACAACTGCTTTTGTGTCTCATGGATCTGTAGCTGCTGCAAGACTGCCACAAAGCTCCCGTGCCAAGTTCTTTTCCAAGAGCAAAGATAAAATCCCTTTTTTATACTGCACTGTTGGATTTGGCCTCCAGTTTAAGACAGAGCAGATGTGTTGGGATGTTGTGGGTGCTGTTGGTTGAGGTTAAGAAGTGTCTTGCCTTACTGGCTCATTCCCCTCCTATCTGCTGGCATCAGTGCACGTGTAGTTGCCTCCCTCACCTGGGTCTGACAAAAATGTCACAGGCTCATGCAGGCTTTTTTAATAGCAGGGTTATTTTGATGCATGTATGTTAGGGAATGACACCTTGGCAGGTACAGTGGAAGATGAGGGTGAAGCAGAAGGAAGGGGAACAGGGCTGAGTCACAAGGGAAGGAACCAGCTCCCCCACTTCAGCTGGGGTTGGAGGAGCATTTCAGAGCATGTCTTTGCAGCAGCAAAGAACGAGGCTGAGAGTGGCGTTTGTGCTTGTGCTGAGGTACCAGTGCTGGAAAGGTTTTACAATCCATCAGTGACTTGGAATGGGCAATTCCGGATATGTTGTTGCCCAAGGTCACTTTTTATGCAGGGTCTTTCTGTAGAGAGTAGGGTTGATGCTTGGAAGTTCAGCTCCAGAAATGCAACATTTAGAAATCTGGGAGCAACGAAGAAGTTTGGTTTAACAAGGTGGGGAGGGAATTGAAAAAAGTACACTGAATTCTCTCCGGAAAAAGCCTCCTTTTAAATATAAAGTTTATTGCTTTATCTCGACTTTCAGAAAACCTGCATGAAACTTCCTTGCCTTTGAAAGCTCGATAGAAACTCTTGAAGTACTTTGACTGAAACAGAAAATTTAATAGTGAGGCATTTTGAACACCGAACTATGTTTGTGGGCAGGTAATTTAAACAGGTACTAATATGAAACAGTGTTGTACTTGAAAGGCTACAACTGGTGTACACACATAAATGGGGTGGAATATCACTGGGAGCAATAAAATCTGGGGATGCTTCATACCTCTTTCATTGCAAACAATTTTTATGGTATGGCTTGTGAAGCAATTGAAATACAGAGAGGTGGCACATCACTAGATTGATAATTCCTCCTGCTACTTACAGCTTATTCTCAGTACAGATGTCCCCAATTCTTTCTTTGTATCACATTAAAGTTTCTTGTCTGCTTCAATTTCATGCCTGCCTCAAACGTAGCATTTTTCAAAATTGTCCCTCCAATTTATTTTTTTTTCCTCTTTAAAAGTTTATATCAGATGAAACCTAACTGCTAGTTTTTATCCCAAGGTTTACACTTAAATTTTTAACAAGCTTGTTTTTAAGGTCGGTCTTCCTTGAGAGAGCACTTGGCTGATCCATCAATAATTATGTAGTAATAAAGCAACTGTGTAAAAATGGCACCTTCGTGCTGAACAGATTGGTTTGCAGAGCCACTGACAAAGATGAATGTTTATTACAATTTACTACTTTTGGTTCTGCAGATGCAATAGAGCTATTTTATTCTTGGCTTAAGTGTCACGAACAGTAATTTCCAGTTGTGGAATCTTTATGATAATATGGATGTATAACTAGGAGAGCTCAGACTGACTTTCAAATACCAGCATGAGTTTGCAACGCCGGTAATTTAGAAAAAAAAATAAACAGAGAACATTTTTTATTTCATTTCATTGCTGAAATTTTTTTTAAACAATCACTGGGACAGAACACTCAGGGAATCCCACAGTGTCATGTAGGATGCTTCTTCTGATTTAATTGCTGTAATATTAATTGTTGATTCTTCAAAAATTGGCAAGTTTTCTCATTCTCTTTGCTGCACCCAAAAATTTCTACTGTTGATTTTACTACAATGTGAAAAAAATGTAATGTCTAAAATCAACAGAAAAGCCTGAAATTGTTGTTCCTGTTTCCATTTTTTTTTTTGAGTGCTAGCATAATTAAGGCTGTGATTTAGATGACTTGTATTGTTCAAATCTGTTCTCTCCTTTTGGGCAAAATACAGAATAACGTATTCTGTAAGATTTTATGGCCGGTAGATGCATCATTTCGGTCGGCCAAGCTGGTTGACTGCAGTGTCACCACGGTGATGAAATCGTCTCTTGGTAGCAGCTGAGCAACACCTTGAGAATTAAACTTTTGTGGATGCAGATGTTGGGATCTGTGCCTCTGCAGCCTCCGGCACAGCCTCTGGGTGCTGCTTTGCTGGATTTCCCCCAGGTGATGCCAGGGTACGGATGTCTTGGCACAGCCACACTAGTGCCTGTCAGTGGTGTCAGAGCTATAAGGTGCTTTCATCAACTTGCAAACCTCTTGTAGACAAAAGCCAAAATTCCTGGGTTCTCTCCCATTGCAGCCAGAAGTAGTGACTTGGCCTGATGTTGGGTCTGTTACTCCCGGTTTGGAGGGAGGGGTGCAGGTGGTCCTGCTCCCAAAAGGCCCTTGAGTGGCAAAGCTCCAGCTTCATCCCCTCGGTCCCTGGGGGTGATGGCAGAGCCAAGCTCCACGTGCCTGGTTCAAGCTGTTCCACAGACCAGTTTGCTGCCACAGCCCTCGAGCCTTTGTGGCAACTTGTAGCTACGTCAGCAAACACTTCCAGCCTGTGTCATTCATTTCAGTTGGCAGTTGCTGACAGTAATGTTCCTTTGCTTGGCTTTATTTTAGCATTTAATGATTTTTATGTTGGTTTTGATGGCGTGAAGGGAATTGCATGGGAGTGTTTTGTCTGGACTTTGGTATTCTCTGCTTTATCTTGCTAGCAAGATTTAAAATATTACTCCTTCAGCAGACAGGGCTTTTGTCTGTGCACCTTGCAGGCTCTTCCCTCATCGGTCCCTTCTGTCAGCCTATTATCCTGGGCTTATTTCACTGCACAGTTTGCTGTGGAAAGAGTTTGCCTAGTTAAAACCAGCATAAGGAACAATCCATCTATTCTTACCTAAGGAAGTAAAAGAAATAAAATATAAATAAACGTCTCTTCTATAGAAGAGGATGTTAGATCCGAATTTGAAATCATGATCTCGTGGGATTTTGTAATGAAATGGTAAAACGTTATCCAGAGCTTATTTTCAGAAGATAACTCTGGTTTCCTTAATTCAAAATAAACTTTCCTGATTTCAGAGAAGTCAATATTACCTGTGGTGCTGAATGTGTTTAAATGAACCGGTACAAGAAATGTACATCACTCTCTCCCAGTGGGCTGCAGACACGTGGTCATGTTCCTGAGAATGGGTGCCGTAATACTGTGTGTTATGGAGAACCCAGATTAAGCTCCATGGAAGGCATCATTAATCAGCTAATTGAAGAAGAACAACTCTGATACTATGCCATATGCTGTACAATAAAATGGCTGCACGGCAGAAAGAGCCATGAATCCTTTCAGTGTGTGCGAGACTGAGACATGATTTGTGACTTCCTGCCTCTGCAATAACATGTTAAGTAGAGGCCTAATATATTTAAATAAAGAGTTAATTGCATGTGGGTGTAGGACCTTATCTTTTCCAGTGAGTTCTTTGAAATGCTCACCTGGTTTTTGAGACTTAGTAAAGTCTTTCCAAAGTCTTTGTTTTGCTCTGCATCTAATCAACCTTTAAGCAGGGTCCTTTGTGTGCCTGTAACCTGGAGAGGATGGCCAGATTGAGGAGAAACTGTAAAATCAGTAATGCAGAACTTAGCTAAAATGACATATGAAGTATAGTCCTGTTAGTACATAAACTTTATATACAAGTCAGATGTTGAGATCAGTCATAAGGACAGGTTGCACAAGCAGATGGCTGGCCTTTCTGATAGCCATTAGCTTGAAAGGCTGGCTTTGAAACAGGCTCCGTGCTTTGTAGGTGAATCATGCTGCTGGGCTTTGTTGGGAAAAGGTTATTTCTCCAGCTCCACCAAAACCTCCTGTGCACGGAAGTGCCTTTTGCCACCATTCCTGGAGGATAAGACAAATTATTCTACAGGAACTTCTCCACGACTTTCTTCTTTTGGAGAGTTGTGGTGTCAGAGGGCATTCCGGCGCTGTAATGGATGGATCTCAAGCATATGGAGTACACATGCTAATTGTGCTGTGCTTATGGATCAGTCTGCCCAAATGCCAAGGCCTCAGAGCTGCTGCAGGCAAAATGTTAAAATCCTTCTCCTGTGTCTGCTGTGCATCTGGGAAAAGGTTCATTGCAGTCACTAAAACATAGTGGAGAGGAGGAGGAAGGTGGAGGACGGAGCCCACACCCATCCTCCCAAGGAGTTTCTGCAGAGCTGTGCTGTCTCCAGCAGCGTGTGCTGCAGCGTGGCCAGGTGACCGAGGGAGCTTGCTGTGCTCCACTGGCACCTGGAGCCACCCAGGCAATGCCTGTACTTTGGATTGCAGAGATCCTTATAGCCTTCATATATGTAGTTGCCTGAATGGACACAAAACTGCCTCGGTCCCTAGGGCAGGGTTCCTACAAGAGGTCTGTTTGGTCCACAGCAAGATAGAGAAGTACTTTATCACCTACGTGTTTCTCAGCCATTAGGCATAGTCAGAGACAAAAAGATGGCACTTCATCTAACCAGAAACAGTGCAACTGCTGTGATTTTTATTTAAAAATATGGTCTGTGCTGGCTGCAGGTCTCTGTTGCATAATGGACTGATACTCTCAACACAGATCTGCATTTCTGTAGCTGCCACCCTTTAAGAATTAAAACCAAATATCTCCTACTTCCATGTTTGTAAACCCCCACTGGTGATCCCAATCACCGAACCAGTCAGGATCTTACATGTCCTTTCTCTCTTCTGCATGTCTCTGATAGTCCTGGCAGCATGAAACTCTGCCTGGTACCTGCTCTGAGTCCAGCCCCCATCCATCTCAGAGGCTTTTCCTTTGGGCCAGGTTCCCACCTTGCTTTTGATAGGGGAGCTTCTGCTCTTGCCTGTTATTCTATTTAATAATAAGAATAAATTTTTACCTTCTCTTTCCTCTCCGTATCTCTGTAATTCCCTGCTTGCTATTTCTCATTAGCAATGAAGGAAGGAAGAAGCTGAGTAACAAAATGAGAAATTTCTTACCTAATAATTTTCTTTCAGTTAACAGCTTCTCACCATTCAGCCTGCCTGGACAGTGTGGTAGATGGCCAGAACACAAATTGATTTTTTTCCTCTAAATAAAGGCTTGGGTATATAATTTCATACTCTGTATTTTGATGTTGTCTTAATGCTAATAATTTTCTGCTGAAGCATTTCAGTAGTCCGGGTGGCTTCTGGTGCTTGGTGCTGAGCTTGTCACCAGATCTACCAAAGACAAACTCTGAACCTCAAAGGAGAGAGTAGAAATCAGCCCACCTTTGCTGAGAGATGGTAAGGTGAAGAAAGTTGTAAGTGGAAAGTTTAACTCGTTTCACTTTCTCGCTTGTCTGAGTAAGTTATTTTGGAAGGCTGTTTTTGACCTGGAGCAGCTCTTTGGTGCAGTTTGTGTTGAAAAGGACCTACAAGATCATCTAGTTTAACCTCCCTGCCATGGGATGGGATGCCACCCCTAGATCAGGTTGTGTATGTTGTATATTTATATGGCTGTATACTTTTAAATTTTTTTCTTGGTGGAACAGAAATTGATTCAGAATTTAAAGAAAAATTATAGTAGTCCAAGCAAAAGTCTAGGATTTGCTTTTAAGTTCTCTGTAGTGAAAAGCTCACCATTGTGTTTTATTTGGTGTGGGGAGTTACAGGAGGAGATTTACTTCTCAATAAAACATATGCTGGGGTGGCTGAGCGCTGGCCAGACAAGGATCCTGGGCTTGCAGGGACAGCAGAGCATTTAGCGCCCACAGCAAGACCTGGCGAGTTGCAGAAATGATGCTTCAGCACTTAAACATTAAGCCAGCTGTTCCCTTTGCGGCTGGCTCGGGTGTAAAGTGCTCTTGCTGTTTTACATAGTGGTCTGGCAGTGTGGGGAGAGTGGGCTGGAGTGGGATCTGAGCCTGGCTGCCTTTGCTGTCGGCTCTCCAGGGTGTTGGGACTGCCCTCTCCCTCTGCCAGAGATAACGGCAGCGCTCTGCCCTTGTGGGGTTTGGAGAGGGGAACTGATTGAGATGCTGATCAGTTCTTCTCCTTGGCCTCTCCCTTTATATAAACTGTTACTCTTGGATCCCCCTGCACAGATTTTAAAAAATGCAGAAAATACAGGCCAGAAGGCACCAAAAAGAATGAAGGCTGAGGGAAGGGAAAGGGGAGAAAAGATGCCAAGAACAGCATAAAAAGGCAAAGGAGGAAAATACAGCAGGGAATTGGTGATCGGCTGGAAAAGCACAATAATATTTTCCATTTTAAAAAGTTTTAAGTTCATAACTGTTCAGGCAGGAGGGGCTGAATGTATGAATGTAGGCTGAGGTGCGAGTGTGTGGCACCTTCGGCACTAGCGCCGTGGTTGATCTCGGCATTGCGGGGTGCAGAAATCACAGGCTGGAGAAGACTTGTGTCTGCATGGGAGCTCTTACCATTTCCAGGGTCTGGCGCTGAAAAATGTCATTTGTGGTAGCTAGGTAGTATGTTTCTGGGTGAGTATTGGTCAGTTCAATTATTGGTTATTGGTTCCATCAGCAAAAGATAATTCTTTTGATACTGTTCAGAGCAGCCATTCTCTGAGCACTCAGTCACGGCAGCGGGGTTGCGAGCTCAGAAAAGAATGACAGGTTGCAACAAGTAGGTTGCATAAACCATGCTCTTTTTCATTGTTTTCCAAAGATGCTGGGGGAACATTAACTTTATTCTGGAAGAAGAACATCTGCTGCTGGTTTTGAGGACCGTGTCAAGATGTTCTTCAGTTCAAAAGCCTAATTTTCAGCTGTATTTATTTTGGGAGGTTGAAAGGGTTTTTTTCTTAAGAGTTTTTTATATTACTGTGTAGTTCAGTGAACATGAGCTTACCTTTTCAAAGAAAATTTTTCAGAATCAGAGGGGTTTTGTTTGTTCCTGGACTGGTTTTGTACTACCTGCTTTAGAAAAATATATATTGCAGGGAGGATTTCTGGGAAGAATGGAGAGATTAACTGTTTCTCTGAAGTATTAAGTTTAAGTTAACAAGTTTCCATGTCTGTTAGATGAGTGGTATAACCCCTAACTGGATATAAAATATGAGGATGTGGTTTGGTTAGATCCTCTGTGGACTATGAGGTGAAACAATAGCATTTGTTTCAGTATGGATGTGCTCTCGGGAAAGCAGCAGGGTTGGTGGTTAGGTGATTTTTTTTTTCCCAATCGAAATTTAATTTATAAAAAATATGTTCACTATCTAATAAAAGTTCTGTGAGAGTGATTGACTGCAGGAAAAGCGTTTCTCACAATTTATTCCCATATATCATTAAGCACACAAATTTGAAATTCCGTTCCTGTGACGGGGTAATTGTTCTGCGACCACCTTAGGAAGGTGGCTGATGGGGGAAGGCTGCCGGGTGTCACTCAGCTGTGCAGGACAGACAGAGCATCTGGAGCCTGAGTCTCAGTGTGGGGAAATGGACACAGGCATTTAATAAAGATGGGTTTCTAGTTCTGCTCCGCGTTAAGTCCCAGTGTTGTTGGAAAATCTTCTGCCTACAGCAGAAGGGCCCAATGCAGTGACTGCAAACCAGCCAGGGCTGGCCCTGGCTGTTACGCTGCTTTGCTTTGTGAGAAAGCCCTGTTTTCAGTAGACAGGAGTGAGGAAATAGCTGATGAGCTTGTACATCCCTGCTTTTGTACGGGCTGACCTTGCACAGCTACAATAGTAGAGTATGTGGAATTTTTTTTTTTTTATTAAATTTTGCCTTTTCCCTCTTTGCTTTCATTTGCACCATTTTGGGCTTTGCCTCTACTTACAGTCCAAATGCAAGGAGCTGGCCAGTGGGCACTTTGCAGAGGCAGGGCTGTGTGTGCCCTGGCACTGCTGGGCAACCCGGCGCCGGCTGGCAGTGCTTCCCACCATCCCTCGTCGGCAGGAATGAATGTTTCTGGGAAGACAGGGCCTCGCTCTGTGTGGTGTGATGTGTTTTCTTTCGCTAAGGAACTAGCAGGCTGGAAACTTGGCTTTGGCTGGAGAGGACCCCTTAACCTTGCCTTGGCAGAAGGAAATAATAAAGTGACAGACTTCATTTATCTTTATGCTGTGTGCACGGCCTCGTGTGCTCCGTACACCATCAGACCTAAATCCTGGTGTCGATTTGGCACTGTGAAGGAGTAGGCTGTAATTTTCAAGGTGGCTCCAGGTACAGTAAAATAAAAACCATTTTCTCTTAAATACGAGCATACACGTCATGCATTTTGTGACCTTATTTCATCAGTAAGTGCAATTAATTTTGCTCTGTCCTTACGTTTTGTTTTTGTGGACTACTTCTATGCTGCTGAAGGTGAGTGGGGGAAACTGGAGCCCTTGGCAGCTGCAGGGTGCATGCTGTGGGATGGGAGCATGGCAGGGCAGGCTGGGATTGCACAAAGAGGTGCCTTACCTGGAGCAATGGGGTTGGCAACAGCTTAAAACAGCCAGGATTACCTCCCAGCCTGCTCCCGACGGAGGCTCCTGCCCTGTATTAGTGAAACTCTCAGTGTTCTCTGCAGGCTCTGCTCATGCCTTGATGTGTGGCGTGTTCATTTGCACACCCATTGATCCTTGTACTTCATCCTGTGCTGCTGCTGCTGCAGCATTTTCACATCCATTTCTCTTCCCTGCCCAGTCCCTACAGCACGATCACCACGGCACTTTGTCTGCCCGGCGCCGCTCCCCTCCCGGTTACCACCCTTAATGACTGTTCTCTTCACGCCCCTCAGTAAATCGGTTATCTCCCCCTCCAGATGGGTTTGTGTCCCCTCTGATCAGCTAATCAATTATATCCTGGTGCAGTTGTGCAGTGCCTTTTTTGATGCTCAGTCACCGCCTTCCCTTCACACTCATTGCAGCTCCCCAAGGTGGCACCGGCATCGCTCGTCAGTTTGGGCTGCTAAAGCATTTCTGCCCATTGGATCCCTCCAATGGTCTGCAGGAGTTTTCTGTGGCTCCCATTGGATTTAATCCCTCCCTGGAGAGCAGCAATCAGTCCCAGTGTTTCTGATGCCCCGGGCTCAGGTTGTTTGGTTTGTTGCTTAAGGATTTTTGTAGTTGAAAATGCATCTCCCAACTCTTTTCAAATTTTGTCGTGCTCTAGCCCCAAAGTATTTCTTAAATACTGGGAGTGCTTGGTGTCTGGTGTTGTGCCAAAATAGGTGGAAAGGTTCTTTGTTTGGACTCTTTGACTGCTGTGAAATGGTGTGATGAAGGATGTATTTGCTGCATAGGACCAGAGCACCAAGTGCCTTCTATTATATCTGCTCCTGAGGATTTCCTGGGAAGTGTTCAGCCTCCATTTCTGTCTGTAAGGAAATCCTCTTATCTGGGCAGAGCAATAAATAGTGCTGCCTCCTGTAATAGAAACAGGAAAACACATTCTTCACGTGGCTGTTTTTAAAAATGTGGGGTTTAAAATATATCGGGTGGAATGATTCTTCTGTAATAAATCCCCATAATAGTGTGCTATGTATACATTTAACTAGCTGCACAGAGGTAGGGAGAGGGGCAGAGGGTGTGTTAAAAGAGGGTTTAGTGTGCATTTAGTAATGACAAGAACAGTAAATAATCCTACAGGTTTACAAACCTAATCCCCAGTGTCTGATTGTAGCCCTTGTGTCTACTGGAATTGGTTGGAAAGATGTTAAAAGGCTGTAAAGGGAGGGCTTTGGGGGGAGTTTATTTTTAAATTTTTGGGGAGCTGGCTGGGTGATTGACGGTTTTAAGTAGTATGAATGTAGCTGATTCAGTACCTTGATGGAGAGCTCTAGAAGTGCCCATCCTCCTCCACTAGCTACAGAGATGTTGGGTGAGGATGGAGTAGGCTGGTCCTCGCTCTGAGCTCTTCCTGATGATCCTTTCGTTTAACGACTGGATTTGGAGGGAAGGGGAGGAGTGTTGTTGTTTTTAATGCCCAACTTATTTTTTGCCTGTGCCCTGCAGTAAAGTGGTTGTTTTTCTTAAGAGAAGAAATACGTGATGTCTCAGAGCTGTGCCACGTGATGCTACTGCTTTTAAATAAGCTCTTAAGAGGCTGGACCAGATGTTGGCCACATCTGTGTTTTTATTTTGTCAAACATTTCATTTCGACCCTTTTATTAAAAGAGAAAATTATAATTTAGAAATCGCTTTGAAAACTTTAGCAGCTGGAAAGATCTTTCTGGTATATAAAAAAGCAACGGGTTTGCTTTCCATGCCCTGCAGTGAGCTGTGTAGCATCAAGCAGAAGGATATTTGTGGCTGGTAGGGTCTACTCCTGTTGGAAATGATTGCCATGGAAATTTTCATGCCAAAATGGATGCATTTTATTTTGAATTGGCATTCTGTAATGAAACATGTATTTTTTTTCTCAGTGAAAGCATTAAACTAGGGATTTGAAGGCACCTTCGCTTCTGAAAAACCCATTTAATGAATGCCTATCGCCATGGCAGGAAAAAGGAAGATTTGCAGGCAGAGGGATATCCTGCAATTACTCCCTCCGCTGCTGTTATGGGGTCTAAGAAATGCTTATTACGTGTAACTTGCTTCTGGATTCTTCTCTGCAATTTAACAGTTGGAGAATGAGTTTTCTGTCCCTGTTGCTAATTGATCCAATGAGAAAAACTGGCACCTAATTCAGTAACAAGTTATATTTAAAATGACAAGTGAAATTGTTCATGGTGCCTGAAATTGCATCATTTTCAGTCTGGCATGTTAGGGCTGTATAAGAGAACAGGCACCTACTGTACTGTGACATATTAAATTTTAAACCTCTGATCCAAAAATATAGCTGGGTATAGGAGGAGCAAGGTGTATAATGATGAAAAGCAGTGGCAGCTTGATTTCAGTGGGATACTTTTATTGTTTTTAAGATGCTTTGGCAGTTTTTACAACAATAAATATTGGGATCAATTTTATGTAAAGTTGAGCAGTGAGTTGAGTATGTCCATCACCACTTCCAAGTTTTAGTTTTCTAACCTATGATTTTCAGAACTGACTAGTGGTTTTCAAGGCTGCCTCCCTTTTTCTTTGTCCCTAATTTCAAGCCTGTGTGGACAGTGGACAGTTTAGTTTATCTGGTACAATGAATATGGAAGAAAAATAAATCCTTTATTCATGCAGGTAAACCAAACTGATTGGTTTTTTCCCCCAAAAAACCTTGAGGAAATGAAAGGTAGATAACACAATGGAGGTGGAGGCCATCCCCCCTTCTGTTCTACAGCTTGGTGGTTAAAGTTACACCCAAAATATGGGACACTCAGTTCAAGTCCCATTTTTGTATGAACTCCTTCCAACCTAGGAGCCAGTGTATTCTGGTCTGGACTCCCCTTGCACTCTGCTTTTGAGCTGTTACATTTTATGTGATGGAACATTTCTTGGACCCAGGTGGACCATCTGCTGGGAAGGTGTCTCAGACACTGTACTGCAGTATTTACTCCTTTCCTTGGTGAAAATTCAGCCATTTTGCTCACTGGAAGTTTCTCTCTCGGTTCCAGCAGGAGAGATGGGCAGTACTATCTTGCAGAATACCCTGCACTCCCTTGTGTGATTGCTCTCCACTCTTTGAATGATTATGCTTTGCTAAAAAAATTTCAGTCAGTTGCATTAAAAAGGCAGCAAAGCACAGGGATGTATTTTGTCACCTCGCTTTTCCTACCCATCCTGAAGCCAGGGAGTGCTTGGCCATGTCCTGGGGGTGCATCCCTGCTTGGCTGGTAGCAGGGTGCCTGCCTGAGGAGCTGCTGGCACTGGTGCAGAAAGTTCTGCTCTTGCTGCACTATGCAGAGATCAGACCAGAAGAAAAGCATATGTACTGATCAATTACGTAGTTACTATAAAATCTTTTGCGCTTCTAAAGTATTTTGGGGAAAAGGGTTGTAAAGTAAATCTGGTGCCTGGGACTAATGTGCAATTAATTTCTAAATGTAACGACAGTGAGAAATGTTCTTTAAAGCCTTTTTGGTCAAATTAGCACTGGATTATCTGAATTGGTAAAGTTGATATTACATTTATGAGACAATCTGAGGAAAAAAATAAAGGCGTAGTGTTACAGAGGGCTGGAGCACCTCTGCTATGAGAAAAGGCTGAGGAAACTGAAATTGTTCAGCCTGGAGAAGAGAAGGCTTTGGGGTGATCCATCTGCAGCCTTTCAGTACTTAAATGAGCTACGAAAGAGCTGGAGAGGGACCTTTTACAAGGTCATGGAGTGACAGGACAATGGGGAATGGCTTTAAACTGATAGAAGGTTTAGATTGGATATTAAAAAGAAATTCTTTACTGTCAGGGTGGTGAGACACTGGAATACATTGCTTGGAGAAGTTGTGGGTGCTCCATCCCCGGGAGTGTTCAAGGCCGGGTTGGACGGGGTTTTGAGCAACCTGGTGGTTGCTCTGGTGGAAGGTGTCCCTGTCCACGGCAGGGAGTTGTAACTAGATGATCTTTAAGGTTTCTTCCCACTCACACCATTCTATGATTCTATGCTGTTCCTTGTGACAGGACATTTTTGGGGGGTTAAAACCCATTTTGCTTGTGACTTGGGGTTGAAAGTATAAAACCTTCTGTTGGTTGTTTAAGGGGGATTTTGAAAAGACATTTGTGCGTACTCGGTTGCTGATCCCAGGGAATGTCTGTTGAGTTGAGCAGCCAGACCCTTTGCACCACCTCAGGAAGCTCAACCTTTATTCCTGACCAGGTGTTTTGGTCACCAGCCCTGTGATTTCATGTACTTCGGGCAACTGGTTTAAACCCCTGACTTTTGCCAAGCAGATCATTGTTTTATCTTCTGGGAATGCTCTTAATTCCAAACTTTGCTTGACTTTACCATTGGGTTGCTATAACCTGTCACTGGATCCAAGAGCTGCTGCTGGCATCACCCTCCGCTGATCCAGCAGTGTGCAGGAGCACCAGGCTGGGGAATCAAACCGTTCAAAGATCTTGGTTTGTGGGGAGGCACATCCCACTGGAGTACTGGGGAGGGGGGAACTGTGAACTTGCCAAGCTGTTCTGCACCATTTTGGTTTTAATTTGTTATTGCAGATTGTTGAAACTTAATTTGTTTATATTTTTCTGCAAGTTGAACTGGTGAGGTCATCTCTTGTTTGATCTTTATTAGATGTAATGGAGATGACCAAGAAGATTGCTTCATTCCCCAGCATAAGTCTTTGTTAAATAATTTGTTTTCTTTTCTACCTGGACTACATTAATAGTGTATTACTATAGTTCTTTAATGTGATGTGGAAAATCAGGTTTTGCAGCTGTTTGCTGTGCCAGTCCCAAATTAAGCCTCAGTTCTGTGCTGCTATGCTTTTTAATGGACAGAATATTTAAAAATTTGTTTTCAGAAGTCTTAATAACTACCAAACTAGCAAAATTGCAGTGAAATTGTAATTACAGAAAGTCAAGAAGAAAGCCATGGTGTGACTGTTGGCAGTGGTCTGTGCTGCTTCCCTGAAAATAGAAAATATTTTCTAAGTCATAATTCAGAGATAAATTACTGACCTATATACGCCAACTAAGAAATTTTTGTTATGATGAAAGAAAAGTGATCAGCTTTTTAAAATGGTTTCCCCAGCTTCCTGATGAACATTTGTGGCTGTAAATTAAAATGAGTGATAAAAAGGTGACTGGAAGTCTCTGGCAGATTTTTAGCACTGATGAAGTCTGTGCTGATTCCTGAATTTTAGATTAATCCAATGTGGTGAATTTGTGTGCATGAAGTTCTGTATTGAAAATACTCAGCACCACATTAAACCTCCCAGATGAAGGCAGAAGGATGCAAATCTCTGAAGGACAGGCCTGAAGTGTTACATTACTGCAGAACTTACGCTGCGATAGATTTTGGACAAGCATATGGCTGATTAAAATGTGTTCTTTTTTGTAGGTGAGAATACAGGAGATGGTGAATTAGATCTGAGTGGAATTGACGACAGTGAAATAGATCGGGTAAGGCGCCCTGTTATCCCAGGTGTCTCTTATCCTGGTTGTCTGGATGTCTGGGAAAGACAAAATGGTTTTTATCTGTTTTATCCTCTCTCTGCAACTGCCTCTTCTCTCTGATCTATAGAGAGGTTTGAGCAATTTGAGCAATTTCTGTGATCTGAAATCTAAACTAATGTTCATGCAAACCTGTGAATTTGGTGTTCCTTGCCCAAGTTTTTTATACATATATATATATATATATATGTATTTATGAGGCTGCTGCTGCTTGCTTTTAACATGCTGGAATAATTATGTTTTAGAGTGTCTTTTATTCCAAAGGAGAACTTTAAAAAGTTTGGTGGGGCTCTAAATTCATTATTTAATTAAGATAGATTCAACATAGGACACTGCCATGGAAACCAAACTGTAAAACCAGCATGTGCGGCTCCTGTGTACTTCCAGAGACTTCTGTAATGTTTTCTGGATTTATTTTTATTTCTGTGGCAGAAAGAAATACCCTGTAACATATAGGCTGAGTGGGACAGACACATGGTTGTGGAAAAGGGCTTGTTGGAGGCCACACGGCTGGTCAGCGCTGGGACACGCGACAGCCCAGCTCTCTGAGCCTGATGCCCTCTCCAGCTGCCATGCTGGCTTACAGCATCATTTGAACAGATAATTCCAGTCCTAAAAATTCATTTTGGGGTACAAAATCCTTGACAGTGATGAGTTGCATGGGAATTACTGATCTCCAAAATGTAGCTGTGAGGTGGGATTTGCTAGGCTGGGCATGAGGGTCTCATAGTCTGAGCAGACATTGAATGGAGGGAGCAGGAAGGCTGAGGTTTTCCACTATAGCCACTCCATAATTTGAATAATCACAGGGGAAGAACAAGCACATTTTCTGCTCTTCCTAGGCTCTGTGGTGAGGTCATAACTCTGCTTTTATGACTTCATGTTCATTTCTGTGGCAATAGACTGTAATATTACAAGCCTAAGATTATGAAATCTCTGAAAGCCTAAGAGGGATAAATAACTGAGCTAGGAAAAAGTGGGTTTTACTATTATGGCCCACTTTTAATAGAAGCTGATGAAAGACTGAAAATATTGGTCTGATAAACCACAACTTGCACAGGCCTTTGCTTGCCTGCTTAGCCCTTGGAGGAAGGACTCCTTCCTGCATTAGTTTCATTTGACTGGAGTTATTTTTCTTAAGAAATCCTAGATGTACATCTTACTTTGGAGAAAATCTTGAATGCTGAGACCCAAAAGATGGGAAACCTCAGAATTCTTTTCTTGCTCTTAAACATAGTTTTACAAGTCCCAGGTGCACTGCTTAAAATTAAAGTGTCTTGTTCATGATGGATGACCTAATTTGTCTTCTCCATTCTGCTGTTCTTCACTCCCAAAAAGCATTGTCTGTAGAGAACTTTTGTTTCATTGATAGCTGTGCTAAATACTGGGTTAATTTTTACATTTAGGTCATCTACAATGAAGTAATTTCTGCCTATCTGTCTATTTATTTCTGTGATTCATCTGAATAGTCCTAGATGTATTTTACAGCTCCGTTCCCGCTAAAGATGTTACCGAGACTAGGTGGAGTTAACTGCAAAACGTCTAGATGTGGTTACTGAACCCAGCTGTCTGAAATCTAGAGGGCTAAAGCTCCAGCAATCTGAGCTGGTTTCCTTCACACAGATGTGTCCATTGAACTAATAATCTCAATAACTCTATGTAAAGCTTCACAGAAACCTACCCAGAAGACACATGTTTTTGTTTTGGTCACACAGGGCAATGGTTCCCGTCCTGTTTTGAATTACAGACCACCATCAACACACAGAATTACTTGCAGACAACTGTGTTGTTGTGATAACCTCTTGTATCATCTGAAAAAGATCATAAACCCAGGATCACTTTTGTTTAATTAACATACCATGTATAATGAGTCCTAGATGGTTTTTGGTCACTCCATCATAGTTTGGAAACCAAGCACTGTTTTTTGAAAACAGGTGGTTGCTTGTGCCAGCTTCAGATGTTACTAGAAGTGCTCTCTGATTGTCTTATATCACTCATACTTTCTTTTATTTTAATGCATTTTTTTAAATGGCATATGTTTTGACCTTGCCAGTGGTTTTTCAGTTCAGTTTTGCTCTGTGGTTTTCAATTTGATTTGTGAAAGTAGATAAATTTGTTTTCTCTTTCAGTATATACTTAATGAAGCTGAAGCTCAGATAAAAGCAGAGCTGTGGATGAAAGAAAATGCAGATTATTTGAAGGAACAAAAAGGTAAGTATGTAGGACTGAAATTTGCCTTTTGGCTGCTGTTGCTGAAATATACAGTCTGCGTAATCTTCATGCTGGTTTGTCATCTTTCAGAAAAGGAAGCAAGAATAGCAAAAGAGAAAGAACTTGGGATTTATAAGGAACACAAGGTATTAAATTGTGTGTTATTTGTGTCTGTTTCAAAATGTCCTGGAAATTCATTATATCTGCTGATAAGCTACATGTATATATGGGCATAAAGGTACAGGTCACCACTAAAGGAGCAAAAGCTGCAGTACATCTAGCTGTTACTGAATTGCAAGGCTATATTTTTTTAGGTGGTGAGTAAAACACTTTCTTGCCCAAACTTTTATTTTAAGTTGCTATTATGAGAAAATTCTGTGCATGTCAAAGTCAGAGCTAGCTCTTTGCATTTATGATTGCTGTTCTAATTGCTTGCTTATTAAAATACAGGTTTTAAGACATGTCTGATTTTTTTTTAACGTGTGCATGGGGAATTTGTTTGTACTTGCCATAATTTCAGTGGCTTTCTTTGCTCTTACAATAATGATTTCTTTATGAAGAACTGAACAGATCCTTGTTACAGTCACTTGAAGGGGTATTTTGTTCTACCTTTCGTAAAGAATGCGACAGTTATGTTAAGAAATGGCATGTCCTGTCTCCATGTTTAGCAGTTTAAAGCAGCCTAATTGGCCGTATAGTCATGATTTACAGCATTAGTGTTTTGTGTAATTGAGCAAGTGACAAGTCAAATCTCCCACATGCAACTAAAATCCACGTTAGTTTTTAGTGTGTATATCCTCTATCTTTTTTTCCGACTAATGCGAAAGGCAGAGTTTCCTGCTTCCCCTAGGTATTTCAACAATAAAAACAAAACCAGACAATGAAACACTGTTTTATGCTTCAGAGTTTCTCATTCATCCTGTGCTTATGCAGACGTGGCAGTCTACCAGCAATTTTCAAAATTGTATGACTCGTTGTCACCACCAAGTAGCCCAAACACCCACTTTTTTGTTCGGACAACACAGGAGTTTTTCTCTAACCCTTTATTGTTTCTGACAGCTCGAGTAGAACTTGATTAATATGGTGCTTTCCAATTTCAAGGTAGCACTTGACCCATGTAGGTAAACAGAGGGGGCTATTACCCATTAAAAAATAAATCTCCTGCAGGGCTTGGTGTTAAAACCTTCCTTTGAATAGGAAAATGCCAAATGAGAAACAGAGGTTCTTGGGGTGGTTTTTTTTTTTTCTTACCTACCCAGGCATGGGACATGGCTGGAAATGTTCTCCGGTGTCACTGCTGGTTGCCTGGCTGTGCACAGCATCAGCCCCGCCGCGCAGGGCCGGGCTCGCAGCCCGTGGCAGCTGCAGGTGACGTTGCCGCAGCGCTCCCGTGTCTGCAGCCTCCCGCTCCCTGTCCCTCGGCGCTAGTGCCAGGCTGTGCCTGGGAAGCTGCTGCTCGTGCTCTCGGCCCTTTCCAGCCCGGAGGAGGAGTTGGGCAGAGCCTTTCCCATGCCGCCTTCAGACTTGACGTAAAACACGGTCTCAGTTCCGATGTGGCGTTGTCGGTGCCTTGAGGAGTCGTGACCCAGCTTCACTCTCGCTTTAAAGGCAGTTTTAGCAGGGGAAATTCTTTATTTCCGTGCTGGGTGATGCTGTGAGGTCCCTATTGCTGTAACAGGAGTTCACTCCCCCTTTTTTTTCATACGTGGAAAATGGCCCATCTTTCTTCTCTGGCAGCATTACAGATATAAAGTAAATAATTTCTAACAAACTCTCTGGGCATTTGGCAAAAAAGCAAACACGCATCTCTTGGAGAAAAGAGACCCTTCGATCCCATTGAGTGGCAGGAGATGGAGCACTGGCTTAGCCTGGGCACATCACCTGCATCCCCCACATCAGCAGCACCTGAGCCAGGACTGCTGCACTCCAGCTTGCCCCTCTGCTTCATGGAAACTTTGTTTGTATCTACATCACTAATTTTATATTTTAATTAAGCCAAAGAAATCTGCAAAGAAGCGGGAGCCAATTCAAGCCAGCACAGCAGGAGAGGCAATTGAAAAGATGTTAGAACAGAAGAAAATCTCAAGTAAAATTAATTATAATGTGCTAAGGGACCTGAACAGCAAAGGAAGTAACACACCAAAGAAAGAGGATGACAGCACTGATGACAGCACCAACACCAAGAAGCTGTCAAGAAGAAAATCTATTGCCAGTAGGAATATAGCCAACCCTGTAAACAGTGTGGGAAAAAGGTACTGCAATTGTTCATTTATATCTCTGTCTGTGAGACTGTCTATGTATCTTTCTGAGCCAGACAACGTAGGGACTGAAACATTTGTTTGAGGCTAAATTAATGTTGGGGCTCTGTTTTTATTTATTTTGCCTGCACTGTCATGGCGACACCTTATTTATAGTTCATGTTTCAGAGGTCTGCTTTGGTGTGAGTTAATCATCCTGAAGCCAAAAAAACCCAGGAAATCAATGGAAATTCATAAATGTGGATCTTTCAGTCAGGGACACCTTTTCTTCATAAAATCCTGACATTTGCTGTCCTTCCTTTAGGTTGTCTGTATGAGCTGACACGACACTAGATGTTCAAAAGCTTTGCCTTTTTGCTTGATTTGAAAACTATAGTTCCCATCTGTTTTGACAGCTAGTTGCTTTGATTAGCTTTTAGTTTAGTTTTATTCCAAACTTTTGTTGTTAATTGATGACACAAATACAAAGCTTTACAGTAAATATGCTTGTCGGTTTTCTGGTCTCCATTTGAAAATGTTTTATAGTGTGATGAAAGCTCCTGTTTTAATGAGTGAAATACTCAACTTGCTGGGCAGATTTGTGGTGTGCTGTAAAATGTATAAGGAGATTGATGTGTCCAATCTGTAATATTCAACTATTTTATCTGTCTTCGGTTTACGAAGTCACGTTGGATCATCATTTGAATCGTTTTGATGTATAGTAATTTCTTACTTAGATGTTATTTATTTATTTACTGCCTGTTTATTTATTTACTGCCAGAATTATAGGCCAAATGCCACCAGGAAATCTTGGTATTTAATTCTGAAATATAAAATTATGTCTTTGCACTGTCGTTCAGATTTAGGCATGTGTTGCAACTGGGTAAAGGGACCAGGGAGGGCAGGAGGGCAGCCACCTACAAGGTGTGAGAAATCTGTTTGTGAAAGAACAGGATACATGGGATACCTGGAACCATGATGCTGGGAAGAACAGTAAGGGCAAATCTCTCAGAAGCTGAGGAAAATAAGGAGGGCAAAACCTAACCCCTTATTTTAACTTCATTTGACTGTGAGGCCAGAGGCACGGTCTTCAGTTTGGGCTGAGAAGCCAAATGCCGAAATCACTGGTCCCACTGTCACCAGATACAGGTTTTTACAGTATATCAGACATATTTTCTTCTTTATTCTCTATTTTTGGCTTCATCCTCATTCAACTTCTCATTCTCAGTATCAAAAGCTTTGCTTTCCAGCTGTTGACTCACTGGGGATTTCAGTCTCCCCTGTAAGTTGCTCGTAAGTTTCCCACTAGTAAAGGACAGGGAAGTTGCATTGAGGATTAATTTAACAGCATTTAGCTTATGCTTTATTTGCAGTTAACAGGTATTAATGAGTCATATTTCTGGTGTTTCCAGTAAATTAGGACCAATTCAGTTGTCTGAAATGCGGTGCTGAATGGGAAGTAGGGGCTGGGCAGGATCCTGGTTGCATTTCAGAGCTCAGCAGTAACATCCATGCTCAAGCTGCTTTGTCACATCCCAACCTTGTTTCTGAGGTTTGAGAAATGTTGGGCCCTTGGAACTCCTGTTGAAGTCAGCATGTTAAACTCTTAACAGGTGTTAAACTCTTTGGAAAATCATGCAATAAATATTTAATTTAACAGTGGTGCAACTTGAAAAGGTTTCTAAATAAATACAAATCAGTATTTTCCAAAAGCAGCTAATAAAACATGTTTATTTTTCCTCTTGAGAGCCTAAAGTACATCCTTAAGATGCATAACAGAGTTTCCTGATGATGATTAGCAGATCTCAGATACAATGAATTTTGCAGCAGAACACTTCAGAGGAGGTTGAGGATATATGCAGATAAGTGAGCTAAGAAGATTTTACACTACTGAAGTAGGCAGTGCTCTTGCTTAAATATTATCAAGGACTTGGCAAACATTAGTTGGGCTTTTTTTTTTCCTTATAATTAAAGATTTATGACATACTTTTGATTTTTTTAAATGCCATGCCTTTTAAATGGCATGCATAAATTTCTGTGTTCTGCATTGTTCTTACATGCCTTGCATTCATTGCCTTTGTTCAGCATTGTTCCTCTGAGAGGTGAATGGCTAAATACTTTTGCAGGGATACAAAAATCATGATAATTTATATGCAATTAATAATAATAAAACCCCTGAACATTGCTCATTAGAAAACGAATGAAGCACATAATGTGTCTTTTTCCAGGAGGCATTTGCAGAAATGGGATCATATGGTTTGGGTTGGAAGGGACCTTAAAGATCATCTATTGTTTTGGTTTGTAGTGATTTACAGTCCTGCATGTTTATCTGTATGTATCTTAAATACTTAGTAAGCTGCATCTGTCTGCTTTGATCCAGTCCTTTAGTTCATTGGAGTCGTAGTCAGATTTTAAAGAGCTATTCCTTTAGTCCTGATCCCAATTAGAAGGTGCCAGTATAGGGAGTACCAAGTAACAGGATAGCAAACGAATACTCATTCTTGGTGATTAAAGCAGTGCTCCTGTAATGGTATAAAAATGGAATTTTTTTCATATATATAGATAAATATCTTTCTTGCTTTCCTTTTGAAAGTCATTTTACTTACCACACCAGATTTGGACAGATGATGTAGCCAAGTTTGTCCTGTGTCTCAGAAATAATCTTTATATACAGTATGAAGCACTCTGGAAATAGGAAGTTGATCTTCATTTCCATCTTTCTAATTGCCTCTTGCTCTAAAATAGTCTGTGCTGTTATTTTCACACAGAGGACTTCAGATTATCCCTAAAAAAGAGGTTACCCTAACCAGACAGGGTGCAACCTTTGGGTGGTTTTTCTTTTTTTAATATCACATAAAGTAGCAGTTACAGTGTTAATCAGTTAAAATACTGGGAAAGCTTTTGTTTCCTCATGTGATAATGATAGGCAAGTTTTACAGTCTTGTAAAAAGTTGTTGGTTTGGAAGAAATTTATGAAGAGCTGGAATGCTAGGCAGGTCCAGGAGTATGCTTAAACTGGATAGTCTTTCGGTTGGTGGCCCTTTTGTTAGAGCTTTGTAGATACTATAATCACTTAATGTTTGCTTGAATTTCAAAGGCAATACAGTTTTATCTACATCTTACTTTATAAAAATCCTAATTTTGAAATCTCAGAAATGTTTGGTAATTTCTGCAGTTTTGGGAGGAAGCTACTTTCAAATAATTCTTCCAAAGATCATGCAGGTTTCTCCTTGTTAGGTGGGTAGATACTATGTACATGAGCATTTTCAGAAGCAAACTGAGGTTTTGAACAGGTTTCTTTACTGTGAACTTCTCGAGCTTTACAAGAAGCTGTGCTTTCCTCAGACACATCTCCCAGAATTATACTGGGGGTTTACTTATTTTGTCTGTCAAGATGGTAGAAGACTAGTAATGACAATGTAAGTAATTTTAGGAAATTTTATGTTGTGTAAATGTATTTCATTCCATTTCTTATTGCATTTTTGTTCCAGTGGGTATCACAACTGGTGCTTCATATACAAAAGCCATTTCATTCTGTGTGTTGAAGATGTGGCACAGTGGATGTTACCATAATAGATGTTGCAACTCTAATTTCAATTACCAGTTGCACAGTTTATCTTCACTAATGTCTTCTGTGTATATGAAACATAAGAAAAATAGGTTGAACTCTGAGAAAAGAAGAATTGCTGCTTCAAGCTCCTTTAAAATCTGATCTCCAGTTAGAGCTGTGCCATGCGCTGGAGCACTTCAAGTTCAATAAAGAGGGTTTTTAGGACTGGAACTATTTGGTTAGAAGCTTAATAATTTATTTTAGATTTACTTGAGCTGAATTTTACAGCACTACATGTAAAGTGAAATGTGTTGTACCAAGAAAATGTGGGAACAAAAAAGCTTTCGAGTCACTACTTTTGAAAAATTTTAAGCCTATTTCTTGCTATGTGCTTGAAATTGGTAATGATATCAGAAAAGACAGGATCTATTAACAGGGGAGTAAATGTGTCAGGTTAATCTCCTGAAGAATTTGCCTTGGAAGAAATGAAGCAGGATTGTGAAGCACAGTGGAATCCGTAGTAATGAAACAAGGTTGTTCTGAATGGAACCATATGAATATATAATAGCAAACCAAACCATGCCTGCTATGAGTATGACAAAAACCCTTGGTGGTGATCTCAGATCTGATTAGATTTGAAAATTCACCTCCAAATTCTCTCATGGTCTTACTTGTATTTGCTGACTATCCATATTGCCAGTGCAGCCTGGTGCCTGGCTCCACTTGCGCTTTAGAGCGATTTGGGTATTGGGAATTGTGCCCCTTTCAGTGCCAGGGACTTGTTCTGGTGCTCAAGTTCCTGCTTCAGGATGCAGATTTTCAGTTAGCATCTGCTCCAGCTACATTTTTGTTAGCTTTTCAATGGGTGTCACAACTCCAGAAAAATCCTCTTTATTAGGGAGAATTGTATGTGATGCTTTTCTACAGCCTAGCATGTGACATCTTGTTTACCCTGATAAATTGCTTGGTGCTTTCTTGTCTCTAACTGGAATCATCTTTCCCTGGAGAGGAAAATATGGGCAGAAGCCTAATTTTGATGCTTTGGAGGAATCTGTAACGCCACGCTGCCAAGGGAGCCTGGAAAATAAATGAGAGGCCCTCAGCTGGCTCTCCCAGCTTCCACCCTTGTTTATAGTTGTCCCTTTCTGGTGTCCTGGATGGAGTTATTGCTCCATAAGGCTGGGTGCTCCAAACTCAGCTGCAAGTCTGAATGTTGCCCAGAGAAGCTGTGGGTGCCCCATCCCTGGAAGTGTTCAAGGGCAGGTTGGATGGGGCTTTGAACAACCTGGTCTAGTGAAAGACGTCCCTTGGGCTGGACTAGATGACCTCTGAAAGCCCTTTCCAAGCCAAACTATGCTATGATTCCATAATTCTATGAATGCTTATTCTACATTGGCCATGGCTTGTAATTTATTTTTATAAACCCAAAGGAAACAGGTTTTTCAATGTACAATATTTTGAGTTCTACATTATGAGACTGGTATTTATGGAGGGGAGGAGCATCAACTCATGTTTCCCAAATGATTTAGGCCAATCCAAAACAGCATGAAACAGAGCTCAGCTTGAATAATCTAAGGGGTTCCTGAGCGTCTTAAAACCTTTGTATTAGTTAAACCAGGTGATTAGAAAGGTTAGAGCACTTTTGATTCACTGTGTCAAGAAGAGAGTTGTTGGTTCAAAACCTTCTTTATTAGGAAAAATGACATTGCAGTAATAGTTTAAAGGTTTGGGAATGGGTATCTTAAAAGTTGCGTGTCTGCAGCTGGTGCAGTGGAGTCTGGTGAGTGTCTGCAGCCATTCCTACAGGTTGGCAGTTGGTGATGAAGCAGAGCTCCTGAAGAGAGACAGATCCTTATGTTTGGTGGATATGAAGCTTTTGAGAGTCTTTTCCATGCTGGGTTTGGTGGTCATTCTCTCTACAAGAGGGCCCTTTCAGATGAGATCTTAATATTCTGTCATTTTCTACCATACATTTTTATTTTTCAGAATTGCCTTCATCTCTTTGTCTAATTTACTTTTGATATCCTGCTTTTCTCTCTCTGCTTTGAATTCTGGTACAGGGTTTGGAATTCATGTATATTTACTCAAAGTGAGATATTAAATTTTATTTCTTTTCTTGTGCTGCTTTAGGCCTTCTTTTTATATGTGACTAAAGGGGTAACACTGATTTCCCACCTGGAATAAAATTCCTTACAGAAGATACTGGGAGTCCTTGCTGAGATGATAGTTAGGAGTTTATTCTATAGCTTAGCTATTATTTGGTGGTTTTTTGGTATTTTGTCTGGAAGCAGTCTCATGTTGGCTGCAGGATTCAGACTAGACTGTGATTCCTGGGTATGAATGTACACGT
Organism: Dicrurus megarhynchus; assembly: GCA_013399195.1. Classification (NCBI taxonomy): domain Eukaryota; kingdom Metazoa; phylum Chordata; class Aves; order Passeriformes; family Dicruridae; genus Dicrurus; species Dicrurus megarhynchus. Next base: position 133,888 of record VXAD01003129.1, read on the forward strand.
GCTGGGAGTGTGTGGAGCCAGCTTTTGGTTTGAATATTGTGTACATGGTGAATAATTCTCTAACCGCTTGGACATAACTGTTTTCTTATGTGATCTGCACTTTGAGAGTTTCTTTGGAGTGTAATTTTATGTGTGTTTCTGCTTTGCTGTGGTATATAATCATTTAAATCAAAGGTTAATCAAAATGATTACTCATTTTGAACAGGAAAACGGTGACATTTGATAAGTACCTCCACTTTAAATAAATCTTACCAGTATTTTCCAATCTTGTAACTTTTAGAGGGACAAGCTTATACAAATTATGTTTAGTATTTTATTTACAAAAAGCTAAGCCAAGAAAAAAAAATGAATTCAAGCCTTCCAAAGTTCTGCCTTTTAAGTCATGCATCTCTTTATTAAAGTTAGCTGTTCGGGGGAGAGCCTCCCGAATGACCTTGAAAGGAGCTGACATTTGTTTTTGCTTGTTCACAGTTGATTTGAGGAGTGGATCTGCTAAAGCCTGTAGTGTTGTAACCTGGCTAATGCTGTGGGTTACTGCTAAGAAGCTGATGTGAGCTAAGAAGCCTTTTGTAATAAAGAGATAAAGCAGAGGCAAGAACGGGAGAGAAATGAATCTGACCCAACATGTTTTAGAAGGAGTGTGTGTGGTTTTAACGGCTGAATGCTGAAATGTGATGACCAGCAGTCTCTCCTTCTTCAGTAAGTGAGGACACAGGAGGAAAAAGGCATCGTCTTCTGCATGTAACACCACTCTCTGAGAGGATGCAGAGTTAAGCAAATGCCACTGAGAGACTGGGGAGGCAGGAAGCAGCTTGGGGTCCAGGCAATGATGCAGCAGGTTATTACTTTATCCTGAAATTCACTTCTCTTGACACTGAGCTAGGACAGAAAGATGGGAAAAGAATAGTTTTTTCTTTTAAAAAAATCCCCAAAACAAAACCAAAAAATACCTCAGCAAAGCAAAACCCCCCCAAACTGTCCCCAAATCAGTCCTTACAGAAGCTGTCAGGTGTTTGTCAGGAATTGATGTTTATTCTGATTGCTCAGACTATTTTGAAGATCAATTCCCCTGATACAATAGCATTTTAATTTCACATCTGTCGGGCTCAATTCCTCTCAAAATACAGCTGCATTAAACTCTGAAACATGTATGGATGGTGTTTCATTGGCTGTGCTCTGCACCATTGGGAAGGGAGCTCCCACCCAGCCATTGCCTGGCATGGCTTGTGTCCCCAGCCTGCTGCAGGAGCTGCTGCTGACAGTCATTCCCCACTCATTCCAACACCTCTGAACTTTTTGTCGTGTTTCTTAGGGTGAGGTTACCAAAAAACTCGTTCCTTCATCCCTTAGTTCTTTCCTTCCTTCTGTAGGAGGTGAATCATTTCCCCCTTTTATGCCTGTTCTGCCAGTGAATCAAGAGAAACTAATTTAAAGATTTTCTAGCTTGTTATATTAGTAAAATGGAGTATGCTTGCTAAAAATCCCAGTTTGGGATTCATTAGTTTCTGAATACTGGAGTAAAATGCCAGAATTTCAGTATGGCAATTAACCCACCTGTATCCTCATTCTGTGAAATACATTTGGAGAAAAAATAGCTTAGTGATAGGAGAAGTAATGTAAAAAAACCTCCTTGATGTGACCTGTACTAATTTATTTAAGTTCAGTGATGCTGCAAATCATCCCTAGCTGTACATCATTCATTAAGAGCTTTCAGATTTTATAGTACAGGCTTCTAATGCTGTCAGAATGTGGTTTTGTGTAAGGATAAGGGAGCACTGTCTGCTGGGACTGCAGTGGAGTGTTCCTGAGCTGTCATTTGCTGGGACTCACAAGAACCTTTGAGAAATATACATGCATAAACCCTTCAAGATTGGCTGAGGACACATCTAGACTTATGTGAGTGTTTCAGCAATAACGAGAATCTGCCAAATCCAGTGCTCGGTTCCATTTGCCCCAAATTATTAGAATACCTTCAATTTAAAACTAAAAAGGCATTGATCTGGCTTGACCTTGTGGCCCAGACCCAAGTCAAGTCTCCTTATTTCTACAGCAGCTTTTCTGTTTGTTTAGTATAAATTGGATGTTGCTTTTCTGCCTCCCACTCAAGAAAATCATCTCTGTGTCAGATTCCAGTGGAGGGCAGCTGGGCAGCACAAAAATGCAGAGGGGTTTTTGGTGACTGTCTGAAATAATTTCTTCTTGAATTTTAAAACCAAATAGGAGCAATTTCAGCCCAGAAGATAATTTTGTGTGACAGTTGGATTGTGAGTGCCTTGTTTATCTATGTTCTCATTTTCAGGTTGGTTATAAGAAAAGACTCTGCGAGCTTTTTTTCTTCCAAATTACACTCAGTGGGTCTAATGGGAAACAATATAAATATGTATGTGCAGTCTCTTGAACTTTATAGCGTGTTAGCAAGAATAGTTATATGTGGTGCGGGGGTGAGGAGAGTGGGAAGAAACAAAAAAATTGGAGGTGTTATGTGTCCTGTTATCAAACCCTGGAGGTGCACGTCCTGTGGCTGAGAGGACTTCAGCACTGTGAAATGCTTGTTCTCAGTGTGCAGATTTTTCTGATTTTTTTTTTTTTTTCCCCACGGGTGGAAAATGGTTGGTTTCTGAATTGATTTTTCTTTGACCCTTTTTCCAGCACAGCCTGTCTGTTGACCTTTGAAGTATGTGTCTACTCATTTTTCTAGTTTAAACCACGGGAAGTGCATGTCTGATGTGTTTTAGATGTGTCAATGAAGTTGAGTCTTCAGCGAGTATTTGTAAAATCTTGAAGGGAAAGGAGCCAACCAAACAAAAAGTTAACTTACCCTCACTGCAATGTGGCATACATTATTTTACCAAGACCAATACCCAAGCTAGGGGAGCAGTCACACAAAGCTTCTTGTTCCTTGCTGTGTGCAGGCATTTCCAGATGGGATGGCTGGCAGCCATTCTGTGGCTAGGAGTGCAGTTCTTTCACCATGGCTGGGTAAAGGCTTGGAAAGTTGCTGTAGTTTGTTGCAAAACCTGAAGTACTATTTGCTTACGTAATATTTAACAGCATCCACATAATTAGTTTTAAATCAGCCAGTGTGCTGTAACTTAGTCATTTATGTAAGTGCTGTTCCATTACCCAGTGATGCTGCTGGTGCACTCACTGAGTTCAATCTTACCTTGCTGCAGTTGTTGCTAAATATAGGATGAAACATTCTGAGATAACTTCTAAATGTGGTCTTGGAAGATATATGCAGTAAATTTAACTTTTTCTTCTGTTGTTGAATTTCCAATTTATTGTGAGTCAGAAATCTCTGCCCAGCATTTTCACCTTCCTCCAGAGCAGCAAGACGGTAGATTGGACAAACCCATTGCTGTGTTTAGGATATTCAGAACTGAGGACACTTCCTGACCTGCTTTAGAGCAGCTCATCTCCTTCTCTTCTCTCGTACAGGCCCCTTCCTTGTGACCTACAAAGTATGATGGAGGGAAATCACTAACCTTTACGTATATTGTGGTCTCCCCCCAAGTTTTGCCCACGAACAGAACACTCGTGCTGCCACAGAGATCAGATGGGAAGGCACAGAGTAGAGTACAGCATGTGTGGACCTCAGGACCTGCCATCCATCTGCAGTGGAGAACCTCTGGCCCTGAGCACTCTTCCCAGGCATTGCTTGGCTCAACAGCTGTCAAAACCCAGACAATTTAAAGGATACAGCAAGGCTGTAACAGCCCACAGCATGACATGGTGTGATAGATTTTAAATCTTTATTTATACTCAGAGTTGAGTGTAACCGTCGTGCTGAATTGGAGCACTGGAAGATGTTGGACATCGAGAGTGCTCTCAGACCACATGCAGAAAAGAAGTGTCAGACATGTATTCCGTAGTCTGTCACCTCTTTAGTCTGAAATGGTTTTAGATGTGGTATTTATGGGAAAGAAATATATGCTGTTACAGCATAGTGTTCTTTTAAGAAGTTATCAACATATTTAATCTGACTGGTTTGAGATATTTAATCTGAAGTATGAAGGACATGCATACAGATTTGGAAGTGGAATGAAGTGGCTGGCATATTTATTTTGTAAGGTTATCTTTGCCTGTCTACAGGGGTAACATAGTAGTTTTAAGAGAAAAATGGCTTTACAGACTTCTGCATGGATTTTATCATGGAGCAATAAAGAAACAAAATAATTTGGAATCTTGACTAAAGCTGTTGCTGAAGTTGAGTGAGATAATGATCAGATTAAAGATGTAGTTGAATCAATCAGTCATCTGATGAATTAATAACGGAGATGAAAGTCAACAATGAATCAAATTATTAGAGGAAGAGAAGACAGAAATCAGGGTAGTTTAAAACGTTGCAGTAGGTTATTACAAGGCAATGTCACTTGCTGCCCTGTTGCTGGAGGCAGAGGTGGGACTGTCCAGTCTGGGCTTTAGTAAGTAAATGTAAGGGTTAATTCTCTGCCTGAAGGTGCTACTTAATTGAAGGTGTTTTAGAAGCTTGTTCTTTTTCCTGCCAGATAAACTGCGTGCAGGCAATATTGGCTTAAAATTTGATATGCAAATACAGCACGTCTTAGACATGTTTGCACTTTATTCATAGCTATTGAAATATTACAGAAAAAAATGATGAGAACAGAGCAGCAGAAAGGTGAACTCCTTTGTGTGGATTGTTTATGGAACAAGGTGGGTAGGAGAGTAGCTTGGGTTGCTCGTATCACTGGTGGTGCCTACTGTGGGCTTTCTCTGGGTGTTCCCATGTCAGGCTGTACCTTCTGAGCTTTCTACTCCACCTCTGGACAGTGTCCAAGAGATTAGCATCATCAATGGCTCTCAGTGATGTGGCAGTGCAAAAAAATTGCTGCTTGCCAGCGTGTTCATTTGTTGCCCCACCTGTAAAATCATCTAAAAGCAGTGGTGAGTTAAGAGCTTTCTTTGCCTACAATCTGGTCCAGTCCAAATGTGATTTTTCACCTGTGGGAAATGTGGAATATAAAAAATTATTGGGCCTTACTATCAGATTACATGTAACTTATTTTTCAAGTCAGAACATAAATACTCCAAAAGTACAAGAGAGAAGCTTGCTGAGAAAGCTTTAGTCTCATCATGGGAAAAGTCCAGAGTATATATACCTTAAATTTCCATAAATCCCTGTAGGAATAGAGATACTTTTTATCCATGCATTCTTATTTTCATTTTCCTGTTATTTCTTGAAATATTCTTGTTCCTTTTCAAGAGCAAAGCATTGAGGTAATGAAAGAATTTGGTTTAACAGGATTTCATACATTGATCTTGTATGGCTCAGACTGTGTCATACATTTCATGAAAATAAACCTAATACCGTACCAATTCAGCAAATCTAAAAGCATGAGATGACAATAGTTACTTCTGTTCTGTTAAAAAAAAAAAAAAAGAAGGAGGGTGGGGAAGCCATGAAGGACAGAAGGACAAAGAAAAGGCTAATTAAGGATTTAAAGTCACTGAGGTTTGGACATTTTTGCAACCAGCGAACCGAGTCGAATGTAAAGTGTGGTGTATGTAAGCCGTAAGGAATCGTAAATTCTGTATAATGCAAAATAACTTCAGAGCAAATGACTGAGTAGCTCGAGAGGTCTTGGATGGAAGGGAAAGGTTTCTGTAAAAATAAACCTCATCTTGCTGACCTTTGCCCACCCTGGCTGCCTTTCTCTTAATCTAACCTGAAGAGATTAGAAAAACTGCAGACATCAAAAGGAGCCGAAGACACTATTGTCTCCCAGAGCCCCATTGTGCTCAGGAGTGATTTCTCAGGAAGCAGCAGCCTGCTCCTGCTCCGGAGCCTTCCCCCGCTGGCACCAACAATGCAGCCCTGGCTGTAGGTCAGGCTGGCCATCCTTGGAAAAACAACCCACCACTCTTGACATGATGGATGGGAAACGTGACTCTGGGATTCATTTGCCCAAACTTGTTTGGAAGATTTGCTGCATTTACTGAGCCAACATTTTTCAGGTGCTTCCTGTGTTTTATCCAGGAGTGGATAAATAACTCTTATGTTGTTCAGCAGCAGAAAATACGAATGTAATTGCATTACATCGAAAGTTTGCCTTTCAACATAGTAATCCTCAGAGTCTGGATTTTTTTTTTTAATTATAGATATATATTCTTATTCATGCTTATATATATATATACATACACGCAAGTTTTACAGAAAAATTTCTTTAAATAGCTGTTGGAGGAAAATGCAGGTTTCATGCATTTATTTCTATCTCGTGGGGAGAATTGACAACATTTCTGAGATCTGATGATTACTAGGCTGTAGTTTTCTGTTAGCTTTGGGTCACAATTTAAAATTACTCCTTAAAGCTTAAGGAAGTCTTAAATTATGAAGCAGTAGGAAATCCTGAGATCCAAGGCATTGAGTGGGCTTGCAGTAGAGTATATATTCATTATTTTGTTGCTACTTCAGTAGCTCACAGGTATTAAGCACAGTGTTATATTAACTTTTTGGTGAAGTCCAGACACTAGAAAACTCAAGTTTATGGTTCAGCATTTGCTGATAGGATTTGCAACTGAGGGAAGTCCAGGCTTCAGATGGTTTTTGCAGAATACTTGTGAGAGGCCAACCACAGGAACAGATGCATTTTTGTCTAAATTACTTTCCCTCTCTTTTCAATTTCAGTATCTGCTGATTTCATTTTAAAACCCATTTTAAAGCAAATGAAATAGCTAAGGTTTTTTCTAGCACAGTAATCAAGACCTTTAATACCCTACCTCTCTACAGACCACCGTTTTAAGAGCTGATGTTTGTGCTGCTGTTGCCTGTGCTGGGCAGGGTGTTGGCATATGCTGTGAGAGACATAGTGGAGCAGAAGCGACCCACTTCAGGCTCTACTTCCAAGTAATTTTAAAAGTTGATGAAGATTTTCAGGCTTTTATTGGAAGACTTATCTTTTCCTAAAGCACTCTGAACAGCAGAGCTCCTCTCGCCTGTGCACTCTGCTCCACATCACTGCTCCAGAGATATCTGGCCAGCTTCCAGTTTAAATTCACTTAATAGGGTAAATTTGAAATGATTTAAACACTCTCAATTTACCACCATAACCAAAGGGTTGAAGCTAGGAGCTGCAGAAGCACTGTTATTCAAGAGAATTTTTGAAGAGGAATTTAGATATAGCTGCTTTAAAAATGTCATTAAGATGAGATAAGGAATGCTTCAGGTAAGTGATTCCAATCTCCCAAATCTTCTGTTAATGGATCACCTGAAGATTTTCTGTACTTACCTAGGGCTGGAGTTTGTCCCACTGACCTTGGTGGACTTCGGTTCACACTCTCAAACCTGAGTGATGTGTATTTTGGTGTATCTTGGTATGTATATAGTGGTTTTTGTTACGTATATGGTATATTTTGGTATGTGTACAGGCACCAAACAAAATGCTGAGGCTCTGTCCCTAACGAGGCAGGCCCTGACTGAATGGGTGTGCTCAGGCATTGTGCATGCTTTTGGGATGAAATGGTGAAACAATCTACTTAAAAACATCCGATTTTTTGCCAATTTATGCTACAGCTTTCTCAGATAAGTTACTGTAGATGCTGTCTGTTCTATTGCTGCAAATATTTTCCTTTCTTATTTTGTGAGACTTTTTAGGATGGCCATCACCCTTGTGTTTAATGATCTTTCTTCAGCTCTTGCCAAGTATATCTCAATGTTATTTATTGTCTTTCTGTCGAACTTAGGCTCCTAAGACTGCGGTTCTCTCAAAATCTAGAAAAAGAGTCTTTCATTTTGCATGAAGAGGAGAAAATAGCTGTGTTTTTCTTTTCCTTAGAACTTCAAAGGCACAAAAATATATTAAATAGAAAAATGGAGAAAAATAATTCAGAAACCCTGAAAGGGGCTCACTGATTAAACTGTAGGGAACATTCACATGTCTGCTGTTTTGGTCTCCTGAGAATCAATACTATGAGACTAATCTATGATGCTGCAGCAGTCTATAATAACTCTAACATATTATTGTTCAGAGTATTATTACTGGAATAAAAATTGTTGGGTTTAAATTTTGAAGATATCAGGATACTAATCCTGGCATTTGTTATTTCATAAAATGGATCCACAGTGTTCTCTGCGTGCAGACACAGTTCGATATTCTTTCAAAATTATATTAAAGGATGATCGTGCTGTTCCAGTGATCCTGTCCAGCACAGTTACTCTTGGATGGGGAGGTAAAAAAAACCAAGAAACCCCAGCAAAAAGTGACTGCTTCATTTCTGCTGCTTATCATTGCAAAGATGTCATCTCTTAGTTGGCTGATGAAGGGAAGGCAAAGGAGTGTCTGTGTCGGCCGATTTTTCCCAGTGAGAGCTGCAAATCCACCTTGAAAGTTTTTTGTGTTGACTTATGGTCTTTGTTTGTTAGATACTGTGACTTTATAATTGGGTGAGGAGGGAGAAGCATCTTTAGTGATGTATTTGTTGCTGTACTGATAGACAAGTTATGAAGTTTGGGCTAATTATAATTTCCTGTGTCTCTGTAAATGGATTTGAAATGACTTGTTTGCTCTTGTGCTGTAGTAACTTCGGTCATTTATTATTTTTTCTTTCAAGCAACTGAATCCCATATTGCCTCTAATCTGGGAAAATATTAGATTTCCTTCACCTAATAGTAGAGTCTTGGTTTTGCAATTACATTTTGAAACAGTGATGTACAATTGTCAGTGAAAGCAAAAAGACACGATTCAAACTGAGGCTGAATTTGGAAGTCTCTGTTAAAAATATGTTTGTAAAGCAACCAGTGAGCAATGGAATAGCAAAGTCTTATTTTCTTCTGGTTGCCATCTTTTTTCCCTTGGTTGTTCCCTCCCTTTCCTGAAGCAAGAACCCCAGTTCTACAGCTGGTAGCTGTGTGGGATGTGGTTGATTCCTTCCCCTTTGGCGGGAGAACTCTTTTGAATCTCCTCTTTCTACTTCCAGTTTTCACAAAGGAACTTGTTTATCTTGGTGACTTCTGCCTCTGTGGTTTTTTGTGGTCACCAGATGTTCGGAGGGCTTGGAGTGGAGTAAAAGAGAGATGGATGGAGTTTCAGGATATTGCATAGTTATCCTTTCATAATTATCTTTTCCACACAGTGGAGAGTGCACCTGTGTGTGTGGGCAAAGACTTGAAAATCAGAGTGAATTTCTTTTAGGTAGAAGCTGATTGTTGAGGGACCTTTAAAGGTCCCTTCCAACCCGAACTGTTCCATGAGTCTATAAATTAATAGGACTTTCTGAGCTTTTAGTGGTGTGGGTTTGGCTTGGGTTTGGTTTTTTGTTTTGTTTTGGTTTTTTTTTCCCCAGCTGGATTTACTGTCTAAATATCTTCTAACATTGAGTAACTGTTGTTTCTTCAGGATGAATCCAAAATCACAGCATTGCTAGGGAAAGAATAACGTCAAAAATAACCTTTAACACACCTCAAAAATGCCTGTGTTAAAGTTGCCCAGTATTGGTGATGAATACATAGGTAAGATGCATTTTATCAACTTTGCCTGTAGAGAACCAAAGGGAGTTTGTCATAACACGAGTCCCTTATTGATGGCACGGTTGTCTGTGATTGATTAGAAGTGGCAGATTTATTTCAGCTTCAACTCTTTCCATTAGCATTCCTATCGACCATCTGGCAGTGGAAAACCTCACTTGCGAGATAGACTAGGATCTTGTTAAAAAAATTACAAGATTTCTTGGGGCCTTTTTTTGCCAGTGTCCTGACGAGCCAGAAAGTTGTCACTTCTAGTGACAGTTCTCATTGCCTGAAATGTTGAGACTGATGCTGGGTCAGCCTGTGGCTTGTTTTTAATGGCTTTTAATTATTGCCTTGATCGCAGCAAACATTTAGTTAATGGTTATGCAAGTATCATTTTGTGGGCTTTACAGCTCTTCCGTAGCCTTCAGTTGTTGGTTAGAATGAGAAGGATCAGCTTGCTGTTTATGTGGGAGGAACAGAGCGAACAACTTCTTTCAGAATGGTGTCTACATAAAACGAGAACTTTCCCTGAATCGCTCAATTATGACAACATCATATTGTAATCAAAATCATTTGACTGTGCTTAAGATGCCCTAATCAAAATCATTTACAGGTGATGTGCAGGGAGAGATGCTTAAGGGGCAAAAGATGAATTCCAAGTGGATTGTGATATTGCAAAGCGTGGAGTTGCCTATATGTCCATTAAATGGTAGATATATGCACTGATATGAGAGAAATATGGAGCTGGCATGAACGGGCGATGATGCCTCAGGGCATTCAGTGGAGCTTCTGCAGCAATACAGTGAGTTACATCCCAACCTGAAATGCAGCAGCTGCTCTGGCCCTGCTGCCCCCTGATAGGTAATAGTGTAACAGGGCAGTCTTTGGTAAACAGCTTTATGGGGCTTTTCTGCTGTGGTGTTTGACACTTGGAATTGTAATGCTGCCTCTGGCTTCCCACCTGCAGCATCCCCTGCTCCGCTGAAATACAGTCATTCAAAATAAATGAGTGAAATCTTGTGGTTAGGACCCCTTTCTTCTAAATTTTATAGGGGGCATTCTAAAGATTAATGTTACCTGTGTGTTTCAGGGAGGTGAGTAATGAGAAAAAATATGTGAGTTTCCTTGTATCTGCAGGGTGTGCTTAAAACAATTATTTGACATTGTTGTTAACCATACTTTTATCGGGGAGGGAGGTTTGGCAGAAATGTTTCCATTTCTCAGAGTGTGATAGATTTCTGTCCAGGAACTCCAGAGCTTGACCTTGGGGGCTGTAAATATTTTAAATGGTTCCATGGGTATTTCAAGGTTGTGGCTTGCTGAGGCATAATGCACAAGGGACTGCTCCCTAAATGGGCTGTTCATTGCACTTAGACTCACACAAACACTGCAGCAAGTGAAGGTGTTAAAAAATATGCATGAAGGTCAAAGTGACAAGTCTTATTAGGAGCTTACTGGCAGTAGTTTTCTTGAAGAGTAATCTCCTAACAATTTATTCTCAATTTTGTATTCTATTTTGGAAATTGTGTTGATGCAGCATTAAGATTACAAAGATGGTAGTTACTTGTGCAATATTTAGCATTAGAAAGGAGATGGATCCCTTCTAGTTCTATTTTGCATCATTAGAAATGTTTATGCTGGGGGAGTATGCAATTTCTGAAAATGAAATGTTTTTGGAGTTAGCAGGGATTATCTGAAACACATACATAATGTATAGTGTAATTCTTTTGAAGGTCTCCTATGTTATCCTTTTTTTGGTCTGAAGTAAGGTAATATTGGAGTAAAAATGGGGAGGAAATTTATTCAGCCACTTGAAGGCATTTGGTAGAGCATTAAGATTTGTTTGGTTTTAAGTGTTTCTCAAAAAGTGCTTCTCTTGTCCTCTGTTTTAATTGTGCCATCACATCTGTGGAAGATCATTATCATATTCTTTTATCCGGGCACGTGTCAAAGCATTACTCACTTCCAACCATCTGTAGACTATTTGATACAAATTCAAAAATTGAGCTAATAGCCAAGGCACCATCCTTGTATCAGAAAGTTTCCTAAATTTCGTCACCTACAGGGTTTTTTTGTCCTACTTACTACATTTTCTTTCCAAAACAATGCCTTTTGGCAGCTCCTGTTGTATTCATACCATTGTTTTGGATAACGGGCCAGACTTTCACACACCACCATCTCAGTGCACTCTTCTGGATCCTTTGCCAGTTGTCTGCTTGAACACCATCTGTTCCTGGCAAGGAGTTACCTTCAAATACCTAACAAAACAGGTCATGGGAAAAACCAAAGTCTTCAGGAGCTAATGGTAATAACACACCCAGATTCTCTAACCTGTTAGCGTTTTCCTCGTAGCACTTCAGGAAACTTGCTCTGTTTAGGCAGATTCTCTTACCCCAAGATCTTTCCTTTTGAGGTGCAGTTCCTTGACTGCCAAAGTGAACAGCAAGGAGGGTGCTAACTTGCAAGAAGATGTTTTGTGGAAAGCTTGAACAATGCATGAAATTCAGTCCTACCCCGTAATGAGTTGGAGAACTGTACTAATGAAATCTGCAGGAGACAATAAAGTGAGTCATACTGCAAAGCCGACTGAAAATGGCTGTGCAAAGTAGTGCTGCTAAGGAAAAAAATATAACCGAGAGCAGGAAATAAAAAAGAGCATCTTGGAAAACATCCAGGCTAATGCATCCAAAGAAATACAATCTGAAACACAGACGAACATGGAAGCAGAAGCTGTAAAAGCCATAAGGCTGAAAAAGATAGAGAGATAGTGGACTGCAAATTAGATATGAGGCTCTACAAAAAGACCAATTTGGGGCACTCATTGGAGGAGCAGCACGTGACAGATTAGGGAGGCATTAGGTCTGTCTTGGAGAACCATTTGCCTCTGCAAATGAGACAATGGGAGTCATTAGGGTGGTTTCAGCAGGAGAGAACATAGTGGTGTTGATCTGGAGGAAATGCTGAAGCCCTATCCAGAGTGTGGTGTGAGAAACCCACAAACAGGGAAGTGTGCAAGCTTTTGGAGTGTGGATGTCAGAAACAGCAGCATATGGCAGGGCAGAGCTGGGATGCAGCTGAGGAAAAGGGTAATTTCAGTGGGTCAGCAGGAGAGTCTCAGTGGTGATAAGGCTAGGTGCTGTGTTTGAAGACAGCATAGTCAAAACACGGGTTCAAGGCCAAATACTGAAGTGAATTAAGATCTTTGTCTCCTTTTGGAGCTGTATCTGATTAGGTGAAGTCTGAATTTCTTCCTTAAGGCACTCATGAACTTAGGGAAGGAGATAAATGGTGATGGTGAAGCATTTACTGACTTCCAAGGGTCCTCTGTAGCTGGAGGTGAACCATAACTATGTGCAAGCAGAGGGTGCTACACATTCCGGTCACTAATGGGTGAGAGGGGAGGATGAAGATGCCAGGCTGGGCCAGTTTCATCTCTCTGCATGACAGTCAGCGCCTGAGTTCCTTTTTTCCAGCCACTCACACAAGTAGAAGTGCAAAAGGGTTTGAAAACATCTTAAAAGGAGTTTGTAAATCACCAGGGCTGGTTTGTTTCTCCTGCATGAGTGGGGCTGTCACATGTTCCTTGGGATGGGGGAAGCCTAAACTCCTGCCTGCAGCCGGGGGCTGTGCTGGTGTGAAGTGGAGCTGTCTTGACCTCTCTCCACCATTGCTCCTGTTGACCCTGTTAAAGTGGGTTTTAGTCCTAAAGAAACAAATCATCAGCTAATTATTTCCCCACTCTGGTGGCTGTTCTCACAGATGTTTTACCATTTTAAGTAGGAGCAGTTGCTTTAAGTTTTTTGTTTGTTTGTTTGTTTGGGTTTTTAAGTGTAGCAAAGAGAAGAGGAAGCTAAAATCTGATGCTGGTGTTCATGTCAAAAGGGTTGTATGAAAACAGGTTACATGGTAGCTTTGAAAGTGGTCCAGCTTGCTGCTTAGTAGGACTGCATTTTGCAGAGCCTGATTATTAAAATTAGTTTTTCTAATATTAGCATTAATTCCCTTATAGCTGTGTTATGAAGTTGCTTATTTCACAGTCCTTTCAATCGTGGGAGCCTGGCTGTGAGCAGAGCAGACGGCTTATCAGCTCAGCAGCCGCTGCTGCTTGCCAGCATCGTGTGTTCAGTAAATGCTTGGAGTCAACCTTGAGAGTTTACGGACTCTGGCTCACATTTCCTTTGCTCTGTGTTTCACTGCACTCTTTAAATCAGGGGTTTTAAACCTCTGCTAAATTTAGAGAGAAGAGGGAATCTGTGTATGCACCAGCCCTGCCTCCTCCCACAGAAAATGCATCTCCTGGCCAGTGAGAGCTGGAGCTGGCCAGGGGGTGAGAGGAACAGGTTTTGGGAGGGCTCTGCAGACAGTACCCCAGCAGCAGCTCTGTGGTGTGAAGTGAGCCCAAAGGTAGTTCATGACTTTGTCAGAGCAGTGGAGAGGGAGGAAAAGAGCCTCCAAAACAGCACTTTTAATAGTTCTGGGTGGTTTTTTTTTCTCCTTTCAAATGGTTTTATTTTATTATATCTGACACCAGTCAAGGAGAGAGGAAGCTCTTTAACCTTAATGCAAATAAAACAGTAGTGTTTTAGAAAAAAATCTACTTGCTTTATGCCTCCAGGCCAATGGTTGTGACAGACCAGAGAATTTAACAATAAAATTACTCATTAGTTGGGGGTTTTTTTCTTAATCTGTTTAGCTGTAACAATCCATTAGAAGCCTGATTTTTGCTTAGGAGGAGTAAAAAAATTACCTGTAGCAATAAATTCATCTGTCTGTCATGCTGTTTATCTGTCTATCTATCTATCCCCTAAAGACTTGAAAATGTTGGTTTTTATTTCTGTACCCTTGCTGAAAATCAATTGTGACATTTTCTGTTTAGGCTGCTAAAGGTTTTGGCAGATAGAACATGGATTTTGTCTTTTGATGGTGAATTCAATTCAACATTTATTGCAGAGACCTCAAGTGTTTAAACGTGTGGTGATAGACAACTAAACCTCCCACCGTGCTAGACTCCACCAGGTCTCTTCAGTAGTTCTGCTATTCAAAAAGAATTGGGACTTGTTTCATCTGTTTTTAATAAATATGAGGCTTGCACGCTGTTCATGTCAGAACTAAAGCCAACTTTGAGTTGCAGTTTGACATGTAGAGTCTTAACTTTTTAGCTCTTGCTGCTAAAGACACCTACTTGGGGTGTTGTTATCCTTTAAAAAATGTAAGGGGCTTGCATATCATCTTACCTCAACTGTGATGTTGAAATGTGTGAGGAAAAGGAAAGCAAAAGCCGGGCTGGAAAAATGCTGGTTGTGTAAGAGAGTGCACACCTGGACTTGCTTGCTAGCAAAGGTGGATACCAGCATTTGGGAGCAATCAGCTTTGATTGGGTCCGAGATGCTGTTGCTGATTCTGGAGTGAGTCTGATGGAGTCCTCTTCTGAAAATTGGGAAATGGGAGGAGGGCAGAGCTGGGTTTGGTGGGTCAGGCATCAGCATCAGCCTGGCCTCTCCTGCATCATCTTGGAGGATTTGTTTAGGTGATGTCTACAGGAGAGCGATTGGTGATCCCAAGCTCCCGAGCCTGTGCCCTGAGCTTCCTGGGAGCTGGAACACCCCGTAGGTGTGATTGTGTGTCCGAACTAATGTGCATTAAACACCGACAGCTGTTAATGGGGGCCGCGGAGGGATCGCAGGGATTGGCGCAGGGCAGGCGAGGGGAGCCGTTCCAGTGTGGTTGTGCCAAAAACACTTCTTGTACTGCCAGGAGGGCTGGTGGGCCAGGAGCCCAGGGCATGGCTGCAGTGACAGCACTCGCTCAGTGGCCTCCCCAGACTGCTTTTGTTGAGAGATGAGAGAAATCTGCTCCCGGGCTCTCTGCGTGGTGCTGCCGTTTGGTTCAAACACCACATCACTCGTATGCCGTCTCTGAAGTGTATTTATTCACATTTATCCTGTGAGATGGATGGGGGATTTCAATGTTAGGACT
The DNA here is from genome assembly GCA_013399195.1 of Dicrurus megarhynchus. Classification (NCBI taxonomy): domain Eukaryota; kingdom Metazoa; phylum Chordata; class Aves; order Passeriformes; family Dicruridae; genus Dicrurus; species Dicrurus megarhynchus. Next base: position 149,330 of record VXAD01003129.1, read on the forward strand.
GCTTGCATGGGCATCAGAATTCAGTGGGAAGATGTAGGGGCAGTAAATGAATTCAATATTGGATTGATCAGCTTTTGCAAGTGTTGGCAATTGGTTTTAGCACCTTTGTGTGAAGTGTGTTCATGGTAGAAACATGTATTTTGTTTAAGAGGTTTGCGCTGCTTTCTTGTTCTTCTACTAAGATTTTCAAATAAATTATTAATACTCAGAAGCCCGAAGGTAACAAGAACCTTAGAGCTGTAATTTCCCCATCGAGGCCAGGCAAAACGTAACACTTCTGAACTTATAAATTTTTGCTCTAAGAATGACTGTGAAAATTCACACCGAAGGATCATAAATTGCTACCAAATTAATTTCCAATGTAAGTCTGTCGTGCATGTGTTTAAATCTGATTCAGTTTCTTTAAAGCAGTTTACTCTGTAAAACTTTTTCCATAAAAACATGCACAGTAAAAAGTGTTTATGTAGCAATATAGCACTTAAATTGCATTTGAAAAACCCTACACAACAAAAAGCCTTCTTTTATACAACTATTTATTTGCTGTAACATTTTACTAACCAACAGAGCAAAGTAACCCAGAGATCTGTGATGTCATGCTAAAAGCCCAAGTGTTAGCTTGCCAAGTATTGATGTTCTCACGATACTTTGTAGACACAAAAAACTAAGGCAAAGTGGAGCGATTCTGTAGTGCTGATAAAGGAAATACAGTGTATGGAGATTAAACAGCTGAAAGGCAGGCATGTGTTACAAGTGAGTCTGTGCAGACTGTTGTCTCCCTGGGGCCAAGCACTTTTTAGGTATTTGCTGCATATTTTGACCAAGTAAAGAACGTAGGAGATCTAAACTTTGCGCATTAAAATTTCTTAAAAAAGCAGGGGAAGGTGTCACTGTTTTTTTAAATCAAGTTTTTTCTAAAACTGATGCTTCAGAAATGCCTTTAGAGAGCAAAATGAGTGTGGTGATGAAAAAAAACCACCAACATAAGCAACTTGCTCATTAGGCTCAGTTTAAGCTAAGTTGATAACTGATACAAATTTGCATTATTTTTCCCAGCGTGGCATTCGGTAACAACTTTTCCTCGGTGTGCTTTTGTTTCAGTTGACATTTGGCTTGAATGGCCAAGCAAGTTGGCAAATTCTGTGCTGCTGGTCTTTGAAGTTGTGACTTCAGCCCAAACAGCCTCCTCTTTGTGTGCGGCGGGGAGCCCCTTCTCTTTGGAGAGGGTGCGTGCGGCACAAAGCCTGGAAAGGGGCTGTGCATAGCCAGGCTCACAGTGCTGCTGAGCACTTCCCTTCGAGTAGCTCAGGTCTCGCAGGAATATCGGTTTCTTTGCTGTGAATTTTTAATGCAAGGGGTTGAAGTTCAAAAAAAAAAAAAAAAAAAAAAAAAAGGCAGAAGATTAACCTGAAAGTACTTTTTTTTTTTTTATTGATCTTCAAACATAGGTTAGTATTTAGAGGGATTTGAACTACAGTGGGAATTTGCTGTCTTCTCTGTTCAATACAATTATTTCACGTTGGGGTTGGGGAGCAAGCTCTGCTAGGTGCAAAGGAAAAAGCAGGGAATTACTTGAGATGGATAGCATTTGTTTCAGATTTTACACATTGTCACTAGAGTTGTACTAAAATCTATTACATGTCCAAAATTGTCTGAAAAACTAGACACAATACAGTGACAAAATATGAATGACAGGATGGGGAGGAGGAATTTTGTGTAAATGCGACAGTGTATAAATATCTATTTATTGTAGTATTTGCACATTTTATGGTCAGTTGAACTTATTTTACTGTTCACAGCCCATATCTTAGTAATTGTGGTAGGAGTGTAGCTTACCCAGCAGTTATGTGACTCCCTCTCAGATGGAGCAGCACAGTGCTGAAGGACAACCCCAACCCCTCAGTATTTCTGTGTACACTGAGCTGAGGATGTGGATGAGCAGTTTTTGAATGGAGCCTTGTAGCTGCAGTAATTTTCTTTTTAATGCATCTTCCATAGCTACAGTGAAGTGGAGGAAAGGATGTTCAGCAAGAGGAATTGCTTGCCTGGCTTTCACATTGGCTCTTCTCAGAAGCTGGATTTTTGTTGGCTGAAGAATTGCGCACCAGGGGCCACAATTTCTTGGAAGGGTTGAGGAGAAAATTGAGGTGGAGTAATGGTTTTTAAACAGATCTTGTTGTGTGGGTTTTGCCATGTTTTTCTTCGATGGGGAGTGACTGATTCCCAGTTACAGAAGTTTTGGCCATCTGAATGTTTGAGATTGGGGTCAGCCTTCCACCTGTCCAGGCGAGGGCTTGGTGCAGAGGACGTGTTGGGAGCCATCTGAGTGGCTGTAAGCCAAGGTCAGGAAAATATCTTCCCAGCTGAACTCAGCTGCTTCGTGCTCAGATCTGCTACCTGACCTGCTTGTGCAAGTGCCCTTCAACTGATTGTGAGAACTCCAGCAATTTCAAAGATGATAGTTAGCAGATGTCTCCTTAGGCTGACCTGGCTTGTTTTGACTGGGCCGGATTAGGGACTGGTGGCCCAGAGCTGTCCCCTGTTCACCAGCCACGTGCAGCCAACTGCAGGCAGCACGGTCTTCACCTGGACAGGTTTTCCAATTGATGCAGTTAAACCAGCATGAGAGGCTGTGAGAGGCATCTCCCCTGCAGTTACAGTGAGGTTTCTATTGGATAATTCTATCTGTTAACACTAGTATTAAGCTGTATTAAAGCAAAACACTATCAAGTAACTCTGCTTTACACATAGGATCCCCTCCAAAGCTCACCTAACTTCACTGCAGACGTGCAACCTTACACAAGACACCGGAGAAGATGGTGATGTCTGCTCCCCACATCAGCAGCAGTGTTCTCCTCTCTCAAAAGCAGTTGCACATGTTGTACACAGATTTTAAAACATCAATTAATATTTTTTTCTTTCCTAACATTTCCATGTGGAATTTTCTTTCTGTAAGAAAATGTGGCTGCATGTTTATACTCATCTCTTTATCTGTACCAAAGGCATTGTGAAGGAGACAGGACTTCTAGATCATGAAAGGCTTCTGACCCAGTTCAGCAATTCATTGGTACATAACAGAGTGCATGAGCAAGCACCCACAGTGTGTGGCAATGCATATTTTAAACTTGTGTCATGTTCAATGGTAAATAGCCATTTTCCCAGTGATTTGTATTGGTTTTGCACTTCATTATCCATGCATACTTATACCCAAGTAGAGATTGCCAGGCAAGCAGCTTCTGAGGTTGGAATAAAGTACAGTTTACTTTCTGGTCCTTTGTTATGTCAGTAAAGGTTGGATCCAAAATTGTGAGAGAGTTGTATGAACTTACAGGAACTTTGTCTTGGAGGTATATTCTTCCTATAGACTATCCTGTTGGGTTTTTGGGATGGGATGTGGGATCAACCTCATACTGACTTTGAAAAAAGCCGTACAGGTTACATGTTCACAGTGTATGCTGATACCTGACCGATTCATGCACTGGGTGCAGGCTGATCTTGCCTGATGCTGAAATGCTGCAGTTCCATCTCTCTGTTGGGTTCCCTGGTTCCTTTTGCACAGCATCTCCAGGTGAGGTGAGAACAGATATCCCACAGCATACTTGTAAGGAGCAGGGAGGCCAGATGCAGGCACTCAGGACACCTCAGCTTTGCTGCCAGCAAAGCCTGGCTTAGCCTTTATGGCAGAGCAGGGAGGAAGACCTGACAGACCGGTCCTGCTCCTTCATTAGGGAGCCCAGTTTACACAAGACAGAAAGTACTCAGGTGGTTACATGGCAATCACATTGCTGGCCTGACCTCAGCCATCAACAGAGCATCGCTGTGGTTATTAGCTAAGTATTTCCATAATGTGTGCCTCTTCAAGCTGTAATTAAAGCCAAGCCTGCCCCTAGCTAATTACAAGCTTGCTTAGAAGTATAGTTTATATAAAGCTTTTTAAACTCTATATGGGGAAGATACACATCCAGAGGCATAATAAGAATGACGCCTTATTTTCAAAATGAAATTTATAGGCTTTGGTGTCTGTTTCTCCCTCCCTTTACAGTTTTCTACAGGCTGTTTTTTGCATCCTCGTTCAAAGTTTTTGCCAGATATACTGCCCAAGTTTCATCAACATCAAGGCAGTGATTTTTTAGTTTTCTTCAGAGTGTTTTTTTTCTCACTGCTGAGAGAGTAAACCAGATGTTAAAATGCCTTTGAGCTTTGTGTTTGGAGAAGACTAATAAATAATACTTAGATCTCTCATAAAAAGAAGATAAGGAGTCTTGAAAGTGGTGAAACTTTTTGTTGAACACATCACTACACGGTCTTTGTAAATAAGGATCCATCTATGGAGAGTTGCTGTGTGTTGCTTAGGTGGTGCTGCACCTGTACATCTTCATCTCAGTCTCTGAGCAATAAAGCAGTGCTGGCAGTGGAATCCCCTGAGACTCTGAAGCAGCAATTCCTGAAGCAGCAGGGCTTGGTGACAAGACACGTGACTGTGACACGTGGTTGTAGGGTGGGCTGGTGTGGCCGTGAGTCTAACAAGACATTACCCAGGGCTTGTTGCAGCACCACGTTGGCCAAGGTCACCCGCTGGGGTGACTTTGTGGCTAAGACACAGCCAGATGGCACTGACACGGTCACCACCACCCTCCCAAAGCATTCTCTTTGGATTTTCTTATTTGCTTGCTATCTTCCATTCCCTATTTCCAGGGGCTTCGCTTAGATCATAGTGCGGCCGGGGGGGAGGAATGCAGCACCACGTTTCCTCATGAATGAATGGTATCTCAAAAGGAAAGGGAACACGGTGGAGCCTGCAGCACTTGTGCACTTGTCTTTGACACTTTTGGAACAAGGGGATGTTCACATAGCCTCCATCACCATGGCTGTTTGGGAAAAGAGGGGTGCCTAACCCAATGTATGGCTGAGGAAAGCGTGAGATAACTCCTGCAGCTGAAGAATTCCCGCTCCTCTCTTCTGTCTAGCCATTTTTGAATTTGGTATTCAGTTTGATTATTCAGGTCAGATCAGATTTAGGTCAGTTGTGATGGATTTTTTCCAAATCCAGTTCCCTAGATTCCTACTGTAAACGCTTACCAGATGACACGATGTGAGGCTGGAACAGACTCGAGCTGTGTGATGACCGAATAAAATCTCAGTGGGAACCACTTCCACGTTCCTGAGATCAGTTTCTCATGTAATAAATTCTGTATCCAAAATTGTATCAAATACTTTTCTGACAAGAGTGAGGTTTTTTCCTAACGGACAAATCCCAGCAGAGCTATTTATAAGAAGCCTCTCTCCTGTGTTTGTACTCACATGCCTGTTACTCAGACCTACACTGAAGAACAAATGTAACTAAAACTTTTTCTATATCCTTGCCTGTGCTTTTGGACTGACCCTGTTTGGTCTTATCTGACATCCTCCACTACATTTCTTTGCTGTTCTGTTGGTGAGAGTTGCCATAGCAAACCACCATTAACGGCTTCTCCCCGAAGGAAGAATCTGGATTTATTTGGTGGCACTTTTTCTCTGCCGACTGTTTCATTGCTTTGTTCTGCCTGATCCTCTCCTGGATGGGGAGGAGTGATCTGAGTGAGTGCCTTGCTCATACTCTGTGCTAACACCTACAAAACCTGTGTAACAGGGAGTAGGTGTGATGTTGAGCACCTGGGCAGTGCATGAGGGAGTCCTTTGGCTTGGGAGGAGGAGGCCAGCCTGTTTCAGACATAAATCCAGACATGGGAAAAGCTGCTTGAGTTGGTTTTTTTAAAGTATTAAATTTAGAGCTGTGTTCTTTCACTGTTAGTTCCTAAAATGAAACTAGACATTCCCCAGAAGTTCTTACTTAACCAATCTACAGCTTCTTCTGCCACAACCTCTTTATTCACTTCCTGACACAGTAAAGGGAATGCTTGACACCAGCCTTCCCTGAGTCATGTCCTGGCTCACTTACTACTGCATGTAAATCTCTTCTACGTTAAGTCAGGCAGATGAGACCTGTGCTTTCAGTTTTGAAAAGTTCTAGTCTGCACACGGCACTGGGTTCTTCCAGTTTCGTCTTCTTGGTGGCTGCAAAACCCAAAACAAATCATCGTTCTACCATTTGGCTGCCTGATTAGATGTTCTGTGCATACCTCAAAATATGTGATGTTTTACAGTGAGATTTGCTATTTAAATAAGAGGTTTGCCATAATTGGCTGTTATAAATTACAAGCAAGAAGGAATGATTTATTGCTTATAATTAGAAATGAGTTACGAAGGGGAATGTTAGTAATCATAAAATAAAGCTTGGAATACATTGATTTCCAGATGGCTGCCAGTGAAATTGGTCTTTAATGTATAATAGACCAGACACAGGAAAAAAAAAAACATCAGTCATCCATCTTTATTCCTTGATGGATTACTTGTATGAATCTATAGTTACCTGAATTTTGAAATATTAGTTTTGTCTGTGTAATTGGATGAGAGAAACTGAATTTGCCCAGTGGTATAGGCTACTAGAGGTGTGGAAGAAGGCTACTAGAGGTGTGGAAGAAGTGAGTTACTCTTTTGTCTGGCATGATTTTTGTCCTTGTAATGCCAACAGGGAAGACCCAGCGATCGATCTGGCATCACCTTTGGGTATAACAACCTCAGTGAATTGTTCCCAGAGACTGCAGGTTACTAAGGTGTTTTCTTTTTATCTTTTGCCTCATTTGAAGTTTTCATGAGGTTAAGATTGATCAAAACACTTGTCCAAAAGCAAATATCTGTAATCCTCCTTGCTTGAGTCTAGAAAAATATATTTGCACCAGGAACAGACGGCAGTGCTACTGCTGAGAATTTTTCAATAGCATAATCCTTCTGTTGAGACGATAATGTGTTCATTTAACTTTTAAAATTTCATTTCTTGTTACTATAGTTTCAGGCACGATTTAAAAATTCTTCTTATTTGCCTTATCTGCTAATAATGGTTCTTTTTTAGCAGTTGCATTCTGCACGGTTACCATTTGTAAGACAGCGCTACATGATAGTTAAGACATATGGATTGTCACCACATGAGTTGTCTCATGCCCATGTTTTAAAAGTGACACTGCCATTAGACTTGCTTAACTGAGACCATTATGATTACTCATTTACCTTCATTAAAATGCTTCATAGCTTCCTTATTTTAAGTAGCTTTTCTCAGCAAGGTGCAGATTTGCCTTGCTGCCATCATTTCATCTGGAAAAATTTCCATGGTGAAAGGAATAGCATATTTTCAACTAATACTTTCCTGACCTGTGGACAGATGAGCTCATCAGTATCTTTATTGACAAACCCAGGAAGAAGGTTTGTCAACCAGAAATATTAGATCAGTCAGCCTTTCTTGTCCTGAAGCAATTGTAATTTCCCATGGTCTTCAGCAATTTCCTTTAGAAGCAGATATGTGCAGCTATTGTTTGGGCTCTGCTGCAGGAGCATAATTTCATTTGGTCCCAATAAGGTGGCCTTAGATGTCATTCTTTTCATTTTTGCCGTTGAAAATCTGTTGGTTTAGTCAGTGGGAAGAACAGCAAGTTGCTATTTTTCCAGCATCTAATTGAGGAAAGAGTGCTGCAGCTATGCAGAAAAATATTGCCCACTCTGAGTTATTGAAGACAGATGTCATGGCCCCTGCCCCTCTCTGAAAAGCCTGAAATAGGTGTTCAACTCACGGCACATTAGCCAAGTTCCTGCTTTTCAAAAGCCTATCGGTGAGTGATGTAGGTGCTTAGTTCCTCACTGGTAAATCTATTCTGTAGTGAATGATAGAGATTCTTACTTTTTTCCAGTTTCCTCCTGTGAGTTTTGGTCCCTCAGTGCTCAGTTCCAGGTGTTTGCTGGGAGAGGCTGCTCTCATTAGCACTGAAGATGGTCTCAGTGCCGTCTTGTCTGGTGCTGCACTGATGAAAGCCAAGCTCCTCTGATCCAGCTTGAAAGAGGACTGAGTGGGAATCAGAAAAGGAAACAATTTCTCATTTCACTTTAGTTTTGGTTGTCACTTCAGTTTGCTTTTTTCCTGCTTGAAATGGCTCTTTACATAGTGTTGCTTGCTCAGAAAGAGGACGAAAGCGCTGATTGTTGGTGGAGTTGGAGTTCACGCAGGGATGTCGGAGGAGAGTTAGCACAAACTGGCTTAGCTGTCTGTTAGTATCCAGGAGGGTTCAGGCCCTGCCTGCTGCTCCATCAGTCACGTCCGTACAGCTGGCAGCACTGGCATGAGCCGTCTCCAAAGGGATCTCAGTGTGTGTGAGCTGAGCTCATTGCACTTTGGACATGTTTAGTTGGGGTCTCTGCAGCCCTGTCACTTGGAAGCGATTCAGGGAAACTCCTTGGGGCTTTCACAGTGATGGTGAGCTGGACTGGGCGAAGAGCCTGGTTTTGAGAAAGCCAAAACCACCTCCCTCTACCTCACACTCAGGCACAGACAGTTTCAAGGTGTGAACATCACGGATGCTTCATCATTCTGCAGAGCATGATGCTGTCTGTGGTTGTATCTGGACTTCTGAGGTGGCATAGTGCGCCCTGACCCCCAGCCTCTGTCCTCAGGGCATCACACTGCTGTTCATGGGTGTCACAGCCAGCCATGGCCTTGGCTGGGTGCCTCTGCTTCCTCTTGAGTGGAGGGAACAGCTCCTGTGAGCATCTGGCTCTCAGCTGGAAGCAGATGTAGAAGATGGTGGGATCCACGGCTGGATGTGCAAACCCCAAAGTGCTCCAGGGTTATGGTTGTCGTTGCAGTCTTTGTTTTGCCCTCTGGAAAAGAGCAGTCATCCAAGTCCAGGAGGGTCACACCTTTGTCCTGACCCAATGGCTGGACAGTGGGTCAGTATCTCCTGATGCTGTTGTGTTTCCAAGAAGAGCTTTAAATCCTTGCAGAGAGGTAATTCCCAGCTTTCCGGTAAGGATAACATTGACGGTACCTAATTAAAGGGCACTCTTAGCCTGGATAAACATTTATATTAATTTCCTTCTCACACAGATGTCTGGTAAACTGACCTCCCGAGGCAAAACCATCTGGCCTCAGGTGGGAGGAGGATCTTGGCCAGCGTGAAGAACCTGACCTGTCTCTTGTTGAGTCATTTCTCAATAGCTTTTTCTGTCCCTGCACATGAAAGGCCTGTGCATGGATATAGAGGTTTCACGGGCAGTTGTCTTGGATGACCTGCATAATTACACTGCAGGCTTGTGGCTGTGGGCTCTGTTCAATCTCTGCTTCCCATTGTGTATTCTGGGACCATCCGTGTATAAAATTAGTATGGGCGGTTAGCAGCAATAAGATGTTCCCTACTTGGGTGGATTAAATTAAAATTCAGTAAGAAACAGAGCTTTGGGTGAGTTTCCAAATTGCTTGCAGAATTGCACTGAGGAGATTGTTATGGTATTGTCAAACTTTTTGGTGGATGAACAGCCTGATGTGAGGTGGGTTTATTACCTCTCACTGCTCTTTCTCCTTTATGTACTGTGCTGTGTAATCTTTTGCTATTAAATAATAAGCAAAATAAAAACTGTTGTTTGTCACAGCCAGCTTGTTTTTCAGAGAAAAACGCTTTGAAAGTTCAGTCTGTGTGATCTCCAGCCCTGTCAGGAGCTGTTATGTTGAATCTTCTTTTAAATTGTTAAGCTGGAGGACAAACCCAGATGTTATCGTGCACATCTCAGCTGAGAGTGGAACAGATTCGGCAGGGAGCAGCCTCTGATGCCTTGTACCATGCCATTAGTTTTTGTTGCAAACTTGTCAAGATAATCTGTTTCCAGTGTTATGTGTGTTGGCTGACATGAGCATTAGTAGATCTGCATAATTTTTGAAGTAGTTTGAAGTGTGGATGTAACACTTGGGGCTGTGTGAAATCTTTTTTATCCCCTTTTATGGATCACACTGCTGTTCAGAAAGTTGCTTGTTCTGTTACTCCCTTCTACAAGGTACTGTGTTGATTTGCAAAGTTCATAAGGAAAATGCCCCAAACTAGAAATCATCATAAATAGTGAATGACAACTGACACACTTTGGAAGACCAGGAGCCCCATTATTTTCCAGTCACAACATTACATTTTAAATAGATGCTGTTGTCACTTCAGTGTCACAACAATATTGTTGTCACAATATGGAATTGTACCTTAATGTAGGATGTTATTATTTATGGAGCTTGTGAACCTCTAATTCAGTCTGGACTTTGATGGACAGGATCTTTCTTCTGTAGTGTATATGTGCATGTGTGTCCCTTGGTAGCCTTTTACAGATGTGGTTGAGTCATGCCCAGTGAAAGTTGGATAAGATACTTCAATTACTTGTTTTTTCAAGGTGCTTTTTTGGTCATTAATACTCAGACCTGTCCCAGCCTCAAAAGCAGTCATGCTTTTCCATGAAGACACTTTTTTCCACCCTCTGAGGTGCAGCCAGACAGCAGAAGGAGCCCATATCTGTAGCCATGGCAGCCAGTAATTTATTGCTCCATATGGTTGGTGTGGCAGCAGCTGCTCTGGTTTAAGGGAGGTCAGGACATTGGGGCATTAAAGAAACAAAACAACACCCCAACTATAAAACCTTAAACGGTTTTGTACAGTAATAGTAGGGTTCTCCGTAGGCATAAGGAGAGCCAAGGGGGTTATATATTTATAACTTCTACAGCTGTGGTTTGAATCAAAGCCATTATTTCAGAGGGGAAATAAGTTTTTGTCTCTCACTGCGATGGTTTTACCTTTTTCCAGTGTTGTGACTCGTGCTTTTGGGAGCAGATAGTATGGAGGGACAGCGGGCCAGGCTGTTCCACCCAGGGGACGAGTGACCCCCTTGGATCTGGCCTACAGCGGGTGCTGACCATCCATGGCAGGAGCAGGATCCACCGTGCTCCTTTGGTGTGCATTTTATACAGAGCTGGGAGAGAAACTGTAGTGCCCAAATCGGATGGCAGTGCTGTATTCGTAGTAAGGAAGCGAAGATGTGCACGTTGTGAGCGGCTCTCGTGGAACAGAAATAGAGCTTTGATTTCAGTTTGGGTGTGAGAGTCCCTCGCTGCTGAGAAATGGTATAGAAGGGCTCTTGGATGTAGCACTAAAGTTTTTGCAAATAGGCTTTCCATAAACGTGAATCTTTTTATTTTCATTAGGGGACCGTTTTAATTAAAATGAAACTGGAATGTTTACTCTCTGCTTCCTGTAGCTGTGATTGTTTTCTTCACTGTATGAGCACATGTATAATTTGCTCTAAAAGAAATGTCAGCAGTTTCTGATTACCTCGTGAGTCTTACTCAACAGCTTGATTTTAATTGGGGGGAGGAAATATTTTCAGGGTGCTCCAGGGAGGTCTGATGTCTTTGGGTAGCAGGAGGGAAAAGGTACTATCTTTGGTACAATGTTAATTGCAATAATCATGAGTATGGGTTTAAAATAAAAGTCCTTCATTTCTTACCAGTGTTGGGTGTTTTTCAGTCACGTCAATGAAACACAACCTGTTTGGTAATTAGAATCCTTCAGCTGTGCAACCTTTTGGCTTTGCTGCATCCATATGTTTGTAAGCATCTAAACAGGGTGATTTTTTGGAAAACAGTGATTGCAAGTAGGTAGGTAGTCTCAAATTTCAGGAATTAAGGAGGAAATTTTTTTATTATGAGTGTGGTGAGGCACTGGCACAGGCCCAGACAGGTGTTGGATTCCCCATCCTTGGAAACATTCAAGGTCAGGCTGCACAAGGCTCTGAGCAACCTGGTCAGGTTGAAGGTGTCCCTGCTCCTTGCCAGGGGGGTTGGACTAGATGGCATTTAAAGGTGAAAACTACAGTTCGGGTTAGATAATGGAAAGAGAAGGCTGGGCACATAGGGAGGAACATGTCCATGCCTTCAAATACATTCTCTCTGAGGCCAGAAGTCCACCAGGATTTGTAAGTAATAGATATTTATGTAGGTCAAGAGAATCTCTTTCTTGAAATCTTTTATAATTATGTAATATGACAGGAAGTATCTATAGCAGAATAATGTATTCTGGATTCTTCAGTGGTGCAGCTCCTGAAACATTCCCTTGGCTTCTTTTTGTTTTGATCTGTTGTGAGGAGGCACCTTGAATTACTTGAGTTGCTGAAATGCCTTTTGGGTCCTGCAAAGCATTTCAGAGATGACCAGTTTTTGAACCATTTTGGAGCTTAGCCACTATCTTGTATTTTAATACAGTCTTCACCATTGGAGATAATGATCTGAGTCTCCCCTGCTCATTCTCTGGGGTTTTGTTTCCTCCTGCTGATTATTTGAAATAAATAAATAAGTAGGAAAACAACGAGTTTCTTTGTGTTAACAAGGAGGAATGACTAAGAGAAAAATGAGAGTAAAATACTGCTTATCATAAAAGACTGTATCTCTGGAGGCATAAATTGGTATTCATTAAGTTGTTTGCCTAGACTTCATTAAAAGATGTGCTTGAGGAGCTGTCTGAGCAGTGTTTCTGTAGAAAGTAAGTCATCCTCTTCGTGACTAGATACATCTAGATGAGCAGGAGAGACCAGAAAGTAACACTAAATGATGGATTGAGAACAGCCTTCATGGCAGTAAGGAAACAACAGACTATGAAATGTCTTTCAGAAGTAATAATATTTTACAGTTTGCCGTGAAGTTATACTGATCCAGCTCTTCTCCCCAGATATGCAGGTCTCTTTCACACCTGATGCAGAGTTTTTAAAAATGTTTATGTTCAATTTCTGTCATTTCTTATTCAAGGTATGCAGGGTCCCTGGTTTTTTTTTATGATTTCTGTAGCTGGAGGTTAAAATCTTGTCTGTGATGATTATGGTGTCCTGCATGCATAATCTTACTGGTATCCTCTATGTATCATGAGATACAGGGAAGCAGTTGCAGACCAGTGCTAGGTAATCCGAGTGTGACCCAGTCTTGCCATGTCTGCATTCTTCCAAAAATCAGTTTTCTTTTGATTTTTGTAAAATGTGACAAACCCAGCTATTTCAAAGGCCTTGGGGAGAAGCGGGGGCTGCGGTTTGAGATGAGGTTTTGCTACTGTGCTGGCATCTTTTATTATTACCTTGAACTGGGACAGACGCTTCCAAGGGAATGTGTGTGTTAATTGTCGTGGCATTTGTGGCTCTCTGCTCTTTATCTTAAATCATTAAAAAAGTAATTGCACAACATAACACTAGCAAAGTGCTTTCACTGTTTGGATTCTGAATACTCTGTGTCAAACTCTTGAGCAACTTTTCTGATGTTAAGCATTTTTTCTTTCCTTCTTTGCAGATTAAGACCCTTGATTTCAACCCAGTTTGCTAAGAAGGCTGCCACGGAAGAGGTATGATAAGTCCAGCACTTCTCTTGGTGCAACAGGTTGAGTTTGGAAATTCCCACAAGCTGTACTCAGCCTGGCTCTGGTCATGCAGTAGATAAGGGTAAAAGAAATGAGTCTTGTCTCTCTGATCAGGCCAGGAGTTGGTTACTGTGAATACTGCAAAGCTGAAACTGGTTGTTTTCTAACCCAGACTTGCCCTTACTTATTCATTAGGAACATTAGCACAACCTCCTAATGCTTCGTTGGACAGCAAAAAAGAGAAAACTCCCTGCAAGCATCTAAAAAGGTCCATGTCAAATAAATGGTCAGGAGGGGTAGGGGAGGGCAGAGCTTGTGCCTGTTTCTCAGCACTTGGACTGTCCTCATAGAGAAGGATGCGAAACTCCACTTCTGTGCAGCCAGAGCTGACCCCAGGGATGGGCTGGGCTTCTGTCAGAGACCCGTGGGGAAAGAGCTTACCCTGTACAGCCTGGCTTACTCCTTGCTTTGTTTGTTTACTTTGAAAATGTAATAGTGCCACGGAAAAGTTAGTGCTGGTAACTGGCCACTGCCAGAAGCTCTCCTTGGGTGGCTTTGTGCACGTCGCAAAGGGATCACGATTATTATCAGATAGTGAAACCAGATAACAACAATTGCTGCTTTCTTTCACTATTATTTTCACACTGTACAGAGTATTCACAGGCATTTTGTGTACAACGAACTGTCTACTGCATATCTAAAAATTCAGTATACCAAAGGTATTTGTCCCTCTTCCCCATGAACGTTTGACACTTGACACCCTTCTGAAAGTGAACCAGTTCCCTTGGGTAGTTTAACATCTTTGACAATTGCCCATCCAAACATAAAGCTAAGTGCCAAACTCTAGTCCAGGATGTCTGGAAGTGAATTCAGGAAGCTCTATTTAAAGGTGTTGTTTGACTGCCTTATTTTTAAAATGACAAAAAGCCATTGGTTTTCAGAAACAGTTTGATATCCTGCCTAGGGAAATACATTTTCACTTCTTATTCTATGCTCATTAGAAAACTCTGCACATTTTTAAAAGTACAGCAGTCTGGAAGTGGACATGATAATTAGAAGAAGGTCACATTTTAATTAGCATGGTGCAATTTTAAAAAATAATGACTCAATTGTAGCCTTTATATTCACCCACTTTTTCAGAGCAGATGGATACTTTTAAACATATAAATTGATGTATATTATGATGCTGATTTGTCTCAAACTGTTGTGTCTATTTCTGCTTATACCAAGATGGACTCAATTTGATCACTCTAGAGGCAAAAGCAGTGGTAGGAAATATAAACTGGAGGGAAGTTCCTCTAAATAATATTATTAATTTGAGCATTAAAAAATCAAGAAAACCTGTCTTTGACTGATCCGAATATCTAAATACTTGATTTTCTATTAAAATTAATGGGTGTCTTTTGCCCTATTAATGAGCTATTGGAGCAAACCCTTAGGTGACTTTGAAAAACTCAGGCAGATTCTTTAGGTTGACTGTCATGGTATATGACAAGTTCAGGAACAGCTTTGATGTTTGAATAATTAGACTATCAACTTTCTGGTACAGGGATTTTCTCTTATGGTGTATCTCTAAAGTGCCTGGAGTTACAGGGATTCTGGGAGCTACTGCATCCCAAGTAAATACATTTATAAATAATAAATAAATAAAAATAAACCACAGCACTTCATCAGAACTTGCTGCCACTGGAACTGGAGAACATGCAGCAGTACAGTTATGTACTGCAGTTTAAAACCTAAAGCACTGTAGCACTTTTCTCGTGGTATGGACCAGAGGAGTTGGGGTTTTCTGGTCTCCCTTGGACCATTCATTTTTAGAGGCACCTCACCACTGTCCTTCCAAGGAAGTGGTCCCAGTCTTTTCCATCTTCCTTACTAGGGGAGATGACTCAGTGCTGATAACAGCTGACTGATGGCAGGTACCATCAATATTCCCTTCTTGGAATTCTTAACATGACAACACAGCATTCATGGTTAATCTTTAGGGTTCTTCAAATTGCCGCTAATTGGCTGGTTTTGTGTGCCACAGGCTCTAGTGTAAAAAACCTCAAACAGTCCAAGTCCAGAATGGGTGTGGAAAGTACCCTATTACAGAGCTGATGGAAGTAAAGCTCCTGTGATGTTTCTTCCCTGGATGAGAGAAGGAGGTGGAGCTCCAGACCAAGGACACCATGAAAGTGGGAAGAAAGATCAGAAAGACCAGAGCCTGGGCTGTGCTGGCACAGGCCATGTTGCTGCTTCCTGCCCTGTTCCCAGATCTCTCCTTAGTGAACCAAAGACAGGATTACCTGCTCCAAATTCACCTCTATTCCCTTGTGGTGTTGCCCTTTCTCTCCATCCGTGCTGTGTCCTGCCTAACCTTGGAGCAGCTGGGGACGAACACGTACGGAACAGGTCCTGTCAATGATTGATTCCCAAGTTAGTGTTTGGAGATCATTATTCTGATGAATTCCATAGGTAATGTTACAGGTGCCAGTGTGTATTATCAACTGAGTGCTCTGCCATCACATTAAGTGCTGTCTACATAGTGCTATTTGTTCCACAGCTCATTGCGCCGCCAAATAAATCCAACCAGAGCTGTCAAAACTAATACATGTTGGGCTTTTTCTGATTTGAAGGGTACATTTTTGCTATCATTAAATTGTCAATAACATTGTTATTTTGTAATAGGCCTGATGTGAGTTGAGCACACTGTGGGAGAGGTTTGTAAGTTTTCCCACAGAGCTCTGCTGAGGAGCCTTCGCTCCCAAATTTCTTCTCCTCTTGTGCTTGCCAGAGAATCCTTGTTCTGCTGTTACCATTACTGGATATTTCAGTTGCCTGGTTCTGGACTAAGTGAAAACTGGGTGGTTTTGCCTGACTTTCATTGAGACTTTCATTAGAACAGCTGAACCTGTAGCACTGGACATGAGCTTCCGTTTCTCCTGTCCCTATCGTTTGGAAGCTGCTAAAGTTTTGTGCAAATATTGGACTAAAGGAAGGGCTGCTCTTCTGTTCTCTCTTCTTTTATGCAGGTTTCCTTTCCAAATGCACAGGCTGAAGCCTCTGATGTACAAAAACCAGCAGCTGTGCTTGTGGAGAGTGGCCCAGTAGCTTACAACCCTGATGAAGAGGTAGAAGAGGAAGAGGTAGAAGAAGAAGAAGATCACTGCATGAGCGCCTTGCAGTTAATGGGAGGAAATGGTGAGCTGGGGTTACCGTCTCCTGGTGCTGTGGGCTTTGTTCTTGCAGGGCTGGGGACACAAGGGGTTCCCCTGCTTGTCCCTGTCCCAGAGCTCCTGCTGCCTTTTCAGCATTGCCCATTCCTGTGGGAAGCCTGGAATCACCCTTGTCTGAAGCCTGACCTTAGAGACTCCTTCTGACAAAACTTTGCATCTCGAGCTTTAGGCTCAGAGGGCTTCTCAAGAACAAACTGAAGTGTGAGGTGTTTTCCAGGATTAGGTTTATTAATGTGGATCTGAGAAGTTAGGGGTTCAGAAACCCCTCTCTTAGCAGTGTCTGGGGCTCACTGCCCCCTGAGCCTCCCCTCCCTGCTCCTTCTGCCTCCTTAGTGGAGGCTGCAGTGGTGTCCAGGTTGTCTGTGAGCCCTGGGGATGTGTCTGTCCAGCTCAAAACTGAACAAATCAGTTTCTGGGGAAAATGTTAGGAGGAAGCAGTTGTTCCCCAAGTGCAGGAATGGTACTGGTGGTGCATGTGTGGTACACAGATGTGTGCTAATTTCTTTGGGTTACCCAGCAAAGCCACTGGTTTAATTAGATTTCTTCTGGCAGGAAAAGGCGGTCTCCTCTCCGCTGTGGTTTTTCCTAGCTGGACACATCCACATTTATCCTTTAGTAAAAACTTCCCTTTAGAAGTTAAGCTTTGAAAATACACAAAATTATTTTTAAAATGAGAGCTGCTAATTATGGGTTGCGAAGACTCAAGATGGGAATAAGTTTCCTACTGAAATGTTATTTACTGCAGAAACCTTTCCAGCACTATTCATTTAGCTTTCGTGGACAATGTGTATACATTTCACAAAAGTGTCTGTTGCTTTTAGATTGATTTCTCTGCTGGAAAATAATTGCTGAACCGTAGGAAAAACAGTTTGTTGCCTGATTTTATTATTAGAATAACGTTCCCAAGAAAAGGCACCCATGTGGGGGAGGGTGGGTCTATGTTTATTAATAAACCCCTCACAAAAATAGAATAAAGGTCACTGATTTTTTTTTTCTTTGTAAATGTTACTATTTTTGAACCATTCTGAGAACATTCCACTACTCCCTGTCTGGTCTGGACAACAGCTGAAAAATTGGAGTTAAAAAATAAAAATAAAAATAAAAAGGAAAGGAGTATTCCCAGAATCCAAATGCAGGTGTGCAGAGCTGCTCAGTGCAACAAATAACTCTTTCCTAGCTGCTTTCTCCATGGATTTTAGATCTGTCTGCCTGGAATAACTGCATGAATTACAGATGGTGAACTTCACCCATTCTACACAAATCATTATAGATTACACTTAATTCTGCTTCCAAGCTTTTGCTTTTCTCTTTGGGTGAGATGTTGCCCTTTATTGAATTTGGAATATAAAGTTTAACTTTCCTCAGTGCTCATATGTAATAATTATCCATAGGTTCATCTACACAACAGAAAATATCAGTGTCAGTGCATTCAGAAGCACACAGAAGAGAAACTGGTGCATTAGATACATAAAGACCTGCCTTCTGACACACAGCACACAGTCTTTGCACTCAGCATTGTTTAAGAAAACAAAACTGGATTAAAAAATCTGGGCAAAGATGTTAAGTCTAGAAGTAAGTAGATAAGGGAGATCCGAGTCAGATGCATTGGTCAGGATTTGTTCTATGACTCTTTTGATGCTGATGGGATCTCTGAGCTATCTCTGAACCCTTGCAATTTCAGCTCATAAATCCATGAATAATATAAACAAACCAGCTTTTTCCTTGGTGCCTGTGTCTAGTGAAAAATGTGCCTACTTGTAAATGTAATGCTGCTGCTTATCAGCCACTGTGTGCCAAGTTACTTGTGACAATGAGGCTTAATCACCTTAGCCTCTAAATTAAACCAAATATTTCATATGTACATGTGCCAAGTATTCCTAAATGAGGGTCTAGTGACAAGTGAGAAGAGATATTTACACATACATGCTTAAAAATAATTTTATTTCATTGGAGGAAGTACATGAAAGAACTTATTTAGCCCTAAGAAAATAGATGGTTTTTCAAATGCTTGCCTAAGGCAAAACTTACCATGTAGTTACATAGCAGACAAACAACCTTCAAGAAGCAATACTTCCATTGTGTCTTCCATCGACCCGAAATATTTGTATTTTTATATGCCCTTGTCTTTGTGTGTTTCAGATTATGGCTGTGATATGGATGAAGATGATGGCTATTAGCTCCATTTACTTCCAGGGGACATGGACAGTGTCTTGTTCTCAGCAAATCTTTGGTCTTCAAACTGTGTGAATAGTGAAAGAAGCTGTCTATGGTCAGCACATGTAATCGAACAATCCTTACTTTTGTAAAGCGAATTCGAGGTTGGCATTGGGTCTGGTCAGTTTACATTGACCCATAACCCAGCAATATCCAGTTTGGATTCCTACTTGAATTTATTTTTATTTTGGCAGATCATAGTTGGAGAATGAAATTAATGAGAGTAATGTTTCCAGAGAACAAAAGAAAAGAGACAAAACAGACTGTGCATGAAGCCTACGTGGCTGAAAGCAGCACATCTCTTATTTATGTGACTGCTTTTAGGCATACTGCTGAAAGGGAGCAGATTGAAGGACAGGGAGGGTGACAGGTGAAAAGGAGAAGTGTGCCTGTTGATTATTTGAGTACAGGAACATTAGTTGTCTCATCATGCTGCAACTGACAGAAATGTTTCCAACCTGGATTGTGAACATGACCATGTTACTGTATACAAGCTCCCTTACCCACCCCCATCAAAAGTTAATGACAAGTTATATATTTGTAGAGCAGTATTGGTTTTCTGAAACAGAGTAAATACTTCTTTATATTAATCAATTCATAGATTTCTTAAAAGATATGACAGTAGAAGGCAACGTTGGCAGTGAAGAATCGTCTTCCACTGTGAGTCCAGTGTGGTTTTTGTGGAAGAAGGGAGAAGACCTGGGTCAGGTAGGAAGTATAGGGAGCAAGGAGGCAAAGATGCTGTGCTCATGAGCTGTTGCTGGGCATCCCTAGGGACAGCCAGGTCTTCTTTAGGCTGGTGTTGCTGCAGGAGAGTCACTCTGGCCATCTCTGTGGAGCTGCTCTTGCCTGACTAAGTTAGAGTGAAGGTCTGCTCCCAAGAGCTGCTGGTCTCTGAAACCAGTTGAAAGAAAGAAAGCTGAGCTTTTTAATAAATAAGCTAGCATCTGCTTTGACCGAATTTAATTTAATGTAATTTGCTTAACATTCACTGGGTAAATTAAAGGTCACTGTGCAGCAGTCTGACTTTCATGGCTCAAATCCCACCCTTGAACAGTCGTTGCTATGTGAATAAAGCTGGAGCTGCAGCCTTGTGTGCCCTGAAATGTCAGCAGGCAGGTCCTCTTTTGCAGATAGATCAGTTCTCGCAGTGCCATGAGAGCAGGGGTCAGGGGTGGAGCCCCTGTGGGCAGATCCCAGCCCGGTGCCTCTGACCTGCCTTCCCCTGGCACTGCTGGGTCTGAGGCTCTCGGCTCCGTGGGAAATGCACTGCAGTCTGGATCACACTCTGGATGTCTGCAGCTGATGTTTCCATCTCTCTCCCTTATCTGGTGACAATCATGAAAACTGTAGTGCTGCAGGCTTGTCTTAACACCAGGGAAAGATGGATATTTATCTTACCAGCGTGGTTTCTGTTCAGCTGCGTCTCCTGGTCGGGTCTTCCTTCCTACCTTTTGTGAGGAGCACTCGTTACTAAAGCACCCTCCATCCTCCTTCATCCTGCTACAGAGAATGGATCGTGGCAGGAAGAGTAGCTGCCTCAGGAAGCTCTGCCAGACAGGGTGATAGTGGTGCTCACATCTGTGGTCATCACCAAAGAGGGAAGGGGCCACACGGCCTTCCATACTTCATTCTTCTGTGTCCCTCTTGGTAGCTTGCATAAGATGAATCATGTAAGTCGAGCAAGAGTGAGTGCTTTTTTTAGGAGCAGACTTGATACTATTTGGCTGGTAAATATGGTTTGGTGGGTCGTATCTGTGAGGAGCTTTTGAGCCCTGTATAGGAGTATTTCTGTAATGACTTCTTAAAAGCAGAACTTGGTAACAAAATTGGTGTGGTAAGGCTGCTGGAAAGAAGAACTCTTCTGAACCAAAATCCAGTTACTTAGTTTGCAGCACTTAAGTGGAAAGAAGAGATTCCTTATAATTCTTAGGAGAAAAGCTGGCATTTTCACCGAAAAGCTATAGATTTTTTTTCTGATACTTTTTAAATACTGCACAGAAACTGATAGTGAGGAGATAAACCTTTCTACCTCTCTTTTATCTACACCGTAAAATAAAAGTATGCTATAAGCAGACAGTTTTTTAAAAAGTAGTTTGTTTTATCAAAGTTTGTGCTCTGCAAGTCTTTGAGACCATTGAGTTTGATTGTTTGGGCTTGAATTAATCTTCCATAGCACTGCTACAAATATACTCTCAGTATATTCTCAAGGCTTGGGTTTTATTCCAAGGTACACAGTATTCTCTATGCAGGAAATAAACATGCATAAATAAACATGGGTATGACTCATGTAGGTCAAGTGCTTTTCTCAAATGCAAGATGTTGGCTCTTAAAGAAACCGCTAAGATGAATATTGCTGAGGGTCTTTCCTCCAGTCTCCTGGTTTGTTCCCCCAAAGGATACCAAACCTGCTGCCAGGGTAGTGATGTTTTATGTGTGAGAGCTGAGAGCCCACCTAAATAAATGCAGCTAGGAAATTTGAATTTCAGTAGTACATTGCACTGCTGAGAACATTGTTTTGTGCACTGCAAGTAGAGGGTTGCAGTTTTTGAACGCTCTCATATGATTTGATTAGGAAAGGCCATCAGGCAGGCTGCTGGAAGAGCAAGGGAAAAATAAAAGACCTACAATTCCATAGCATCTCAGTATTGCTGGTGAAGTTAATGGCATGGTTTCTGTACAGGCTTCCTAAAGAAAGGACATTGGGTAGGCAGACTTCACTCTGAGCTTCTTAGGCTATAGTGGTTATGTACATTTTTAATTTATTGGTGGCTTACCGGGATTTTTATAATGTTCATTCCTTCTTCATTTAACTAAGCTCAGGAAATGTAAACAGATTTGAACATGCTGGTTTCTGTTTTTATAGCTAGTCATTAAAATGTAAAAAGATTAACACTGCATTAACTCTGTTTACTACAGCTGATGTATCTGGACAATTTTGTTGTGTGTAAGTAAGCCCGAATTCACTTGGAGTAATTTGGATCCTGCTTTCCTCGGGATTCTGATTATGATGTAAAGAGCTTATAAGGCTTCAACATTTGTTGTTCTTAGATCATCTTCCTTGAAGCTGCACAAGCTGTGTATCATTGGGTTTGTTGCAGAAAGCACGTCTCTTGCTGCAAGTCACTTTGCTTGACAGGCAAAACCCTCCAGCTGTTGCATCCAGCTTGTCTGCCGTGCAGCCTTTTAACACTCTTGTGTTGTGGGAGTAAAAAAAGAAATAAGGAAAATAATGGGCTTCTTCACTGTGCTGGGTGCATTTTCAGTGTCTTAATCATCTATGACATTTATTTAAAATCAGTGTATTCAGTACAGCAACTTTTAAATGGTGCCAGACAGCCCTGTCTTGAGGGTTAAACATGTTCGTCAAAAAAGTCCTTGCCATCCTGATGACTTGTTTGTGTTCTTTGGATCGCATTGAAACTCCAGTTGCAGATGTGTACAGTTAGAGTTTGCCTAATAAATGTTCTGTTTCTTATTTTTGTGTTGAATCCTCGTATTCGGTTCAGTTAGTGCCAAGGAAATTAAACCTTTTCGATGTAAGCATACGTACCATCCTTACACAACTACGAGCCATGTTAACCTTTTTTACTGTAATATATTTGCTGTAAATAAAAAGTAAAACCCTTACACGGCCCATCTGTTATTATGATGCTCTCCTGACAATTTCTGATTTTTTTTGTCTTCATTCTTACAAATGTTTGGTTTTGATTGCTGCATGATTGGTTGATCATGGCCAAAATTTCTCATTCAGAGCTTTCTTTTGTCTCTAAAAGGCAAGACACAGCTAATCAGGCAAGTGTTTTTTTCAAGATACTGTTCCACTGATAGATGTAGATACTTTTTGTAAAGTGCATAACATTAACGAGGCTTTTGCACTAAGCTGTATAATTAACTAACTGTGGGAACAATATATGGTGTGTGTATTTAGTGGAACTGTTCCAGTGCTTGTTTCTGAAAGTTGTATCTTGATAAATAAGGTGTGGGCTGAGTTAAAAATCATGTTATTTTATCAACATCTGGCTGCCACAGTTTGGAGACAAAAATCCACATCTGCCCTTTGTACAGATGGGTGTTTGCTCCTTTTAGTTTTTTCTGGAAAAAGAGGTACTACTGGATCCTCAGGAGTGTCTCCTGCAAAGTTTTAGCCTATAAAAGGATGATTAACAGTAGATTTGATAAGGCAGTAAGTGTCATTCCAGCATTTCACTGTGTTCCCATAGTGTGATCAAGGCACACTTCTGCTCTCATTGACATTGGGATGTTTTTATCTGAATTTCTCTTCAACTGTTCCAGCCATTTCCACTGGGAGTTGGGAACTTCTCCAGCAATGTCCACCACGGGTGCCCTCTCCCTGGTAACATCTGAGCTCTTAAAAAGTACTGACCGCCTTGGCCTCATATTTTCTGCTCTTCCCAGGCTCTTGGCTTTGTCCTGTAATTTTTCTCTTCTGTGCTACACCAGGCTTTCATAACCAAAACTGTTCTGTCCCCGCAGCTGCATTCATCAAATATGCCTCCTTTAATGGTCTCAGAAATTAAATAATGCTAATAAAGCTGAAATCTTACAAGGCTTTATATCACCTTCATTTGTCACCAGCAGGGTCATAGCACATTTGTTCTTATGTTCATGTTTTGTAATGCAGAAGAGGCTCTTACAGTTTTCTACTCCCTTCTCGTCTGTAAGAAGAGTTACAGCACATTATTCAGTATTTTTTATGCCCACCCCGATACCTGGCAGTGGTCTTGGTGAGTCGTGGTTGTTTAACAAAAGGGGTTAAGTACATGAGAAAGGAGGCTCAGTGAGAATTCAGGACTTAGGGCATAACAAATTTACTTGGTGAGTTGCTTCATTGTAATTATTTTTTTTCTTACAGGACCTGTTGTGCATTCTCATGGAAATTAGGGAGGCACATACAGTTCATAAAAATGCAAAATGAAATTCCCTTCTTGCAGTGGGACTCCAGGAGCACAGGATTTAACGACTTGTAGCTTGAACTGTACATTTGTTATTGTGTGGGAGGGCAGTAAGTGGGGGCACAGGGTTGGCAGTCACTGTGTTATCCATTTCTATTACCAAATTACATCAAGAATGCTTTCTCACTGCTCTCAGTGCTCCTAGTAAAGTTTCTCAATTCTTTAAAAGCAGAAAAATACAGCTAATTAAAGGAATTTTAACAAAGCAATGAAAAGAAACAGCACCAACACTGATTGCCAGGTAATTTTTCTTCAGTGCTCTTCTGTGGGAAAAGTAAAAGGGATTTGTACGCAGAGACTAAGCGGGGCAAAAGCTGCATCTTGGCAGCAGCAGAGGTGAGGCAGTGTTGTCCATTTTCTATACAAGAATTCCAGACTCTTCTGTTTCATGCTATATCCTGCATGATATTCATCATCTGTAGCCCGAGCAGTTCACTGGAGGGTATTGAAAGAGGTAGGACACCAAGCCAGGTGAGGAAGAAGAGATGGTGAGGTATCATTGTTTCTCGTGAGTGGAAAAAAAAAAAAAGATATTAATTATTTAGCATGAGCTTAAGGGCTTTAGTTTGATGTTAAGGGGAAACGTGCATTAAAACCTGAAAGATGAGGGAATATTCTTTGTAATGATGTGCACTGGACTGTGCAATGGGCAGCGAGCATCAGGCAGCGAGAGCTTTGCTGGTTTACATCATTCAGGGATCTGTGCTATTAACAACAGTCTCTAGAGGTGGTAGCAGGAGTGAAGGAAGGGATAGAAGTGCTCTGGGTAAAACCAGAGTACTGTGGGTAAAACCAGTCCTGGAGTAAAACCAGGTACTGTGCTATGTCCAAAGCCCCTTCTTACTCTGTCAAGCCTTGTCTAATTAAGCAGCAAAGAGGAGTTACCTATTCTTCTGCTTTCAAAATAAATGGGGATGGCTGAGGTTGTCAGAACTTTGTAGGTGGTCACAGACTACTCTGACGTGGATGTGTTGTAATTGAGTAATGGTTCTTCAGCACGGCATCGTGTCTGGGAAACAGATTAATCCTTGTATCTGCTGTGATTCCTGCCCACACTCTGGGAGCTCACCACAGAGAAGTCCAACACACACCAGCACCATTCAGGTAAGATTCATGGGTTGGCATGGCATAAAATACAGCTAAAAAAAAATGTTTTCAAAACTCTACTCACTGCTTTCAAGCAAACTCTTACGCAAGGCCACTGAGAAATTGTTAGTTACTGCTGCATGCTGCATTAAATCAGTAGGACCTACCGTGAGCTCTGAGGTCTCCAACAGCAAATCAGCACGATGTGAATCATTGTGTTTTCTTTCTGGACTGTCAGGCACCACAAGGAACAGTCTGAGTGTATTTTCTGCCTGCGGTAAGATGAAGGATCTTTCATCTTGTTCATCTTCCCGGTATAATTTATGTTGGTTCGAAGTTGCTGGCTGCACTGCATTAATAAAATGCCATCTGAAACACTTTTGGCCAGTGCTCTTGGCACGTGTGCAAGTGTAGACTTTCTGGTCTCCCCTGGCCTCTTAGTGGGCAAAAGGTCTCTGTCAGCAGGGGTGGTGCCAGCCCTGTAAAGCTGCCCAGCACAGACCCCAGGTGTTGTCACTGCCTGTGGGTGTAGCATGGAGTGAAAGGGGCTACCCCTCAGGTGAGACGTGACAGTACATCAGTTAGAAGATTATACATTTTATGTGAGTGGGGAGAAGCCATTGCACTAATCACTGTGCAGAGAGGTAGTTTAGGGGTCCCAAGGGCTGCATTCAGCCCATTGATCACTCCCATCTGTTAATCTACCACAGCAGGTATGAAGCTCAGAAGGAGATAAGCAATTAAGGCCATCTGTGACACCTCAAGTGAAGATCAGCAGTAGGCAGGATGAAGACACAGCCGTTACAGGACTTAGCTGAGGTTTGGAAGGCAGGCTGTAGCTCTTTTAGTGTAATTTCAAGCCTACTTTCACAGTCAGCCTTAGCTTTCATTAAATTCTTGGATATATCTTAGGTTGATAGGACCATAGGGTAGCTTGCTATCCAAGAAAATGCTTTTGGGGGTTTTGGGGTGGGATGTATGTATTTTTTTATGTTCACCCTCTATTACTGTATTTTGCAAAGACCCTGCTTAGGATTGCAGCTTTCCTTCTGAGCAGAGTCAGTGCTCAGCAGGAGTAAGCAATCACTACTGAGGAGCAGAGATGTTAAATAAGACAAAAAGGAGGGGAAAGCAGCACAAACAGAGAATTGTGGTGAAACATGGAGTGTGAAAGTATCAATTGGTCAAGGTATCAGAGCCAGGGATGTCCCACATCAGAGGTGAAGAAGTGAGCAGTGAACACAGTGGAGGAGACCTGGTCTGGTAAGCTGTGACCTGAAATCTCATTTCACCTCTGCGATGGGCTCTCTGTTCCCTAATACCGCCAAGGGGGTGGTGGAGCAATCTCAGATGGCTCCTCACAACTTCCCTTATTCTTCACCATTAATTGCTCACCGGGACATGAACCCAACTTGTTCTCCTCCTGCTGGTGATCTCAGACAGATCACAGCCAGATCCTGCCCAGCTCTGCAACTCCACAGGAAAAGGGACTGGGATGTAACGGCAACAGCTCCCTTTCCTGGAAAGAACAGTGCTGTCCCTTGGGGTTCCACCCATGCCTTTGCTCTGAGTCTGGCTGCTCGCTGTCCCTGATGATCTCACCAAGATTTCTCGTCTCTTGTTCAGTTTCTGAGTAACTCAAGGGAGTGAACGTGGGAGCTGAGGGAATCTGGAACCACCAAGGGATTTTGGCAAGTACACGTAGACCCTTAGCATAAATGTTGCCTGCCCTTCTCTGTAATGTACCGGTCACTGGTATTTTTGGAAGAGAAGGATGCTGAGGAATAGTTCCTGGAAGTGCTGCTTTCAGTTGCTGTGTGTTAGGCAAATATCGTGAGAATAGGAATTGCATTATTTGTACAAGGAATATTCAAGGAGCTGAAGTGTTCAGTCTCTTTAACCAGCCATGGGAGTGAACATCATCAGCTTTCTGAGGAAGAACAGCAGATTGTTGCCGTTGTCTTTCTAAATATGTGTCCTGTTTTCCCCTTTGTATATTTCATTATAAAATAAAATATTAAAGCTCTAAAAAGTCTTTATTAGCTAGCAGATGGTTTTCCAAGTCATTTTAACGAGATGAAGAAATCTTTAATGGCAGACATTTCAAGTTGTGTTTAGACAGACTATTGCCACTGGAAAAATCTAGTGAATGTTTTCCCTGTGTTTTTGGCAGAACTTGGCACCAGATTCTGTACTAGGAAATAGAAGGGGATGATTTACACCAACCAGTTCCCTCCCAAGAGTGGTTCTACATCAGTGTAACATTGTTGAGTCCCACAGTCACATGGTGATTTACAGAGATGCAGTTCAGGAGAAATAGTACATTTCTCGTATATTCACCTCATTCCCTTGCCGCAGTCAAGACATTTTTTGGGAAACTTAGAGGCAGGCCCCTGGTAGGCAGGACAGCAGTGTGCCAACTCCTTCTGGACATCTCTGGGTGTCAGCATCAGCAGCATGTGGGGATAAGAAAAATGAGGTTGGAGAGTAATGAGACCCTGTCCATGTGGGAAAGCCCTGTGAAAACCAGGCCTTCTTATCCCATCCTTCCTTATTTTCCTGAGGCATAAGAGGCCTGTGCTGAAAGCAGGTAGGAACATGGTTGACAAAAAAGCCTTGATGGTTCTTCCAGTTCTGTATTTCTCTCTTGAGCAACCAGTACCACGTTCTTAGGAGGTGCGAGCTGCCTTACAGGAATGTGTTCACATCCACAACACCCAGTCCATGACAAGAGGGGTTTATATCCCTTTAAATATGTGAATTCTTGTTTGTGGGTTGTTTTTTTTTTTAATTTTATGTGAGCAGTTGTTGACTCTCAGACCTGCTTCCTCTGAGGGTTGGTTTTGGCTGTGCAGAGTCTCAGCCTCATGGGAGCAGGGAGAGGGGAGCATGTGCTGATTCATTTGCACAGCCAGAGGATTGACTGCCCATGCTCATATTAAGAGATGAATCATGCTTCACAAAAGCAATAAAAAATGAGTAATCGCCTGGCTACCTCCTCAGGCTGTCCAACCCTTTGTTACTCCCCTGGACTTCTGACCGTGTTACAGCTGACCAAGCTTCAGTGTCAGCTTTTTGCACTGTTGGAGACCTTTGTCCTTCAGGTTTTTCTAGATCTGGCTGATCTTATCTCAATAGCCTTTTTTCGAATTTGGAAAAGCCTCACATCTACACACAGGTCCTTAAGGAAAGCCTTCCCCTTTCTCTCCAGAGTGTGGAGGATCAACTACACACCAGCAAGAAATAACATCTCTGATGTGTGTAAGAGCTCTAGTGATGGCCTTGTTATAAATGCCCTCACAAATGTATAGCAGGGAAAACAGGACTGTTTGCTGGGATATTAACACTGAGCAGAGGAGAATTTCTCTACCTGGGAGCCCTGAGGAAAATAACAGTTGCTCTGAAAAGCCCTGTGATCTCCAAAGTCTTGACATGAAGTTTCCTTCCTCAAAAAGCAGTGTTTCCCTGTCCACTGCTCAGGAGGAGCTTGGGAAGAGGAGATCAGGGTAAACTGCCCTTCAGGGTCCCAATAGTGAAGGGGTCTATCAAGGGAAGCACTAGCTCTTCATCATCTCCTCTGCTTTGTGAGATTAATACCAAATAGGAAGCATCCTCTGTCATTTTTTCACAATCCCTGCAGTCATCCCCATTAGCTCCTGGGCATCTCTTTGGTAACACAGCCCCTTGTCATGTTCTGCTGCTTTCCCTGTCCAACAGTGGGAATTTCTGTGGAGCCCTTTCCTGAAAGAAGGGTCACTTGCCAAGAGAAACACAATCCTTCCCTTTGCCAGGGACAGACAAGAAGCATCTCTGCCCCCTGCAGCAGATGCCCTACATGAAGAGGGCTTCTCTCAGCCCTGGCACACAGCCTTTGAGTGGCCATGGGGCTGATGAGCAGCAAATTGCCATCCACAGTGCTGTGATTCCTGCAGAATTCCAGTCACCCCACTCCTGACAGCTCTGCCAGGATCAGCACTGCAGAGGTTGCAGGATCCAACTCTCAAATTGCAGTACTGGCTCGTGTGGGGGAACAAAGGGGGAAGATGGAGCCCCACATTTCACGTGGGTGAAGAAGCACCTTTGCAGTTGGCAAGGTTTCCATGCCAGGGTGTTCTGGGAACAAGCAGACCTGTCTCTCCACGGTCACACAAAAACATATGGGGGACTCACGTTCTTGCTCTGTTTTGTCTGTGCACCTTTGATGTGGCCCATTTATCTCATTGACTTCCAAATTCACCATTCTGTGCTCTCAGGTGTGGCAGTCCCAGCCACACCCACAGATACACATATGGCAATCTACTCTCTAGGAACATTTTGCTTCATTTAAAGCCATCATCTTTGCTTGGTGACTCCCTCAGCCGCCTGTTGCTCTGCACTGAATATAAAGGAGCTGCTGGTGAGTTGTTGGGACAGGGTGTCAATCTTGTAGGCACCAGGGATGAGGTGAGGAAATCCCATTCCCACCTGTCTCACCTTTCCTTTATAGTCCTAATTGTTCTGAGGACTGCCTCCCTTCTGCTATTAACCAACCATCGTGTGCCACAAAGCAAAACAAAAGAGCTTTTAATGTATAGCCAGGCTGACTCGTCATCGTAAAATGTTGCACCATAAATATCTCAGATTAATAATCTGTTTATTTTCCCCTTCACAATAGGCAGGGGGAGTGTTCGTGAGGCTGCTAAGCAATGCTCAGTGGAGCTAAATTTGGCGTTTAGAACATGCTCATGCGACAGGCATCACAAAAACTTTGTGAGGAATGAAGACAATGTGAAATGTCTGAAGCACATGCAGAATAAATTGCAGCTGGCCTGTTTGCCCTGCACATTTATTGATGCTGCTGCTAGCTTCTTTCTCTGGCAGTTCCCACACTGAAGCTTTATTACTAAAGTTGTGTCACATCCTGGTGCCTGTGCTGGTTTAATGTGGGCTCCATCAATGAAATCTGAAGTTCATGTGTGCCGAGTTAAGCCACATCCTGAATGCTATGGGTCTCCTCCTGTCCCTTGGCTCACTGCTGTGGTGCCCGTGTCCATGTGCTGTGGCTTGGACTCATCAGAAACCCTCCAGGGAGACTCCCAGGATGCTCTGATCCCTCCAGAAGCAACTGCTCCATCTGCCTCTGAAACTCTTCTGGAAACCATGCTTCACCTGAAAGATCTTATTGTTTTCAGGCACACCAGTGAGATGGGGAAGGGAAAGGGGAGTTTGTGCCCTTCCCTGGGGTGGGGGGTCACTAAAGGCCAGGGCAGGTACATGAGGCTCCAGGAAACGCATCCCATGGAGAACAAGCTGTCCTCATTTCAGGTGAGTAAAGCAACAGGACATCTCCTGGCAGCAGGAATGGACTGGGTTTCTGGGTTAAAGATAAAATTTTCAGGTCCCCTGGAAGACTTCAAAGCTGTGCTATGGGCACGTGTGGAGGGTTCTCCTTCTCACCAGTGAGGTGTGTTGTGGGGTCAGCTGGCAGGGGTGGCTTAAGGTGCAGGGTAACTGTGTGACTGGGAACGAGGGAGATGGTTCCCATGGCAAGCTAGGGCTGCTAGGTGCCAGTATGTTTTTTATTTAATTGCTCCCTGGATTTTACAAACAGTTGTGATGGTGCTGCTTGAGTAAATAAGTGCTGTTATTGACATTTTGCTTCACCTGGCTTGTGTGAGCCAAGCATGGTTGAAGGCAGCTGTGTAACCCTGTAGCTGATCCCTCCCTGGAGCTGGGCACATGTGAGCAGGACACTGGGGCATGAATCCCAGTGCAACACCTTCCCAGGATAATGGAGAATCCCTGTGGATTGTGGCAGAACTCTCACTGCAGGTTTGTGATAGGCCGTCAGCAAACTCAAGGAAAGCAAAAGAAGTTAATTTCCTTCCAAAACAGCTCTCTGGAAGAGCTGTGCCTGCGGTGGTGAAGTTGAGTTGCCACATCTGTGTCCATGGAGAGCAGAGGAAGCTGCCCTGGAAGGTGGCAGGCAGGTGCACCTGCAGGAGCCCTGGCTCTGGCTGGATGGGCAGCATCCAAGTGAACCAAAGGCATGAAAATCTGTGGAGACACATCCCAGACCTCTGCATCACATGGGAGCTCTCATCATCTTGTGCTTTGTTTTTACATGGCTGTTGGGGTTAGAGACATTTCCCTGCTGTTTATGACTGCCCAGTAACATGGGGAAAACAGGACTCAATTCTCTCAGGAAGGACAACTGGTCCCATCCAAGTTGTGTAGCATGTTAATATTTCATTTAAAATTCATGTGTGCATTTGTTTATGAAGTGAACACATTAGAGCCTTGTCAAGGCTGTCATCAGGGTCTCCCTTGACATGCAGCCCCAGACCTTGCCCCTGCAGCCAATGACCCTCATTCCAACATCCCCTCTGCTCCTTCCTCTTCTCCCAACACTTCCACATGGAGAACATTTTCTTCTTTGCTTCCCTCTGGCTATTGGAAATACAGTATGCAGCATGCCTGGATTGACCCTGGGGCTCATCACTGACGCTGCAGAGCTGGGGCCATGGATGTGCTGCTGCAAGAGAAGAGTCCCAATTTTCGGCAGCTCCTGTCCCAGGAGAGTCGGGCTGGGGAGGCGGCCGGAGAGAGATGCAGAAGTCCTGGGATGTTTCCTGCTGCTGGAGTATTCTCTTTTGTGCAGAAAGACAGCTGCTGTGTTTGCTGCCCCCAGCTAAAGCTGTTTGGATAGATGCAGACTGCATTTCTAAAGGGGCAGTTTTTATCCACTTTTTAACACTAAACTCAGGCCCAGGGCGAAGCTGCAGTAGAAATTCCCATGGCAATTAGTGCAGAGTCAGAATGGAAGAGTCTTAAAGCTCCTTACAGTGTTTTCTAGAGCAGCACTGGAAGGGGATGGTATGTCAGCCTTAAACTGAAATTTCCTGTAATTTGTCGGTTTTCACAATTATACAATTATTAAAATGAGAATTTTCTCCATTTTTTCCCTTTGCATTTGCTGGATGCCATGAATCAGAAAGTAGCTGGAACAGTTATCTTGCTCCAATGTAATTTGATTCTCTTCCCCCAACCCCCTTAGTATTTGATGAGAAACCTTTGTATTTTCATGCTTTAATACAATCTGGCACATAATTACAAATGACTCATAGATAATCTTGGTTATGGAGCTCTCTGAAATTAGATGATAATTTAGCCTGGAATTTCTGTAGAAAGAACGAAGGAAAAGACAATTATAATTATTCTAATCAAGATATCTTTTTCTTTGCCTGGGGTATTGCTCTGTGAACTGCCAGAAGCCTGAAAGTATTTAGACCACTTCTGCTGCTCGCTGTTTCCCAGGCAAACACTGCTGAGCCCTGCGGAGCTGCCTCGCCATGAAATTCCCAAAAATGCTCCTGACAGAGAGGAGAAGATGAGATGTGCAGGGGCAGGACCACAGAGCTGAGAGCTGCTGGGGTGTGAGCAGGGCAGCCACCGAAAAGCGACCCGTCAGGAGCTGTGTGCAAACCCTGGAGCATCCTGCCGGGAGGGACTGGATGCTGGGTGGCAGCAACAGGGCATTTTGTGACATCCACCACCACTTCTGACAGCATGGATAGAGGCACAGCAGCTGGCAGAAAGGAGGGCTGGGTGTTCCTGTGTGCATCACTGGATCTTGGGCAAGCAGAAGGTGCCCCTGCCCATGGCAGGGCGTTTGGAACTAAATGAACTTTACTGTCCCTTCCAGTGCCAACCATGCTATGACCCTGTGGCAGGACCACCTTGCACAACTGAAATTGTGTCCTTATCCTCACTGCCAGTGCCTGGGGCCCATTTGCAGAAGGGAGGTCTGGCCCATGGGGTGCTGAGCAAGGGAGAGTCATCATGAAGTGCAGACCCAAAGGGGAAGGAGTTGGTTGTGTGAGACTGACCCTGGTCTGCTAGATCTCATGTTCTGGTCACTCCTGTGATGTGGCTGTAAATGAGAGCAGATTGGTAGGAAAATAGAGCATTTATCTTAGGAGAGACTCGGAAGACTGTGTCTTGTCTCACCCAGCAAAGGCAAAGAGGGGATCTGAGTTCAGTCTAAAAATACTTCAAAGGGGCAGGCACTGGGGAAAATAGAAAGCAAAAAAACCCAAGATTGCATAAGAATAAATAAGAATAAATTAACCATGAAGTTATCTAGGCTGAAAACTGGAAGGTTTGTTGGTATTCTGGGGAGCTGCTCCTGGTTTTATGTTCTGTTTATTTGGGAGAGGGAGATAAAGGCTGCTCCCTCTGCATCCCAGAGGATGAGTCTGGAATGTAATGACCAACATGTTCATGCCAACATCTCTGACTGTCCTGCTGCTGATTGCTTCTGGCAGCAACATAAAATTAATGGGCTTATGAAAGATCCCGAGCCCTGCCCTGCACCCCTGATAGGCATCACCATCCTTCCATCCCACCTCCAGGGCTGCCTGGGGCTGGCTCCTGGAGGTGTCTTCAATAGGGTCAAGAACTGGCGATGCAAAACCTCTCCTGCTTAGAAACCAAGAGATGTTGAGCCAACAGAAAAGCCAATTAAAGTGAATGGAGCAATGTCACAGGAAGAGGGATGTGATTGCACTGATTTTCATGATCACTCTTGGCATTAATTAGATCAAATACAGTTTTTGATCTGTGGTGGGTACAGGTTTCTCAGCCAGCTGTCCTCACGTGGAGCAGCATCCAGTCCCCACAGGGGCTGTTCACCAGGTGAGAGGGATCCCAGGTGGCTCCAGCCCCCGGGAGGTGGAGCTCTCTGGCACGCAGATCCCTCGCAGCACCCACTCCACGGGTTATACCTGAGCTTTGCCTTGTTTGTGGGCCCAGGGGAGGGCTGAGGGCTGGCGGGGTGACCGGTGAAAGCAATGAGCATGTCTGCCGCCCCTCACGCTGCAGGTGCCAAGTGCTGCTTGCACACATGAAACCGTGTGCTAACAGCTGAAATCTCACCTCCTTTTTTTCCTTCTGCACCTTTATAGCTCTTGGCTTTTTCCCTGCCAGCTCTCTTCCCACCTACCACTTCCTAGCACACATCATACTGCAGCGTCACACCAATCACTTGGTGAAAGAACCCGCAGATGGGGACTGGGCAAAAGTCTCCCTAAAAAGAACTTGACCTGTTTTGCATTTATTTCTTTTTCAAGCAAAAACTTTGCCTTGCTTGCTCAGTTATGATGGCATTTCCAGGTGTGTGCCAGGGTGCCATGGCAGCAGAGCTGGCAAACAAAGGCAAGGTGAGATGCTGTGGCTGGGCAAGGATAAAACTCAGGAATGCTAACATGCTGTGGAAGCCACTGTGAGGCCAGGAAGGTGATAACACTTAGTTAATTCTGTTTGCCAAGCCACCATCTGATTTTGCAGCTGTGTCCCCAGCTTTGGTTCAAACCCTGCCAGCAGTGACATCTTAGCCAGCTCTCTCCCTCCCTGTGCTGCCACAGGCTCTGCAAGGGATGGGGGCAAAGGGGCTTTGCTGGAATGAAGGAAACAGGAGTTTCCCAACTTGCATCGAGGCCCTCCACCCTAAATGGGGTTATCTTCCTTTTGTAGGAGCTCAGGTTCTTGGGGATAAGCGCTGCCACTCCCAGTCTTGATGCACTGGGGTAGCATCTTCCTGCTGTGCCAGCTCAGTTTGTGCCTGCAAAACAGTTAAGACTGAATGTTTACTCCTGCTGTAGGATTATGCAGGCAGCACTGTGATTCTGATGGAGCTCATCCCTTTACCCCCAGGAAAGCAGCCAGAGGAGGCTCAGATGGCTGGGGGAAGCATTTTATCCTTATTTTGCTATGATGCTGGGCTGCCAGCACGTAGGATGGGACTGGCCTGGGGCTGGGCCAGCACAAAGGCTCGAGGAAACAAAACAGTGGTGGATTTCATGTTTTTCCCTGTATTTATTAACTGCACACTCAGGGCAGGCTGTGAAGATGGGGGGCAATTGGCTCTGCCATGTGGATGAGGTGTGGATGAGCTGGGATCCCCTCAGGACACTGCTCTCCTGTAAGGACAGGCTGAGAGAGTCGGGGTTGTTCAGCCTGGAGGAGAGAAGGCTTTGGAGAGACCTCATAGCACCTTCCAGTACCTAAAAAAGGAGAGCTGCAGAGGGACTTTTGACAAGGGCATCGAGTGACAGGACAAAGGGGAATGGCTTCAAACTGAGGGAGGATAAGTTTGGATTAGATAGTAGGAAGAAATTCTTTACTGTGAGGGTGGTGAGACTGTGGGACAGGTTGCCCAGAAAAGCTGTGGATGCCACATCTCTGGCAGTGTTCAAGGCCAGGCTGGATGTGACCCTGAGCAGCCTGGTCTGGTGGAAGCTGTCCCTGCACACAGCAGGTGGGTTGGCGCTTAGAAGGATCTTTCAGCTCCCTTCCAACCATTCTGTGATTCTCTGATTCTATGATGCACTTTTTCTTACGTGCCTGCAAATGCTCATTAACTCAGCAACAGCACGAACAAAATGCTTTGCTGGAAAGCAGCTTGCAAGAGGAGGGCCTGCTCTGCCAGGGGTTTCTCAGGGCTGTCCTGCTTCCTGAAGCCTGTCAGAGTTGGGTTTAAGATGCTGTAGAAGTAGCAGGAGACCAAAGTCTCTGATAGATGCAAAAATAGCAAGATCAGAGAAAAATGCGATTGGATTTGGAGCGGCTGCTGGGAAACAGATTCTTTGCAATAAACTGAAATGCTCTTAGCACTTGATGTTTGTGCACTACAGTGAAAACATCCCTGGTACAGTAGGTTTATTTTAACTACAGAGGACACAACCTGTCAAACGAATGCACAGCTCCTGATTTGATCTAGTTCATTTTCATGTGTGTGTTTTTTCTGCTCCTTGGCAGCTCTTGTGGGGTTTGTTGAGGCTGATTTACTTGTGCTTTTGGAAGGTGGGCTTTATGGGAAGCCACAGCTTCTGATCCCCATGTGGAGCTGCATTATCAGACAGGACGGAAGAATAAGCAGGGCGATGATGGATGTTCAGATTTGCCAGCTGAGCTAAAACACTGAAGGGGAAAAAAAAAAAGCCGTTCCAAACATTTTGTTTGATCTCAATCCAGATATCTGATTTCACTTCAGATAAACTGTGTATTTTTTAATATTTACTACACACACACCCCCCTCAAATATAAGTTACATTTAATGCACATTTGCTCTAGTATTTATAGTAAGGGATCATGTGTAAACTTTTGAAACACTGCTTCACAAAGAAAAGTTAATTAAAAAAAAAAATGTAAATATTGTAGTCAAAGTTCCCTTTGTCAGACAATCCTCCCAGCTCCCTTTTGCTTTAAGCAGCCTGACATGCATCTGTGAACTCTTTTGAGTCCGTCTGAATCTGCATTTTCAATTGCATAAGCTCTGAACAAAGAGTTTCCTTCCTGCACTGGAGAAAGCTGCTCTGCATCCTCTGTCCCCAACGCCACCAGATGCCCCTGCCCCTCTCCTGCCTTTTGTTCTCCTCTGGGAAGCCTTTGCATCACTCCTTTGGTACAGCAGCAATTTCAGAGTGTGAAATAAGAAAGCGCTGTTCTGTACCGAAGCACTTGGGGTGCAGCCGGGGCCTTACGGTGCTCCCTGCTCCTGGCTGAGCTCACATCTCTGCAGGGATAACTTCTGCCTGTCCTCCTGCTGATTTCTGAAGGAGAAAATTAATAGGCATGAAGCCAACAGCTTTATAGAGGTGGGACTTCATGACGGAAAGGGACTTTGGCAGTGCTGTGAAAGGAAAATTATTTCTATACAATTTAACATGAATCAATGTCTTTTGAAGCTGGGAAAAAAAAATCCACCACAACAAAACACCACCACCTGAGGACCAGAAAAAGAAAATGTGTTTGCTTTTAGCATGGTGGAGGTACTGCTGTTCAGTAGTAGATGCTGGAGACGGATGTTGTCTCTGCCCAGGCTGGAAGTGACCCACGTCTTCTCTGGCAGAGGGATCTGAGCAGAAGCAGGGCTAGGGGGGTTCTGTAGGCATGGCTGAGGTAGCTGTAAGGCCCACTTGGCCCCTGACTGACTGCCCTGTACTTTCATGGTTTGGTTTGAGATGCTTTCTAGAGTGCTGGCACAGAGGTGTGGAAAAGGGGGGTAGGCAGGCGCTCACCTCTTTGCTCTTTGTCTGAAGGCAGCACCACCTCTTCTTCAGGAAACCTCCTCCATGTGTAACTCTTCCCTCTGTGGGAAACGTACGGAGATGTGCTGAGCTCAGCACTCACAGATTTGGGAGTGAACTTCAGCAGCCTGTCAGCAGGGAAGATATTTTGCCACTCTGTGGACCCAACTCCATATTGTGCAGAGGGCAAATCCACCTGATGTCCGTCTTGCTCAGCCCTTCTGTTACCCTCAAATTCCTGTGATCAATCGGCTTTTCCTATGAAAATCCTACCCAGAACATGGCAATCCAGGAACGAGGAAGTGATTGCTCATAGAGATGTATCTAAATTGCTGAACTGGTACCAACCCAATAAAAATGTGATTTTGACAAATGTTCCTACCGCAGGCAGAAGCTCCAGCTCTTTGAGGAGCAGAATAGCTCAGCCAGCAGGTACCCAACTGCAAAATTAATGATTGATTCTCAGTTCTATATTTATTTTAAGGTGTCACCTTCATTTTGCTTTCTCCCTGTACCTATACCTCAGGGATAACTGGGTACAGAGGAGGTGACTCTCACTCAGGGAACAAAACTGTAACAGCCTCTTGCAGCATCATCCACGGACCTTGGGAAGCACCACAGAGGCACATGGTCCTCAGGCCCCTCAGGAGCAGATGCTGAGGGATGAATTTCAGAGGGAAGAGATCATGGCTGGGCAGGTGCAGTATGTTCACAGGCAGAGGAAGATTTTCTTTTAAATTTGATTTATGATAAGTGGAGAAAGGGCGGGACTTCCCAAAGCAGCTAAGGGAATTAGGAGCCTGATTCCCATTGATTTCCCTCTGACAGAGATTAATGTACTGTTTCCCACTTTGTGATGCACCCAGATGCGTTGGCAGGGCAGGATAATATATCAATCAGTGAGTCATCTGTCTGCTTGCTAACTCCCATGAACGGCAGGAGGATATTTTACATCAGGCTCTGGATCAGGCTTTTGTCTGCTAATCATATTTGGGGTTGTGTTGTGTTGTGTTGGTTGTTTTTCTTTTTGGTGACTGCAAGGTGTTTGCAGGTGTTCCTGGGGCACTGCAAGGCTGATCTGTGGAGTGGCTTTTTTCATGGGCTGAGACAGCAGCAGGTTTTAGAGAGGGGAAAGTCTCCAGTTCATCTTCATTTCCCCAAATTCACAAGAATCGCAGGAAGAATAATTGGACTAAATGATATCTTCCAACCACCTTAGGCACTTTGCTGAGGCTGCATTTGCATGACAGAGCTTTTTATTTTCCACCTTCTGATACTCAGCAGGAGAGGGACATTATTGTCACTAGAATATTCCCGATTCAGTGAAATTTGAGTGGGCTAATTAAATAATGTAAAAACCTTGCCAAAGCCCAACAGTTTTGTGTGAAAGGAAATGGCACGGCGTCCCCTCTCTTTATTTAAATGGGAGGAGAGGAAATATGTGGGTCTAATGAACTCTGTAAGTTCCTGTGGCTTATTCTGAGCAAAGCAACCTTTAGCACTATTTGCATTATTAATATCCCAGATGGGCAAACTGGCTGATACTTGACACCAAACAAAAATCACATGGAAAAACTTTATTAACTTCTTCCTGTTGTCTTGGTGGGATTCCTCCTCAATGGAAACTGGAAATTGGAAACGTGCTGGAAATGGTGAGCGCTTTCTGTTTTCATATTCTGTTTGTTTAAGGACTGGAAGTTTTGGCCTTGGAAGTTAATACCCAGCTCCCATTCATGACAGTTGACTTTGGATGAGGCACATGTTGCTCCAGGTCTTTTTAGAGAGGGATGTGAACTTCTTTGTTGGCAGAAGGAAGCAACCAAACCTCTGTTCTCACCAGAGCACCGCAGTTTTTTGCTTTTTAGGGAAACCTGAAGTATTTGCACACTCCCCAGTGTCTCTGCCAGCTCTGCAAACCCTTTCTGCTCAGCAGGTGCCTTTATGGGACCAGTGGTTTATCCAGGGTCCCTGGGAGCTCAGTTGGCCAGATCTAGATGTGACAGAAAGAGGGACATGTCAGGGTCAGATCACAATGCCCTGCTCTGCCCTGGCAATGACTGAGCACTGAATCTCTGACATGGTCCAGGTTAAAGACATCCTTTTTGGATACATGTTCTTTTAACCACAGGTTAGAACCAGATCAAACCTGGGGTAATTTCAGTGGCCCCGTTTGCAACTGGAGCTGTGGGGTCAGATGGGAAGCAGGAACTTCGGAAACTGGATTTGCTGCCAAAACTGGGGGCTTCTTAATCTTCACCCTCCAGCTGTAGCAGAACTGCCTCCTCATCAGAGCAGGCACAGGAGGCCCAAAACATAACTTGTGTGAGGGGCCACACTTTGGTCTGCAACCTGAGGATGCTGCTGTTTTCCTTACCCATCCTTCATCCATCCAAGTGATGGACATCATAAACCCGGGGCATGAGGTGTGTGGTATCACAGGAGGTGTCTGTGGACTCCTGTGGAACATCTAGAAACACTGCTATGTCCAGGCAGGAACTATAAGAGAAACCTCAAGCACAAATTTAGAGATAGCTGACAGGGATCCCAAGATTTCCCAGAGGGAAATGTGGGATCATCCCACCTCCTGGTGTGTTAGGTAACCCTATGGAGAAATTATGTCCCTGGCTACCCAGAGCTCTGGATTAGGAGCCTGGCAGGTTAGATTTGCACTAAGAAGATGTCTCATGGTTTGGTGGTTTGTTTTTTTTTTTTCCCTGTACAACATGCGAGATGTGGTGAGAAGAAATGCTCGAACTGTTCCGTGCCCAGATTGCTGTTACAAGTGAGTGCCTGAGGCTGAATGTTTCTGAGTGATTTCACTGTCCAGTCAGGACTGTTGATTCTGCTCCATCAGGTGCTGGCAGCTTGCTGGATGTGCTAAGAATTGCTGGGCTTTTAAAAGGCCTTTAATATATAGTCTGTCCTTGCCAGTGCTCTGAGAAACTTTGTGAGGTTCCCAGAAGGTCAGACAGAGCTTGGAAATGTCCTGAAATATTTGTCCCAAGATCTTTGCTGGAATAAGAGCTGCTCTTCTGGTTTCACCTCCTGTCCAAGAAGGCGCTGTAGCTGCCTGCCAGCCCCTCCGAGGTCCTTGGCCGCAAAGAGTGTGTGTGCTTGCTTTTAAATGAATGAATAACATTATTAAAGCCAATAAGGACATCCATGTGCCTGGCACTGGGTTTGTTTTATGCTCTGCTTTCAGTTAGGGTTTGATGCTTTATCAGCCTCCCTTTGTGCTTCTGCAGACTCGTCCCTGCTCCTGTGTCTGCTCCAGGCCCCCTTCCTCCATGTGGGCATCCCGTGGTGGGCTGTGCTTCCCTCCCTGCCTCCCTCCCTCTCTCCACCACCAGCACGGTCCCTCTCTGCCTTCCTTGCTGCAGGACATTTTGTGCAGTGCAGGGGAAGAGTGAGCATCACCCCTGCTGTTCCCCAGCTCCAGCCAGTGACCACATAATTCAGAGAGCAGAGAATGGATGATGGTGCAAACGTGATCAGACGGGAGGCGATGAACTGAAGAGAAGCATTATTAAAACTGCAGCAGCTGCAGGTTGAGCTGTGCTTAAAAGTTTGCAGGGATCCTGCTTCTGGCCTCTTCCTGAAGCTGGCAGTCATCTTGAGGAGTCACACAATACTCTTCCATAGGTTACAGGAACTTCTTGGCACCCTTTATCACCCAGGACTTTTTTCTTGAAGAAGAAGAGTAAATGCAGCAGAAAAGGTGCAGAGCAGATCAGCAGTGCTGAAGTCCCTGCGACAGCAGTTTCTTGCACAACCCACCCTGGGAAGCTGCCTGTGCTACAGAGGGGACAAGAAAGTC
Organism: Dicrurus megarhynchus; assembly: GCA_013399195.1. NCBI lineage: Eukaryota > Metazoa > Chordata > Aves > Passeriformes > Dicruridae > Dicrurus > Dicrurus megarhynchus. The sequence continues at coordinate 189,989 of VXAD01003129.1, forward strand.
CTTGCAGTCCCTGCCAGTCTGACCACTTGACTCTGGAGACAAATTTAACTCCAACGGGCTTGGAGGCTGAAGGAAAACTTTGTGTCCTAAAGCTGCCCTCTCTGCCGGGCCGGTTCTCATCCTCCCCTTTTATGAGCTTTCTGCTATTTTTATCTGGCACACAGGTTTGCTGAGTAAGAGTGCCCTCAGTCACTACTAATCAGCAGCCTCCCCAATCATGTCTGGATAAATAGAAGTGTAACATATGCCCCAAATGGCAGAAGAACTGGAAAACTTCGGTGACTAATCACTGTGAGAGGGTGCATCACAGCCACCAGAGCCATTTCTGCTAAGCTCAGGCTAAAATTCCCAGGGCAGATGCTATTTATGTTGTACAGCACTTCAGAGGCAGCCCTGCAAGAAAGCAGATAGAAATGAAGGTCAGACCAGGCCTTTTAAATGCTACATTACTTAAATGGCTTTTCCTGCCTCAGCTGTCTTGCTCTGAGATTAGCCCAGCTCCAAATGAGGAGGGCTTTTTCCCTGTCACAGTAAATCCCATGCATATTTCTGTGCTGGTTCTGAGGCTGGGAGATGCAGAGCTATCCCGTACATTTCCAAACAATTCCTCAAGCTGGATGCTTGGCTGGGAGATCCCTCCCAAAATGGTTAACCATTACAACATCTCCCCAGATTGCATCAATCCTTTGATCTCCTTGGTGTTTGAAAAAACCCAGCAACTCATTTTCTAAATTGCTGTCAAGTCTTTAATTTTTTAGATACCTAAAGCTGACATGTGAACACACCCATGTCTATAGCATAACCTTGGCTTCTCTGAATTTATGAGAAGCTTGGCGAAATTTGAATGATTGAGTTACTAAAATAACTTTCAATATAATTACCATGCATTGCCTTTCCAGGTACCAGGGAAATTGGATAATTGAAGTTCAGGTGACAGAGGTTGCACGGCTCTCTGTAAAAGCACGGAGTGTCCACTGCAGCTCTTTGAAGAAACCTCATTAAAATCAACAGAGCTGCATATGAAAACACTGAGTGGTTCATGGTTTGGGAATACTTCAGCTCTTCTGTGGCCATTTTTTTCTGATAGACTGGCTGGAAAACTGGCTGGGTGCTCGTGAATGAGGGTTGGGTTGCAGAGGATGCTGCATTCAGAGCAGTCCAGGGATGCTGCAGTGACTGTCTCAAGTGTTTGCACCTCCTGACACTCTGCAGGGGCAGAGACCAGACTCTGCATTTTCAAAGCAAGTGTAAATCCAGATTTAGCACCCTATGGGTTACAGATTTAATCCAGTATAACAGAGAGCAGCATGTGGCCCATACTTCAGAGCTATCAGTGGTTCTCATGTAATAAAGCAGTGGCACAGACCTGAATGCCTCAGAAACCATCTTTTCCTGGCTTGACCCCACCCTGACAACTGTGTGCCACAAGAATCCCTGCACCCTGGCTTAAAATTGCACTTACCAGCAGATAGGTTAACTCAGCACTTTCACAGCGTTTGTAATTTGAGTGCCCTGTAAAGGCCTCCCTGTACCAAAACGAGCATGTCCTTGACCTATTGCTATTTAGGTAGATTGCCAGATTATACATTTAGTTATTTTCTCCCATGCTGCCTTGGAGAGTTGTAGAAAGAACCATCCCTCCATCAGCTGAGCGAGGCACCCCATAGATCTTTGTTCCGGGCTCTCAGCAAACTCAAGGAAATATCTCTGCATCACTTGTATTTGTTCCACACTTTTAACTTTTCTTTGGAAATTTCTAGAGGCTTTTTAAGACATTTGAGACACTTGCCTGTGCCCAGCTTCCATATCCTGAGCAGAGCAAGGCGGGAGGCACCGCTGCTCCCTTTCACCAGGCATCAGAGGACTGAAAGATCTTTTTTGGGTCAGAACAAAATAGGACGCCCACATGAACACAAGGGAACTGTGCAAATGCTGGATTTCTATTTTTTTGTTCTTTGGCCAAACTGTGAAGGAAGCTCAGGTTAGATCAATTCAAAGTAGATTTTTTAAAAGTATTTTTGCAAGGTGAAATATTAAGCAAAATATTTTGTTTTACTGAGAACATAAAGTCTGACTGCTCTGGTACTTGACTTTGTTATTTTTTCATTACGAAGCTTGAAACAAAGCCATGTATTTCATGCCTGAATTTCCAAGAATTCCACTCCCTTCATTTTTATTTTTTTTTAATTGGGAACATACCCAAGAAGTTCAGTCCAAGCTAATAAAATCTGGTCATCTTGAGAACTTAATTTTTTTTTAAAAAAATTCTTTTTGCACCTTAATATTTCTGGCTGGTTTTCCTACATGGAGCTCCCAATCTTACGCCCCCAGGTCTTGCCTCTGGCACCATGCCCCATGTGAAAGCTGTGGGTGAACTGACATTTGTGTTGTCAAGCGTGTCTTTGGCTTGAAGAGCATCAGGTCCTTCAGGATGGTCTCCTGTGACAACTAAGGGCAGCTTCCCAGAGACCAGGAATTTTCTGAACAACAGAAGGACTAAAAAATGTTGGGAGGGACAAACTTTCAGGCTCTGATCTACATAACCATCACAGTGACAAGCCTGTGTGTTGCTGTAGTACAGCATATTACTTTGCCAGACAAGTGTGATATCAGATCCAATTGGAAAAAATAAAAATAAAAATAAAAATAAAAATAGAAGAGCTCAAGTCCCAGCTCAGATAACAGTTATGACGTCGAATCAACTCAGCCCGAGCCAGGACAGCACTTAAATGTGTTCCCAGTCTTAAGCATGTACTTAAACTGGATCTAAGCATGCCCTGAAAATGCTCATGTGTTTTCCAGAGCTCAGTTTGTTGCTGTCCCAAAGGTTCCCATGAAAGCTGTTGCCTCCCTGGGTAAAGAGAATGAGCCTAGTGCACAGTTCCCAGAAATGTAAAAACTATACTTAAATAAAATGGCAATAATTGGATTTATGTCATCTAAATACTCTTTGGTGTGAAATCTCCCGTCTGTATGTGGGTGAAACGATTTCTTTCATCTTTACATAAAACCAAGAAGTTATAAAAACAAGAAGGTATAAACATATCCTTCAGCAGCAAGTGTTGTACTGAATTGGCAATTCTTCTGCAGCTGAAGGGGAAAAGATGTTCACTATTACTATATTGCAGCATACACATTAGTAGAATATTATAAAAAACCAGCGTTCACTGTTCTGCATTAAATAGAGGTATATATGCATTTAAATAGGCACATCATGGCTCGGGTTTATTGCGCCAATATTTTATTTATCTATCAGAAGCTTATTTTAATGCTGACAAATATTTTCTGTGTAGTCTGAAATTCAAAAGAAACAGTCACACACAGTCATTAATGTTTAACGTCACAGGATATTATTTAGTGTAGTGCTAGTTGTATTATATTATACATTATGCATTAAATACTTTTTGGTGGTACACTTATTAAATACAAATTGAGGCAAACCAATCCCTCAGTGGAAACAGACCTGCCAAATAACTATTTTCTTTTTACTTTCAATCTGACATACAAATGAAGATCTTTTGGATTTCAAAGCTGGTGCTGTTTTTACCCCCTCTCTCTTTTTTCAGTGTGGATTTCCAGGGCTACGGGGACTTGTTAAGGAAAGATCAAACATAATATATATATGTATTAATGCATGAAACAGATATATTTACCTCACTGGGGCATTGAGAATTAATTAGTCGCTGATTAGAAAGTGGTGGAAAGTGAAACCCACTATCTAAGCACTGGATGCTGTTTTTCCTTTGAATCTGCAGTGGGAAGTGGAGCCAGTCAGAGGCGGTGCCATGGGACGTGTGCGGGTGTGGGTGCAGCCCCAGCCCGGCCTGGCAGCCGTGGCTCCTGCACGGGCGTGTGCTGCGCTGAGCCACGGCCAGAGCCACGGCCAGAGCCACGGCCAGAGCCACGGCCAGCTGGACCAGGCAGATCAAAGGGTCAGCGCTTTGACGCCTCCACTGTCGCTGTTCTCGCCGCGGAACGGAGAAACGACACAAAGTCCAGGCTCAGGGTAAAAGGAGGCCGAAGCGATTTAATAACTTCTTAGGGGGTTTTTATATGTTAGTTCACAAAAAGGGTGTTAGATGGCATAGGGTAATTGGTTCTTTCGGCCATCCACCCCTTAAGGTGATTGGCCAAGTTCTAAGGCACCCATCTCTAAATGTTTTTCTAGTTGGAACCATAACAATGGTGGAAAACAACTTAGCAGGTGCAGAAGTTTACAGAACTGTAACATTGTTTTGAATTACTTGCATGGGAAAGACAGAGCTCTCTCAAAATGCTGCTGAGAGCTGAAGAAATTCCTTGCTGAAGCTTTTTCAGCATCCATACTCCACAGCTCAAGGACTTGAGGGCACAGCAAGGGCCCAGACAGCGGTGTGAAGCACACTGACCATTGGCTGCTGCCTCCCCCCACCCCTTANGGCAGGCCTGCTCTGCACATTCCTGCGATGGATTTGCGGAGTGGCTCTCCCGGACCGCTCAGGTGTGAATGCTCCCGATGGAGCAGCCCTCGCCTGCAGCTCCGGCGGTGCCGCAGTGACCCCGGAGCCCGGCGCTGGAGGGGCTGCTCCCTGCTCGGTCCATGGAATCGCCGGCTCTGAGCACAGGAGCAGCCCCAGGACCCCGCAGGAATGCCCCGATCCTGCTCACACCGGGAGAGGGGTAGGAGCAGGGCAAACATGAGAGAGTGGCTCCCCGCAACAACCCCCAGCCCCTACCAGGGACTTCCCAAGCCTGATTAACCATCCCCAATTTATTTCCTGTGACGTGTTCGTTCTTTCATTCTTCCCTTGAAGCCAGGTAAACCCTCAGCATCCCCAGGGCAGTGCTGCAAGGAGCTCCCAGAGCTGGTTCTTTTTTGCTTGTTTTTAACCTGCCAGCCACTGGTTTGATGCCACCTTATTCTTGTGCTGTGGGAGGCAATGAGACATCAGTCCCTGCTCACCCTCTCCATATGACTCCTGAGCTTATAGACCCTTATCACATCTCCCCTGTCATTCAACTCCACACGTGAGAGGCAAGAGAAATCCTGCTTAGCTGTTTCCTGTGTAGGTTAATTTCCCTGAACTTTCCTCTAAGGACAAGGCCCACTGAGCCAGTGCTGAGGGGTGGAGAGCTTGGTAAAAATGAATTTACAAACCGTGAGTGTCTCTGCAAAGCCTCTGGGAAGGTGAGAGCTCTCATCTCACTGGGAAGGGAAGGGGAGGCACCAGGACATGAGCTTAGAAAGGAGATTTTTGTAGCTAGCTCAGTGTGTTGAATTACTGCTCCTGTGTGAATTTTTGTTTCTGAATGCTGTGGCAGGTATTAGTATATTGGGATTGTAATTAGGAGGCAGGACAACCAGGGGTTTTATGTATGTGTCTTTTGTTATTTAAATCTTCCACATATAGTCAAAGCCAGCTCTGGAGCTGCCTGTGCTGGCTTGGCAGCTCTTGTCCAACTCCAGTGAAACCCACTTAAATCATGGAGACTCTTGGGTCTTCCAGCTGTCACAGCCCCCTGCTACAACAAGAGAACCAGAAAAGCCTCTCTACCACCTCTGGCTCAGTTAAGCAAATGTGATTTGGGTTTTTGTGTGGGCTGAAGGATGGGGTTGTGTTGGGTGGGGTCACAGATATTCAGTGCATCCCCATGCTTACAGGCAGCAAGTCTCAGCCATTTCTAGAGAGCAGAGAATGCTGCAAAATCTGGGAAAAAAAAATCAAAGAAACGAAGTAAAACATTAAACTAAAGACAAAGAATAGATTGTGATGGCTTTGTGGGATTAGAAACACACTTCCTAGGCAGCATTTAACTCCTTAATTCACTGCCAGTGCCCTCAGACCTTGCACATGAACGGAAAGCAGGACTTTGAGAAACATGGCACAAGGGGCTGGAATGCTGGGGTGCTGCCATCAGCCCCTCAGAGCAGCTGTAGCTGAGCAGGGGTTTCAGCCCTTGCAGAAGCAGCCAAGCCCTGGGATGATGTTCAGCCCTGGCCACAGCCCGGCTTATTCCTGCCTGTGTGCTGAAAACACAGCACATTTAGGCCACTTTAGAGAGCCACGCTGAGGCCTGCCCTGAACTCCACTGGAGTTTCTTGACACGACGTTTTCCCTTCCCTTGGGGACATACACAAGCATTTATCCACCCGTGCCGAGTGGGCTGGGGGCTGCCGTGGAAGAGCGTGTCCGTGTGTGCAGCTCCAGGCACGGCTGCCAGGGACCCACGTGCTGCTGCCTCTGCCACGGGGCTCCACACATTTTAGTGCATTTCAGCTAGGACCCCTTGGACACACGTCTTGAGCACACAAGCAGCATTTTCTCAGCTTCAGCAGCAGACGGATTGAGCAGTGACTAATTCCTCTTTTCTTGAAAGCAGACCAAGCCTCAGCGCCCGAATCTCTCATTAAACAAGCAGATTTACTGCCTACTAATTTCCTATAGATTTTGCATTAGCCTCTTATCTGCTGTGCCTCCCACAGCAGACTGGATGAGTCTGCTCCCCATCCGGCTGGCAAACAGTGTCAGGACTCCCCAAGCACATTTCCTGGGCGTGGTGGCTGCCAGGTGGCTCCGACCGCTGACTTTAGTAGGTGAGGGGACAAGCTGTAGCTGTCATAAAGGAAAACCTCCAGGTCTTAGGCTCACTTTATCCAAATCTGGCAGAGACTTAACATCTTTGTCTGCAGGTAATTAAAAAGAGGACATGAGAGGACAGGGAAGTAAGTGGATAGGCAGCAGCACAGACCGATGGGGTGACTGCTGAGACAACAAAGAGAAACATAACCAAAAGAAACACAGGAAAAAACATGAAAAATAGCTCCAGTTTTTAGGGCCACATAGAGCAAGCTCTATAGAAATTGAAGGGAGGGTCATAAATCCATTAAAACTACTTACAACACTGTGAGAACATGGGCAGTATAATATTTTCCCCTGCTGCTTCAGCCCCCTGTCACAAGGAAAGGGGATGGATGGTGAATGGGGTCTGCCAGGCAGTGGGATAAGGTGCTGGGAGGGGTTTGCTGGGCCAGCTCGCAGTAGAACACTGCTGTGATCACTCCAGCCCTGGCGGGAGCAGCAGCACGCACGGATGCCTGTGCCGGGCTGGGCGCTGGAGCAGTGCAGGCAGCGCGGGCTGGCTCCGGCTTCTCCCCCGGGAATGGTCCCGGCTGGGCATGGACAGGGCGGTGGCTCCTCCCTGCTGGCCTGGCAGCTGCCTGCTCTGCCTGCAGCCCCATCTGACCCCGCCAAGACAGAGCTGAAATTCAGTCTCCTGCTGTCCATTGGGAAGAAACCATGAGAAAACAGCAGTGTTGTGAGTCAGAAAAGAGTCTGTTTACATCTTTGGTAGAGTGGATGAAAGCACCCAACCAGCCCTGTTTATTTTAGCAAATGTTTTATGGATCGTCCGGAATTTTCATTAAAAAGTGTTATTTTAAGATTTTCTTCTCGTCTTTCTGAATCAGGAGATAGTGGAAAGCCAAGGAGAACCTCCCGAGACCTGGTGTGGAGTGTCTAACAGGGTAATTAACCCACGTTCTCTAAGAAACTCTCCTTCAAGTCTCACAACTTCAAAGAAAAACCCCACAGTACCTCTGGCTGCAGGGTGTCTGTGTCTTGCTGTCTGACATTTGATGCAAAGGGGATTCATTCTCCCACATCCCAGCTGAAATTCCCCAGGTACTAATCAGCAATCTCACATTTTCAGCTTGAAATGATTTGTGTGAAAGCCATTAGATGGTAGGAAGTGGGGTGCATGAGAGAGTTCTCGCTCAGCCTTTCCAAGGAGGAAGTAATTTTTTATTTGCATTCCTTGCCTGGTGACATTTAAGATTTTTGCCCCCAAATTTTAAGCAGTAGAGGGAACTGGACCACCCCGTGCTTCAGCAGTGTTAGAAACAAAATCTGGCTGTTGAGTGTTTGTATGTTGTCCTAGACCTGAGGTTCCATGCTGAGATATCTTCTTTAGTGGAAATTAAATAACATGCAGTTGCCCCTGTCTACAAGGCTCATTACTGTCTGTCAGTTCTGACCATTATATCCACTTAAAATACCACAGGGAGAGCTTATTGGGATTCTTCTGATATACTATTCCTCCAAAAGTCAATCAAAAACCAATCTAGTGCACTTAAGGCTTTTACTGCTTTGCTGAAGACAATCTCCCAGTATCGGCTAATCTGCACAGCCTGCTCCGATAGCACAATGATTTTTGAGGGCATGTGAGAAGAGATTACCTACCTGTTTGTAAATGAGAATAATGGCTCGCTTTCCCTGGGCCCTGGGTGTGCCATCAGAGGTGACAAACGCAATTACTCCTCCTTCTCCAGCCGGAAGAGGGGAAAAACCCACTTGCAAGGTGCTAGTTTGGACTGTGCCATAAATTCAGCGGGAAGCTGGTGGGTGGGATCAGTGGGATCAGTAGGATCAGCGGGTCGGGGAGGTGAGCAGCAGGCAGTGGAGCTGAGTTATTTCCCCGAGGTGCTGGTATGTGAGGCAGACTCCAGCGTGGGAGGGGAAGGGTTTGTTTTCAGAGTAGCTAAATAGTCCCAAAGCGTCCCGAGGGCCTGTGCATCGCTTTGCTCGGCAGTCAGGGCAGGGAAACAGGGAATCGGAAGCAGCAGAGGCACAGCGGGGTGCGTGGAGAGAGACAGCCTGCCAGAGCAAGGGGACAGGCTGTGAGTGATGCTTCCTGCAGATGGAGGGCTGGGTGGACAGATGGACAGGCACAGCACTGTCCGGTTAGAGTGCCAGAAGAGTTAAGAAAATATTCACAGACTTACTGAGGGTCTGTGAACTTCTAGGACGCTTCTCAGGGGTGGGCAGCACCCTCCCCGTCACAAAGATGGAGAAACCAAGGCACACAACAATTCAGCAATTAGCACAGGTAGTTTAGAGAAAACCAAAGAAGAGAGCAGAGGGATCCTTGCTCCCTGTCCTGCTTTAGTGAAAACAGTGTTCCTTTGCTCCCTCCATTTAAAAGTAAGTTTCATTTCTACATTTTCAAGACATACAGTGTCTCTGATTGAGGGTTGTGTGCTGGGAGTTAACATCAGTCTGGCTTCCAGATGGCACAGAAATCCTCCATGGATCCTCCTACCATCCCTAACCCAGGTACTCTGGCACTGCTGGTGCTCTCATTCACCCTGATGGGCTCAATGCCTTTGAGGAGAGACAGCCCTCACTGTGCCCTTTCTCTTCTAGCCCTCTCATAAAGCCACGGATCTCCTTCTCTGCCAAAATTCCCAACTCGAGCATCAATTAATGCTTATTTCATGCATAACTGAGGTATCCTCTGCACAGCTGTACAGAGCTGTACACAGTTGTACATGTGAACAGAAGGCAGATTTCCCCAAGTATAGCTCATACTGAGACAGAGAATTGCAGTGGTGGGGCTTGGGACAGCCTAAACACCTGTATTCTATAGGTATAGCAGTAGTGTGTTGTCTTTTGGTTGTTAGAAATGACTGGTGTCCTTCACAAACTCCTCGGGGGTTCAGGTATGCTCTGCCCTGCCAGAGGAAGACACATCTTCCTTTCCTGAGCTCTGTTCTGGCAATTTTCATGCCAGGTTGTGCATGTACTCTGTTAGCACCTTTAGTGGTGTTTGAATGTGTTAGGGAACTGGACACTTCCTGTGATGTTCCAGGGCCCCATTTTTTATATCCATGGCTTAATCTCCCAGTTTCTGTTTCTCTTTCCCTTACGTGAACCTGGAATCACCCTCTGTTAACTCAAGGTGGAGTTTCCTTGCCATAGGGGTTTTTCTAGGGGAAAGAAAGGCACAGAACAAATGCAGTGTCACCTGAGGTTAAACTGCTCCAGACCTGCCTTCAGAATCCTTCCCTCATTGCTGGCAGGGATGGGCTGTGTGAGACCATAGCATACTTTGAGCTCAGAGAGGGATGGACTCATCTTACCTGCTCCTTGCTTTCCTTAGAGGTTTGTTGAGCAATATTTCCTATTTTTCACGATTTAACTATCAATTTGAACATTAGGCTACTTATTTCTCTAATTCCATTCTGGCCATACTCTTGTAAAACCTCATGCTTCTCATTACAAAATATTAAACACACAGACTTTTGTGGCATTTACGTGTGATACTATTTTGGAAGCACAATAAAGAGATCATTGTATCCCAGATGGTTCAATGAGAAACCTGGTTCCTAATTTGAGTAACACCTCTCAACCCCTGTAGAGGTTTTCCCTTCCAGGTGTGTGCCTTGGGAGCAGCACAGCAGCAGCAGCCCTGGCAGCAAGTGCGGATGAACAGATGCAGCCCAGCCCGCACTCACAGTTCATCGCTGGGGCTCTGTTGCCTTCAGCAGAGAAAACAGAACCACCGAGGTTCCTCCCTTCCTCCCCAGCCTGGAGGGAAGTGTCTGTGTCTGAAGCTAGCAAAGGGGGAGACTAATCACTCCTGTCCTGCTGATTACTCAAAAGCAGAGGCTGACTTTCCAAGCTTGCGATTTTGCATGTCCCTGCACAGACACAGCGTCTGACAGCACGGCAGAGTTTGATGTGTTTATCCTCGGCTCTCTGGGACATAGAGGAGTGTGTTCCTCTCTTCTGCTTCTGTTTTATGGATGAGGAGTGGAGCAGAGATGCTAAAGCTCAGCCTGACTGTCTTGACAGCAGCCATCAAAGAAATCCACAGTGGAGAAAAGAGCCTGTCACTGAGTATTTCTCCTCCACGCAGAGAAGCCCTGCAGCACTGGCCACAGGGCCACTGTGAGCACCAGGAAGGGCTCCATCTGGGTCTGGGGAAGCATCTCCCTGCCTGAGGTCACCTACCTGGAGTTCATGTCCCAGGTGGTCCCATCCTGGTCCCTCCACCTGGGATAGATTATGACCTCGTTACCTCCTTTCTACCATCTTTAGCACATTCTGCAGGGGAAAGTGATGCCACTGCTCTGTGCAGGATGCAGCCAAATCCAGCTGTTGTAAATGCTTAACGAGGCATAACTGGGTGGTCACATGTGGGGTTTGAACTGCTAAAGCCTGCATTTGCAGCTGAAAACTCAAATAGTGTAAAAATTGTAAACTGACTCATAGAATGACTAACATGACATCTGTATAGACTTCAGGTGACATTTTCTACCCTTTTCATACCCAATCACAGATTAATTCATCAGTTTGATAAAATAAAAAGTAATTAATATATTTCTGTCATGTATCTCCTTGCAGTCAGAATGATAAAATATTCACAAGAGAGGTGGCTTGGAAACATGAATTTGATGAAGATGATTTAAAAAGAAAGAAACTTTAATTAAAGTCTAGAAAGGTCATTGAGTCCTACCATCAGATAATGGTGAAATTATAAAACAGATGGCAAATGTCCCCAAGAAGAAGAGAAGCAGTGGTCTGGAAAAAAAGAAAGAGCTACTGCTTACAAAGTAAAACTCAACTCAGCACAGGCATTGCTTTAACAGCCTGGAGAAACAGGAAGAAGTGGCCAGACAATTTGGACTTGAACTAGACTTTTTGACTGCTTTTAAAAATATTTAACTTATGGAGAAGGACACTGTATTTAGATTTGTCTCTGTCATTTCACAGATTTCTTTTTTTCAGATGCAGTGTGGCAGAGGAAGATCCTCTGGGGTCTCCAGAGAGAGCAAACCTGAGTTGATTTGAAACCTTATTCCAGAGGAAAGCTAAAGGTGAGGACCAACAGACCCAGATATTCTTAGATAACTGCTCAGAGCTGAAGCTTGGAGTCAAAAGGTCCTGTGGGCAACAGAAATCTGTGTGTCTTAATCCCACTGCTGGATGAGCTGTGTGTGCTTGGGAAGGGCTGTGGACTGGACCATGGCACGGTCATCCTAGGGGGCATGAAGACCAGGGCATGACACCTCAAATTAACCTTCACCTCTAACCAGAAACCTTTACGTTTTGAAAGACTGTGGGCTGAGACAAGAATAGGAAAGTCAAGCAGATAAGGAAGCTCTAAGACCACAGTGAATGCATAATTTTGGCTGAAAAAGCAGAGGTATCCAGGTTGACCCATGGCTTAGATGTTATCTTGCATGTTGTAGGACTATGTGACCTGGTCTAATGCAATATTTGTGTGGAGGAATTGTGTAATGTATGTGAAAACATGGTGCTATCAAGGTCTTATATCCCTGCTGTCTTTGAGGGAAATAAGGAGGTTTCAAAAAACCAGAAAACTGGAGTACTTTTAATCGCCCTGTGATTACTCTTAAGTGTAGGCTGCTGCTTCCCCAGAAATCCCACTGCTGCTCCCAGAGCCTTGTTCAGGTCTCAGCATTAGGGAAGGCCAGGTTCAGAGTTGCTCATGCAACCCTAATTCACCATGATATCATCTTCACTTATGCTGTCACAATCTATTTCTTCCTCTAAAGCCTGTCTCAGCTGAGGCAGAGGAGGGATGGTGCTCACTTACTGAGCAGCTACTGCAGACACTTGGTTCCTTATTGCTCCACACACAGCCCCAGGCACGAGCTCCTGGTGGCTTTAAGGTCTCTTGGGTTTTTCTTGTGCCCACTGCTGCCAGGTGAGTAATGGAGGGATGGAGAGATACTAAGAGCAGAGGTTTGCAAGGAGGCTGAGCACCTGCCTGCAGTGCACCTGAATTGTCAGAGTACTTCACCTCTCACAGCTCCCACTGTCCTGTGGTACCCAAGAGGGTTCAGCCCTTATCCCAAACAGACCCCTAAGCTTGGGGGACTGAGATCCCCTGAGTGGACTGAGCCATGCTGAGCACATTGCCCGTGGCAGGAGAGGGAAGTGGGGGTATTACACCATGATCCCAGCTAAAACAAATGGATTTCTCTTCTCCTCCCAGCTTTCTAACTTTGCAGGCAGAGGAGGCAGTAAATGCTCTCCTTGGCTGCCTGGCATTGACTTGCACCTCAAACACATTTGTTATGGTGAGCAATGCCATTGTGGAGGAAATGTCAAATGGCTACGTAATGAAACATGCCAACAAAATATATATACACCAAACAGTATTCCCAGGGTCTCATGCTTCTCAAACAGAACAGTGGGGCACTTTGCAAAGGCATCTCATTGATTTCAGCAGAGGACAGTTTTCTCTCATCATCTGAGTCAGCCTTGATGTTGCTGACTATCAAACATCATCCTTGGCACCTGTCTCAGGCTCTCTGCAGGGGTACCTGCGATTTGAAGTGCTGGTCTCAGACATTTAAATCACAGATCCTTCTCCCACACTGTAGATAAAAGCAGGTGAAGACAGGCAAAACTAAGCTGTGACACACGCTACCTGTCAGGGTGGGCTGAGGGAGACAAACCAGGTTCTGCCCGTGGTTATCCACACAGCTCCTCTGCCCGGTGTGACCGCTCCAGAAGCAGAGCTGGCTAAATGGGTTGTTAGTCCCTGAGCTACCATATTTCTCAGGGATTTCTTCAATACTTAAAAAATTAACCAAGAGAAACAACAATTTTCAGGGATATCATGGGCTGCAGCCTGGCAGACACAGATATGTATGCCCCATACAGGAGCCCTGCTAATTGTGGCCGGGTGGGCAGCACTGCAGTAAAATTGGTCTATGAACTCAGCTGGAGCCTGGTTCATAAAACTGTCTTCGACTATCCCCAGCTGAGCTCTGCATCCTCTGACTCAGCACCCTATCTCCATTCAGTCTTCTCTGTGCTTCAGCACTGCCTCTCTATCACAGTAAAGTGAAAGACCAAACCAGTTTTAATGTGCAGTGTTTCATTTGTATGACTTGCATGTGAAAGATCAAAGGTGGGCTAATAGGGCTGCTCTTTTCCCTGACATCCTCAGCATCCCCTTGGCTAGCCAAGATATTAAAGATGGATGACAACATAGACCAAACTCTCTTGGTTATCTTTTGGGCACACATTGGATGAACTGAGGCAGACAGAAACCAGATCTACATGCCTCTTTCTCTTTTTGAAGGAAAATTGTGCTCCCAGGGAACAGGGATCTAACACAACAGAGTTTGAACGTACTTTGTTTTCTATAGCAATTAGTTGAGTTTCTTTTGGTTTGTCTTTTATCTGTTATCTCACGTCTACTACATTTTCCAGAAAGTTTCTTTGATTTACAGTGCATTATAGATTCTAAAGGAAATAACTTCCCTTCCTTTTGCCTATTTAAGTTGGTTAATGTGTTTAAACATTTTCTCCCCCTGCCAAAGGCAGTTTAAAAGAAGGACTTTTGCAGTGGTGTCCTTGGGGCAACTCACTGCTTTCATGTACATACCCAAGTGTGCACAGTTTCCCTCCATTCCATCATCTGAAATGGGTCGTTTAGTTATACTTTGCAAAAAAAGGAAACTGGAAAGCTGTTGCTTAAAGGATCTTTTTGTCATTTTAAGCCCTGGCTAATGCTCTTAAAAGAAAACAAAACTTACTGTTATTGTATTCTAAAACACAACCCTTATTTCAGAATTACAGATAAGGAGAACGTGCCAGAAGTTTTGAGATTTTGAGGAAAGGAAAGTTGAAAATGAGCACATTTTTTGCAAATTCCCCTTCATCCCCTTTGCAGATCCCCTTCATGTGGCAGGAGGAATAAAAACATGACTTGCAGGAAATTTCAAGTGGACTTCAATAAAAAAATAAAATGTTTTCTTTTCACTGTAAATGGATGACAAATGCTGTTTGAGATTGACTTCAAAGGAAAATACAGGCGGGCACCCTTCCGCAGGTGTTCACACCTGCAACACGTTTCCCAGCTCAAGTGATTCGTCTCCAACAGAGCAGGAGAATTTGTCCCAGATAAGAATGGGGGGGACCAGTCCCCCTCCAAAGGCCATTTGCATCCAAAAGGGACAGATTCCTGTTGGGTCCGGCCCGGTGGAGAAGCATTTGCGAGCATTAGCATATGTGCATGCTCGGGGACAGAGCCGAGCCGGTGTTCGGTGTTCCCGGCACAAAGGATGCTGAAAGGCTTCCCGCCGAGGGCTGCACAGCACCTGCCCAGGTGGGACTGAGCAGCTTCTCCTTCAGGACTTAAATCACTCGCTAATGGCTTGCAAGCACAGGAGATGGCTGCACCTGGCCACCCAAATGCGTATTTGCATTTCCAAAGAAAGGAGACCTCTCCCCAGCCCTGCGGGAAAATTGGCGAAATTGCCTCCTGTTGGAGGGGCATCAATGGTGCTGGGACTAAAGGGAACTTGATTTTAAGGAGGGGGAGCAACAGACTGCAGTAATTCTTGATTATTCCCCCGGCCCCCACCATCAACGTGTGAATGCATTTCTGCATTCTCGGTTTGTATCCTGTGAACGAGCTCCTGGTGAGGTAAATATTTCCACACTGTTGACTTTTCCTGTTGGTTTTAAACCTTTCAACAACTATAGGAAACGACCTTTTCTTTCCTTTTTTGGGGGTGGTGGATGTTTTTATGGACTTTCAAAATACTATGGTTCACTTTGGAACACTTTTTTTTGGTTTGTTTAGTTTAACCTGGCTTGTGTTAAGTGCGATTTCAAAGTGATGACCTAAAATCAGGATATTCATTTCTCTGGTGCAGGGATCTCTCACGCTGTGCTTGAACCCAGTCTGGCAGTGCTCTGAACCCAGCGTTTTTGGTGAGGTGTGCAGGTGAAACTTCAAGCAGCAGGAACAGGGCATGTTTGAACCCTAAAGAGTTTGAATGAGTTTGCAATAGGGGCACAAATTCATGCATGAGAACAGAGAGAAGTGGATGAAATGTAATCGTTGTCACACACACACGGTGAATGCCAAATAAATACCAAGTAAATACATTTATGTCCAGAAAGAGTACAGTGTGTCGCTAAAAGAAGCAATGCCTTTTAATCTGGTTATGTGGGATGTATAGTTGTGTCATTACAACGTACTTATCACCAGCTGGATGTGGGAGATAGCCATATAAGTACATCTTGTTTATTAACTCATCCTTATGGTATAAGGCCAAATAAACACAACGTATTCATAGCCATGTAAAATCTCTCTTACTTATCAGCTCATCATCTTGCTTCCTATCTCAGCAGAAAATGTCCTCTCTCTTACTGAAACTTCTTGGCTCACACTTCTTATTTAGGTGAATGATTCGGCCCTTTAGCTTATCAGATGTGATGTGGGGATGGAGCCTGTGTGAAAATGCCTGGCCTAAAACAGACCAGAGAAAACGAGTCTGGGAGGGTTTTTATGAAGTGATGGTGTTGATTCCCTGGCTATGAGCAAGGACTGACAACGCCCGTGCCGTGCTTGTGGAAATTGCATTGCTACCCTGACAGCTCTGGTAAGAGAATGGGGCAGAGCAAAGCCAAACTGGATCCATCCCAACACCCCCAGTGAGGGATTAGGGCAGGCTGGCGGTGAGGGAGGCAAGCCCAGGGCATCAGGCGCCTCCATGGCTGCAGCTGCAAGACAGCAGTGTTAAAGGAGGCGTAGCAGCACATTTTTGCTCTTTATTTTGGTCTCTCCTTGCTTCTGGTAGTGCCCAGGGTGCCTAAAGGACAGCTTGTCTACACCTGTAGGTGGAGATGTAATGAATTGTTGTTCTTTTTCATTGCAATAGCAAATTGTGGAACACTGAAGGCTATGTGACAGCAAGAGATTTGTCACAGTCACCTTTTAATATCAGTGTCTGTTTTCAAGCCCTTCCTGAAATTGTGTTGATGCCAATATCCCTGTTTTATAGTAGGGAAACTGAGGCACAGGAGCTTGCTGAGGTCTTGGACCAGGTCCAGTAACAGAATGGGAATTAAGGCTTCTGAGTCATTGTGGTGCCAAATAAACAGCACACAGAGTAGCTGATTCAGATGAAAGATGCTTGTCTACTTTATTGATTTACACAATCATCTGTGACCCTGATGCTGCAGGAGAGATGACGCTATTACTACCTCATCGTAAGGAGAAATTACAAAGGCTTTGTCAGGCTCATTTTGGTCTGACCCCTTACTCAGGAGCATCTGAGCCAGAAGTAATTCATAATTTGTTCCTCCTAGGCAAATGACCATTAAAATCTTTTCTTCTGGCTCTTTCCTGTGAGGAGTTGTGGATATACAGTATATTTCTTAGAAAAGCGTGTTCTGAAGCATTTTCAGAGAATTTAATCCCTTCCACTCCATCTTTAACCTGCTTTCCTAGGGGAACAAGGGCACATACAATTGCAGGAGTTATCCACCTACAATCTCTCTATCTTCCTCTTGACCTTTAATAAGGGTGAGCCTCTCAGTTGATTCCAACTGCAGCTGACAGAGGGATAGAGGTCTCAAAGATACTCCAGTTTTGGGAGTTTTGTGGAACTGGCAGCACGAGGAAGCCCTTGGGGGATCACCACCAGAGACTCCACCATGACCTTCCCAGGTGTGGTAGAGAGGGGAGCACCTGAAGTATCATGGGCATGTTGCAAAGGAATGTATCAAAATCGAGGGCACACAAGAAAAACAACCAGCAGTGTTTCTGCTCTCCTGGACTGTCTTGTTCCCTCTCTAAACTCTCCTTTTTAGAGGGACCTCTCTGGAAATCATGGACTCCAGTTGCCTGAGGAAGGGTTTGGGGAGTTGCAAGCTGACCAAAAACATGCTCTAAGTTTCCAACCACCTAATTGAGACTTTGCTGTGCCGCATTGGAGGGATGTGAACAAGGACCAAAACCTGCATGCTCTGGGCCCTTGGGATTTTCCTTCTCAATGAGGTCACGTCCCTTCTATGCTGCAAACCTCTGGGACTCAGCTGGCTTCAACAGAGCCATGGCAGCTTCCTCTGGGTGAGGAAACCTTCCCTCTCCAGCCCAGAGGGCTCGTGTGATACTGGCTGTTAATTCTTTGGCTGGTCCAGCACTGATGGCAGCTCCTGGGAAGGGGCCAGCTGAAGTAAGATAAAGTGACACACCTACATGGTCCCAAATGAAGTGCTCTGGTATGCAGAAAGCTATCTTATCCCACCTTATGTTCAGCAACACGCTCTCCTGGGAGGCACTGATGTGTAACCAACCCTTGGAATACACAAGTTATTCATTCCTGGATGGTGGGGAGAGTTCTCTGTGGGTCACACACTGGCTTGGTTTTATTTAAAAAATAGGAGGGGCAGAGGGAAAGACTCTCAGTTCCAGGCTTTTCCTTGAGAAGCATAAGAAGGCAGCTGCATTTCACTAAGGAAAGCCCCAGTGATGTCTGGAAGAGCGGCGTGCAACTGAGATGATCTTTCAGCTCATCCTGTGGCTGCTCCAGCAGGTGCGTGGTGCATTACTGGGTGTTGAGAAGTTAATGGCCCCAGAGAGAAGCTGATGCGCCTGCTGAGCAAAGATGCAGTGCTCTTAAATGACTGGCAAGGCAGTGAGATGATGCTTCAATCACACCTACTTGGCCTCCCCTTTTGTAATACTTTTTTTTTACCCAGCTCATTTCCATGGCATGAAAGCCCAAAAAGTGACACTCAGCAGCTATCAACAATTTTAATATGGACTTTTCTGAGGGAGCCAGAAAAATAAAAGCTTTTTCCAAGGTCATTAGCTGACAATTGCAGCCTGTTTGAAAATTGCTTGCACTCTCTGCTAATTGGTCTACCAGACCTGTTCATTTGTTAATTTGATGCCATTAGGTAACTGGCACATCTCTGCTGCAGACAGAATAAGACAAGGACTGAGGGTGCTATTTTGGTCTTTTTCTTTGGATGTTTTTAGAGGACTTGATGCAGAACAAAGGTTCTCAGTGCCTGCTGTGGGGACTGTCCTCAGGGGTGGCAGGACATTGCAGAGACACCTTGGGCTGGGTGGTATAAAACCTAGAGTCCAGGTGAAGGGGAATAGGCTGAATGAATAAATTACTTTAGGTTGAGTGAATAGCTCAACATTAAAGCAATTATTTTAATTACTTAGATTGGCCCCAAATTGACCGGTTTGGGATTTGCAAAGTGAAAGAAAAAAAGGTGTTTTGGGGTTAAATGGATGCTTTATTTGACCAAAAATGAGTCCTATAAATAAGAGTGAAAGGTTGGACATGCAGAACAGATTCTAATACCTGTCCTGACCATTTCCTTTCTGACCGTACCCTGGTATGAGGACTCGGGTCTCAGTCGTCACCCTCCACGAGGGTGCCTTGGAATTGGGCTGATTTCCACCTCTCCTGCTGAATGAAAGAATGGGCAGAAGGGTGAAGAAGCAGATCATCTGTCTGGGGAGCCCAGCTCAGGAAAGGAACTCTGATCACTCTGTGTGGGGATACCCTGCTGTGCCCACCCCTGGGCGTGCCCTGTAGCTGCATGATTAGGCTATTTTTGGAGGGGAAAGACTTTGAATTCAACAGGGATGTGATTTGAACTGAGATTAATGCCTGAGATGCTGCACCAGAAGAGACATCAGCTGTGTCTCTCAATCTGTGAAAGGTGCCAAATGCCCTGAAACTATTTAAGAGTACTCAGCAAGTGCCACCCAAACTGTTTCAGGTTGGCTGAAGCAGGATCTTTTAGCAGCTTCCCTGTATACTTGAAAAAAAATTGCCTTTTCCCATATCAGGTCTACCTCCTCCAGCCTGTTGGAAGGCTCCTGCATTTGTGCCAAGCAGAAAACCTCAAACTGATTTTACTGGTTGATGGTATCTCTGTGTTAAGGACCTGCTTGTTTTGGAAAATGGCAGCCAGAATTTCTCTGGTGTAGAGAAGGAAAACTAATTAGCTCAGTGCACAGAGTTGCTGGGTTCTGCCAGGAAAGGGCTCAGCTAAGCTCCCTGAGCTGACCCCATGGTTTGGGGAACTTGTGTCCATGGTCAGCTTGGACTTTGTCCCCCACCGTCCAGCAGTTCTGCCTCGCTCTGGTACCAGTCCCTTACTTCTGTGCCCTATAAACAGTCCTAGGACCAAGTACTGTGTTGATCATCCCATGGGACTGCTCGTAAACCCCCTTGTATCCTTCACTTTTATCCTTCATCCTTAGCATTCCCTTGCATCCTTCATCCTGAAGAGACCAGGAAAATCTCAGTCTCAGCAAGACAAAAGATAACAACTTACAAATCCAAATTTAGAACAGTGTTTTTGCTTTTGAATTAGGTAGGAAAATTATTGCTCTTGTTACGAGGTCGCTCTCCAGGCTCTTACTGCCTGGACTTTGAACACTGGTGCTCCTTTTACCCCACAGCCCTAAGGAAACCCTGGTTTTGTGTGTGATCTAGGTGTTGGGCACTCCTATTGAAGCAGATCCCAGGAGCACTGTGCCAGGGTGCAAAGTGAAGAGGACTCTCAATCCTACCTTGGATCTGCCCCTGTTTGGAAAGCTGAGAGTGGGGAACTGGTCAAGCACCCCTGGAGTGGGACTTGGCTTTGAGCAGGCAACCTGTGTTTTGGTGAAGCTGGATGAAGGAAAACAAGGAAAAGCCTGTGTAATTCTCCCTGGACTGGGGCTTTCAGCAGCCCAGCTCCACTGGTCACAAATCACACCTCATTGCGCCTGACAGTCACAGCTAGGCTGGAAAAACCTTGTCATCCTGACCCGGCCTCAGGAGCCGGAGGATTTAGTGAGCTCTTCTTTGCTGTGTTTTGATAATTTCTTAAGAAAACACTTTCATTCTGTGGGTGATTTCACAAGTTGGGAGAAAAGCAGCTGTTGGTGGTTCACAGCTCAGATTTCCCTGAGAAGTGTAAAGTCTCAGCTGGACACCACAATGATAGATTTTATAGATTTCCCCCCTTCCTCCACATCCAGCAGGCAGCTAAACCCAACAGTGAGCTACAGTGCATTTCTCTGTGTTTAACTTCTCCTTGAGATAATCCATTTGCCTCTGTTCTTTGAAAACTTACTGAATAAGCCACTTGTTTCACACTGGTGGGGAAATAACACTTTGGGGGCCCCTTTTGTGCCTGTCTTATGTACAACAGAAGCGTGGAGTTTTATAAAGTCTAATAAATACCCAGCTCTGCCAGATGTTAGCTTTCCCTTTTATTTTTTATTCCTTTTTTCCTTTCCTTCTTTTTTTTTTTTATTTTCCTACTAGAAAGGAGGTTGGAATTAGAGTTCCAGACTTTGGCTGGCTGCAAATAAAATGGGACTGTTTCTAAGAGACATGTTGTGACAGTGTAAATTATCACATTTTAGATGATGTTAAATATAGAAATGCCACTTAAGAGGGGATGCATTTTGTTCGGCGTCTGATATTTGTCTCGTCAAGACATCTCTGTGAGATGGTGTCTGTTTATTATCTTCCCACCTTTTTACTCCATTATTCTGCTCCCTGGGCTGACAATGGTTAATGAAGAAGTTATAGCCTTTTTCTGTGTTTCGTGGTGCTTGAGAGGTGGGGGCAGGTCACTGCGTGGCTCGAGGGGGCTGACTCCAAATGAGCCTGTGGTGGAGAAATTCCCACTTGCACTTATCCTCCCCGGGATAAACCTCTGGATTAAATGCAGGGAGCAGAGGGGGTTGAAAAGGCCATGCTGATACAGAGCCCTGTGTCTCCATCCAGGGGCGAGGGGCTGGAGGGTCCGCAGGAAGCAGGAGGAGAGAGCCCAAGTCAGGAAAACCAGGGCGAGGAAGAAAAACATTTCCCTTAGACTGGAACAGGCAGAATTCACTGGAGTGAATGGTTTTGACGTTTATTCAGTTATTTTGGCTAAACCTGGCTCATTGATGGCTCTATTTCCTTCTCCCAATGGAAAAGCATGTGTTTGGTCTCATTTATTAAATCAAAAAGTGGCATTTTCTTTATGGTGTGCGCTCTCTGCTGCTCCTCGAGAGTGGTAATTGTATGGAAACTTTCCTAGTTTATACCTAAAGGAATCTTAATTTTAATACATACAAAATTATACCTATTTAAGCCTCATTTAGTTAGAAGCAGTGCAGTTTTCCATCAAACACCTCTCCAAACAGAAACTGGCTTTGCACTTAAAGTGGATTCTCAGTTGTAACTTTATCTTCCCCACCTTGGTCTCAGCTCCATTAAACTTAATCATATACTACTATATATACTACCATCATATACTACTACCTGTTCAGTTAATGAAAAACAGTTTTCTCCGAAGGTAAAGTATTATAATTAGAGACTCTGTACATCAACAATAGGTTTTTTGCCTTCCACCTTTTTCCATTTTTAAAACTGGTTCATTCTGTGCAGAGTGAAATGCCAGAAATGCTTATGAGACAAAATAATTCTGCTCAGACAATGAGAAAAATAATCACACAGGATTACATGGCCACAGATAAAATTTTGCAAGAGGTTCTTGTCCCTGCCATGGATCATCAGACAGATCTGATAAAACTCTTAAGTAGGCCAGTGTTGCCCAATAAGTTAATAGCAGTGTTGCTTTTATTCAGAAATTATACCAAGCTGCTTTTAAAGCAGTAATGAGACTTGTGCATGGCTGGGCATGTGGTCTGGCCAGAAATCCCAGCCTGTGGCAGAGAATAGGTCCATCCCTCTCCATCCACAGCACCTGAGGCTATGCCAGCGGTTCTGAGAGGTGATGGTTCAGGCCAACTGATATAAAGTGAAATAATTTCTTTGGTTATTCACAGTACCAATTTGCTTTGTCAAAATTGCTATTTTTTCCCCTATGCACTGAATTAATTTTGTCCTCTCTTCCTTACCCTCTAAACTAAAAAAGTTCTGCATGGAAAATTTCTGATTTGTGCTAATAAAAATACGTTCTTGTGTATGTTCTTATGATGCACATCCAGCTATATAAATATAAATGATTTGCAGCTATTCAAAAATAAAGCGGGATTTTCAAAAGCAGTCTAACTACTCCCAGCCTAAACTAGTTGGAGCGAAAACAGGGAGAGTTTATAATTAAATTCACTGGGAGCTGTGCTAGTCCCCTGCTGAGTGCTTTTAAACATTCCTCTCCTTAGAATCTACTGTGGGAGACAAATATACTGTATTTATAGCCATCTTGTTTCAATATAAACATGTCAAACTGTAAATCTCAGACACAGAGATGGGCTCAAGCTGAAAACCTCAAATCCAGATTTCTGACGTTCTCTGTTTCAGATCAGCCCCCCTGTGGGCTTTGGGTTTGAGGATTTGGGACTGGCTTTTCATTTAGGTCCAGCTTCCCTCCTCACATTCGGAGAGGATTGGCTCTCACACCCCATGTCCCACTGCACTCCAGTTAAACTTCATGAACTGGGTTAGCTCCTGATTTCTTTCAACTCCAAGGTGCTTTCCTGGAGTCAAACACCCACTGTGTTTCAGCACCTCTGTCCCTGATAACCTTGCCTCCCCTTCAGAAGATGATTATGCATTTCCTTTATCGTGGGAGCAACGTGTACCTGTCTTTGGTTTCACATTTCTGTTCTGTGTGTCCCTGTGTTTTTCCTTCCGTGCCCTGTGCTGAAGAGAGCCTAATAATACAACAGCAACAACAAAAATAGCATCGTGGCTATTATTATCCTTGCACAGGTTTCTCACTGGGAACAGATCCATCTGTGAAATGTCCGTGCGCTGCAGGACAGGCTCCTGCCTCCTTGGGCTCCTCTGGTGGGAGGCACAGGTTGGAGAAACACAACGAACTTTGGCTAATTTGGGAAAAGGCAGCAGCTTTTGGTGCGTTGACAATCCCAAGCTTGTTTAAGCGGTAGATCTGAGGGAGGAGGGGGGGAAAGGAAAATGTTTCCATAACGACTGGCACGTGAATGCTGTTATGTTCCCGTGAGGTGCCGGTGTGTGCTCACGTCTCCGAAAAAGGTGTGCGCGCTCTGCAGATGTTCTCCTGGAGCGGGAGATGTCCTAATAAGCAGGTACATTGTTCCCCATGTTTAATCATGAACGGCAGTGAATGGCTGCTTCAATTCTCCTGACCCTTTTTTTCTTCCCTCTTGACCTTTTCCTTTCCTAGCCTGTCACAAATGAGGAATGATTATTAGCTGAAATAAAAATTAAAAATTAAAAATTAAAAAAAAAAAAAAGTGAGGAGATTAGGCTTGGGGGAGAAGGGGGACTTGGGAATGTAAAGGAGAGTGGAAGTGTGTTGTGTCGTATTTGTTTTCTCTGCTGCCATTTTATTGCTTTTCTGGGAGCGCTGCCAGAAAAATGGCGAGTAGCACTTTAATTAAAGAAGGCTCTGTGTGCACTCCAGCTGTTCCTCATGTGACCGGCCTGTCTATGGGTAAAGCAAAGGATGCTCCTGCCGGCCTGCCCCAATCAATGCTAACCTAATTCCTGACCACACGCTGCCGAGCGTTGCTGTAAACCCGCGGCCTTTGGGGCTCTGTCTGCCAGCCAGACGCTCGGCGCCCCGTCCTGCTCCCGGTGTCCTCACGGATCTGAAGGCAGAGTCTGGCAGCGGCATTGCTGGGGGTGCAGGAGTGCGTGGACGGAGGTGGAGCTGCACAAAAAACATTTTCTCTGCCTGCAGCAATATGCCTTACCCCTAAACAGACTGTGCTGCCTGGAAGGAAGGGCAGTTTGGGGTTGGTGGCAGAAGACTGGGCTCCCACTGAAGTTTCTGGGAGAGCAGAAATTGGCTGTGAATGAATATGACTAATTTTTCAGCAGTAACCTAGATCTGAGATGCCCTAAGCTCAGGGAAGACTGCTGCATTTCTTTATATATATGTATATATATTTTATTTTTCTGTATTTGGAGAAAAACAAGTTCAGCTGGAAAAGAAGAGTCCACCTATGCTCATGCCCCTAAACTGAAAAACCAAACTGCACATCTGGAAGGTGCTCTATGAATTCATCAGCAATGTTAAAAAAATGCTAACAAAGCAAAGCTGCATAACGAGATGGAAATTTTTGTGATGACCCAATGTGAAAACTGACATAGCATCTTATAGCTTATACATACTAAAGTTTTGTTTCTTGTGAAACCATCCTCTGAACCTAGTTTTTTTATGGAAGAAATACGTACTGTGGTGATTTAGGCTATATAATTCCTTAAAACAACAGGTTGGACCGAAGTCTTATTTTTGCTACAGGGCCCCTTTGCAGCCCTCTGCCAGTGTGGAGGGCACGAAGATGAATGTGATGTTGTTTGTGCCCACTGTAAGGCCATTCTCCAGTGCCAGACAGGCGTAAAGGGGCCTCTCTGTAAGCGAGAGCTTCATAAAACCCTGTGTAATAAAACCCTGTGCTTTTGTTGCAGCAGCTCGGTGGCATTACTGCCATTGCAAATGTCACTTCTGACGTGTGCTAATTTAGGTGCGACATGAAACGTCCAAGTGTAACCTGAAGTGTCCCACAACTGAAGCATTTTATTGTTCCTTCACACACCTCACCTACCAGTAACATGAAGCCGCTTCCTCCCACAATGGTGCGGAGCTGAGCCTCCTGTACTGACCTGCATGAGACCTTTTTTTGGGAGCTTTCCAACCCTTTTCCTTTCATAGCCTGAGAATTGCTCCTTCTGTATTCGTCTGTCTCCCACACACCGAGGTCTATTCACATGGTTTATGGCAGTGGAGGTGAATTGATATAATACATCGAGGAGATTCGAGACAAAACTATTGTATTTCTGAAAGTCAACTTCAGAGCAGTGGGGACAGGCTGGACTTCCTCTGCTTTCCAGCAAAAAGGGGGAAACACTGGCAAAACCTGATAAAGGAGAGATGTTATCTGGATGTGGCAGAAAGCATTAGATGGAGTATTGGTGTACAGGTGGGAGGTTGGAGATCTACCTTGCATGCTTTGTCCAGCCTTAATGTGTTTGCAGAAGGCCACAGGGGATCTGAAGAGCTGTTGATGCATGTTGATAATATTTTACAAAAGGGTCATCTCAGCCTGTCCTGGAGGAGAAGCTGTGTTGCCAGCTGTGGGTAGTTTCCGAGCAGTAGCTGCATGAAGGCTCTTGTGCAATGCTTTCTTTGTGTGTTTACCGTGAAACCCAAAGGATGCTCTGGGCCCTCTCTTTGCACACCCACCAGGTTGTCATTGTCAGATTTTGGGTCCCATTGATTACAGCAGTGAGTTTTCCTCAGATATTTCCACAGATATGGAAATACACGTGGAATACAGGCTCTTTGTGCCCCTGAGTCTGGTCATGGTCATCTCCTCTGCTTGTGAGCTGGCTGCACACCCTGCTCTTGTCTGGAAGTCTGAGGAGTGCAGGGCCTTTTTCTTTCACACTCAAATGCTGTTCTCCTTTCAGTGACCCTGCCTGTTTTTTTGCACCCCAGCTCATTTTTCTGAGGTGATTTATCAGTCTTCTATAGTCCAGTTTCTCTTTGGGTGATGTCTTTATGGGACTCTTTCATTTATCTGGTGCTGCCTTTCAGCTAAATACCAGATTGTTTCCTCCATCCATGCAAGTTTCTTTTTACAAGAAAACTCATGAAATATTTTCCTTTGCCTGGACTTCATTTTTTGGCTTCCTAGGCAGTTTACCTTCTCTTCATGTACGTTTGAGTGAACCTTGTTTTTCCTGGCTGCTTTGAAATAGAGGCTCAGAAGCAGCAACAACTTCATGATCTAAAAATGGTCTGGGCAGCGTTGTTGCTTATACAGGAGGCCCTTTGCTGTTCTGTGCATCAGGTGCTGGGGAACAATGTGACAGAGACTCTCATCTTGTACGATGACACGGGTTCCTTATGAACAGAATTATTTCCAAAATGTGTCTGGAGAAGGCATTTGTTCTGCCCTGCTCTACTTCTAATGCTTCTCACAGGTTTTTTCCATTCTGCAACTCTCCCAATTAGAAGCAGGTTAATGTGTCTTTTGGCAGTATTTATTTATTTATTTATTTATTTATTTATTTTTGGTACAAGTCTGTGTTGATTTGCTGGAGGTGGTGGTTGCTGGCCACTCTAAGGGCACAGCTTTTACGTTCATTCTGTTGTGGTCTAGCAGGCGCCCCTGTTAGAGCTAAGGCAAACTACCCTGCACAGGAAACAAACTTGGTTTTTGGACTTGTAAATCAATTTTCCACGTCTGGATGGCTTTTTTTCTGGTGGAAACATGGGTGTTGTAGGAAGTTGGATAAATAAGTTTCATTCCAACACACTGTCAGTATGCAGCCAAGGTATGTACCCAGCTTGGCAGCTCCAGCACTGCCTGTCCTGCTAAAATAACGAGGAGGGAGAGTCCTTGAGACTCAGAGAGGGAGAGAAGAAGGGCATTTGGGATGGGGAAAAAAAAATGTAGGCAGAGGTGACCCAAATTCATATTTGCTTGTCTGACTGATGGCCTTGAAAGTGCTTCCAGGCAGGATCATGGTTGAGAGCACGTCTGCATCAGACAAACAGAACTCACCATGTGCCTTTGAGCAGGATGACAGGGCTGTTTGGCACAGGGCTGCACAGCAACATTAGCCTGGTCCTGGAAGTGGGATAGATGGGTCATGCTCAGGGCCAGGACGTGCTCAGTAGGAAAGATGCTCTGCCTGGTGCAGTTCTGCACTGCAGTGCTTGCTGGTTTGTTCCTATGAGGTGCAGGGATCCACAGTGTAGCCCTTACAACCATCCCCAGTGACCATCCACATCAACTCCTGCCACTGTGGGTCCCACAGAAACCAAACTGACAGTCTGATGGTGAGTCTGATGGGTTGGCCATGCACAAACAGAACGAACAGCTACCTCTGGCCTTCCTGGCCCCAAAATGAGAGACAGCCACTGGCCAATCCTGAGCTTGGACAGCTTGGCAAGATCAAAATTGGATCTAGTGCCAGCTCTAAAAACATCACTTTAGAGCTTGGTCTCTGCTCAATTCTGTGTGCACTGAAGAATGCCTGATGTTGTGGTACTAACACACTGTGCATCATAAATATGAGCACCAGTGTTTTGGACACAGCCTAAAGCAGTGTCCAAATGATTTCCTGCCCAGGAATGACAACACTGCAAGTGTTGTGACTCATGGAACTCCATGCCCAGCACACCATCAGAGCCCATAAAATGTTACTTTAGCTGTAGGACAATAACACCTTTCTCAAGCAGGACACGGCAGCTGGCTGGATTCCCATGTAGGAACTTTCTTGGATACTTGGGAACTGCTAACAGGATAAAGAATCTTTGCCTCTCCATGCTTTGAGTGCAGTGCAGATGGGTATGGCCACAGTTTCTGCTGTGATACCACTGCTAGTGGGCTCCAGGAAGCTGCACTGGGACCAGAGCAATGGGAAAAAGTGGTGTGTTCAGGATGAAGTGCTTTAGGGAGCGAATGGAACTGATAAAATACAAGGTGCCTTAAAACTTTTTCAAAAACTGAACTACGTCCAGTAGTCAGGATAAGTGTATGATGTTATTATTATCAGTTGTTTTTCATAACTCAGTCAGGACTTGGTGGTGTCAGGTGCAGCTCAGAGTTTGCAGTCTAAATACAGGGTTAGCAGCAGCAGGTGGGGACAGACAGATGAGGCAGCAGAAAGAGTCAGTGCCATGATGCCAGCCAGCAGAGTAGGCTATGGTGGCACCTTAGCAGAAGGTTACGAAGCATCCAGGTTCTTGGAGGTGTTGTAGCAAAGGGGAACTTGAAGGATCAGCTCAGATGTATAAAGCATCAGGGTACCTGTCTGAAAGTGTGGCTATGGAAAATTGTATCTCAGGCTGAGCTCTCAGGAGGTGGTCTCTTGGCCCAGGGATAAAAGGTAGTGGGGAGAGTGGGTGGAAAAGAAAAGAAAGTGGACTGTATTTGGGTTGGTGCTCTGGGATGAGTTTTTGAGGGCACAGAGATGCAAATTGTGGGTCTCTGCAGCAGCATTCGGAGTGGCTATGAAGGGGAGAGGATTGCATTTGTGAGTGACAGAAGAGATGATGCTGCAGTAACTGAGAAGTTGAGAATTTGGCCAGGTTCTTGGCTGTTCAGAATGGCAGTAAAGGCCATGCCTGAGCAGCGGTGTTAGGACTGAACCTGGAAGGTTCAGCTTGGCAGTGCTGATCCTGGGTAAATCTATCACTGGAAATGCCCCTGGAAGGGTGACCTTGCTGGCTCTGATGTGGAAAGAAGAGGGAGGCTCTGTTGCCGTGGTGGCTGCTGCTGCCCAAGTTGTTGGCGAACCACAGGGCCAAACCACAGCATTAAACTCATGGTGGGCTGGCTCAGAGGTTTGATATCTCCCTGGGTAGTGAAGGTGAGCGCCCACAGACCCTTGTGCTAACTACTTAGTTACAGTTGGTTCATCATTTCCCCACCCCTTTTTTTTAATGTATAACCTCATGAATATGCATCATCCTGTTGAATATGTATAAGTTCTAGAAAGTTCTCTGTTATTCGATACCCCATTGGTCCCCCTTCACTGCTCCCTCCCGCCTTGTACCCGGTTGGTCCGTTTGTACTCTCCCTGCCCCTTTGCCTAAACCTGATTGGTTAATTGCACCCCTATAAAACCCCTGGACCCTCCCCTGTTACCATCTTTTGTCCCTGGACCCTCTGCTGGAATAAACCCTTCAGAACCTGTACAAAAGACCCATCTCTGCCTCTTCCTCTTTGCTGTGCACGCTTGGACACAGCCGCTTGCATTGGAACCTGTCATCGCTCCTGGGTCAGTGGGTGTTTGCGTGGTGGTTCTGCAGCCCCCCCGAGGGTCGCCAGCTGTGGATTGGGACTTCAGAAGTCTGAGAATCTGTGGTGGACACTCGGGGAAGGCGCAGCACTGGTCCTCTCCCAGGTACAGTGGCTTGCATCAAGGCTTGAGTCTGTCTCGGTGACGTGGTCTAAGCTCACAGCCGAAGAACAGTGCGTGGCTTTGTTTGAGCAGTCTGGAGTCAGGGTTGAGCCAGGAGCCACCTGCACGTATGGGTTGGCTGAACTTGTGTCTGGGATGGGAGTGGCCTTGGAAGCGATGGGAGCGGTCTTGGAAGCGATGGGAGCAGGCAGCGCTGAGAGCAGGGTCCTCTCATCAGGAGACAAGGGAGGTGTGGAGGATCTTCAAAGAGATTGTGAGAGAGGTATGAGTGGAAACAGGTCAGAAGAGTAGCATGGAAGCCAAAGGAAAATTAATCCTCATGAAGGTGAGATGTCTGAGCGAGGATGCAGGGAATGCAAGGAGACTGGAGGCAGAGAGTTGGATCTGAGATTGTGAAGACAGTTGTCTGGAAACTAGGCTGTGTCTTTGGCTAGAAATGTTGGTTTCTGTATGTCTGCTTTTGATCTTACTATGAACATTAGTAAAATATTTCCATTTTTCTGGCAAAGTGGATGTCCCTAGACCATGCAGCTGCTCAGTGAAAGCAGCTTTGTTATCAGGATGGTGGCCAACATTGCAGTGACATTATACAGCTGTTTGGGGCCCTGCAGTTTTGCCTGCATTCATCACCTGCTTTTGAACTGGTCCCAGTTCTCATTGCTGACCTACTGGAAACCTCTGCCTTGCACCAAGCTAATGTTTATCAGACTGGAGAGGCTTTGAATAAAACAATTCCTGTTCCAGGGAACTCGAATGTTTTGACAAAACTTTAGTCTCATCCCAAAATCTCCAAGCAGCCATCGATGACTTTGACATCTGTGCTCTGAGCTGAGCACAAGGAGAAGATGCCGTATTTCTGTAGTTGGTGCCAGGCTATTGTGATGGCTGATGCAATGTTTTGGCAGCTAAGCTGTAGCAATGAAGGTTTGTGCTGTAGGACTCAGTTCTAGCAGGAGTTTTAAGGCCTTAAAACTAAAAAAAGAGCCTCACTGAATTGGCAAACGGCCAAGTCATAGTACATAACCTCTGAGCACTCCAGGAGTATTTTCGTAGCAGCTGGATGAGGAATGAGTTGATAGAGACAGAGCAGGGGGAGTTTGAAGTGCAGCCCTTCAGATCATTTTTCAATACGCTGGATTGTCCCGGCACTGCCTTGGCAGGAAACCCAAACCCTGCTGCACTGTCTCCTTGGCCACCTCCACGGTGGAGCTGCTGGTCTCCGTGTGCCGGGGCTCGGGGTGTGAGGGAGAGGTGTTTACACTTCTCATCCAGTGGGAGAGCTGGGAGCCGAGCACAGGCACTTCAGGCTGTAATGTGATAACAGGTTTGCCCCCATCACTCACTCCTGCTGCTACTAATAGAGCAAGAGAGGGAAATTCCTCAGGCATGTGGGATCTCTCAGCTGTGGAAAAACGACCATCCTGGTCTTCCCCACTTCTTCCAGGTCAGCGGCTGAACTGCTACTCCTAATACAGACTAATGCCAGGCACCCAACATAGAAAACAGAGTGGATACACTGAATATATCAGATCCAGGTTTCCCAGAGAGGGCTGCAAAGTCTTGCCCCTCCATTACCACTGCCTGGTGTGGCTGTGTGGCCTGACACAGGAGGGTGACAGGGAGAAAATCCCCACCCCCAGCAGAGCCACATCTCTCCAGGAGCAAGGAAGTGACCTCCCAAATGCAAAGTGCACTGGCCATAGTGCATGACTTTACTGGCCTCCTGCTTCTGTGGCAGTCAATAAAGTTTTTTCCATGGTTTTTAGATTTGGGTTTGGTAGGACATGTGGTGCTGCAGTGGCCTGGCAAAGGGGTTTGGATGACCTGGGTGTGTGGTAGCTTCTTCCTCAGTAAACCCACTGGTGGATGAGTTTCCTGAACCAGTAAATTCATGTGAGCACCTGCCCCAGCTGAGGTCACTCCCAGCTTCCAGCAATACACCGTGCACACATTGCCCTGCTACGGTGAGTTGGGATGGAGGAGCCTGGGAATAGGAGTGGCTGTGTGGTACAGCAGTGCTAGAGCCAGGGCAGAAAGCATTTGTCCCCAAATGCTTCCCTGTCCTCTGTGCACCCACACTGCCTCCTGTGGTCGACTTTGATGCAGATATTCCAGTTACGCTCCAGTTTGTCATCCAAAAGCTTTGAGATTTTCTCACTCCTCTGAGGCCAGCAGACTTGGGTAACTGTGTCAGGCTGTTCTTTGACTGGCCATTTTGGCCATGTGAAATTACTTGGGAGGGTGTTTCCTTGCTGTAAAAACAACTTAATGAGTTCCCCTTGTCCTGTTCTAGGTTTTTGGTCTCACTGGCACACTCAAAGGACCACTTTGGTGGGCTGGGAAGTGTTGCTGTGCTGAGGAGAGGAAGGTAGAGATACAGCCTGACACAGAGAGAGAGTGCTCATTTTGGTGAGCCCTATTTGCTGTGTGCTTGGGGACCTGTGAAGCTCCCCAAACGAGCCCATCTGGGTGGGGGGGGCTATGCTGGGAGGGAGAGACACCCTCTGTGGGACTTCTGGCTGCAGTGTCCCAAGGAGCAGTGACAAATAAATGTGCATGTCTGCATGGGCATCCGCTTTAACCACTCTTTAAATGTGCAGCTGTTCTCCACGGCAAAGTATTGTACCAGAGTAACGGGGTGACCCCAATTCCCCTTTTGCTCCTGCAAAACCTGTTCATATTCTCTCTCGTGCCTGAGAAACTACTGCAGAAGTTTTTTTCCCTCTCTCACTCTCTTTTTCACTTTGCAACAAGAAGAACAGTCTTTCATTGTTAGATTTCAAAATAATCCTCTTCTGTCAGAGTCTGACTCCTACATCCACCAGCAGGGCTGGACCCTGTACCAGAGAACTGTGCGAAGGAGGTGATGCGTGTCTGGCCACCCATTGCTTTTCCTCTCAGTTTCCCAGGAATTGCTGTAAAGCCATTCCCTACTGCTGTGGCCGGTAGAGTAATGCAAAGGAGGGTCTGGCTCCAAGGCCATTGAATGGTGTGCAGTCCCTAAACTGCGGAGGATTTTGGACAAAGTCTTAAAGGAAAAGGCTTGGTAGGGATTTTCAGGGAAGAGCCTGCTGCCAAGGAGAGCGGCACCAGCCCGAAGCCGGGGCTGTCCCCCAGCCCTTTGTTCCTTGGGGTGGTCGGCTTCCTCCGCCCGGCGCGGCACAAAGAGCCTTTGGGAACCGGCCCAGAACTGAGGAGTGGCAAAATGCAGTTAGTTCCCCTGCTTTTGTAAAAGGCATGTCTGGCTGCCAAGGGAAGTTTCCGTATCCTGCTGCCTTGTGTTCGCTGGGGCTCGTCTGGGACCCGCTGTGCCTCTGAGTCCTCAGGCTGTGGCCGGAGTCTGGGAGCTTTGCTCCTTCCTTTGTACACGGGTGGAGAAGACAACGGTCAAGTGTTCTCAGCTTTTCTGACTGGTTTGTGCTCATTACAAAGCCGGCTGCCCAGGCCAGTTTTCTGACGTGGGTTGGGTGTCCTGGGGACATTTGCTTTGCTTCTGCTGGGGCTGAGCTTGTTCTGGACACAGAGGGCCTGGTCAGAAACTTGGGGAAGATGCTGAAAAGATGGCTCTGAGCTTGAGGGTGCCCTCCAAGAAAGACCCAGTCTAGGGCAGAGGGGTGAGTGAGCTGCCTTGCTTAGGAAGCAAACATAGTGTGGAGAAAGCACTAAATCCTAAAGACGCTAGAGACAATTGTCTCCCTCAGTATGTTTTGGCTTGAATAAATTGTGGAGGTTGTCAATAAATAACCTTTTTATCAAGCAAGATGGATCTTCTAATCCAGATCCTTTCCTTGTGGTTAATCTCCTGGTGAAGGGGTTTTGCCAACACTCAGGGCACAGTATTGGGACAAACCATAGCACAGGCTTTGTAAAAGGTAACTAAAGAAAAAGACCGGAGATACAGGTGATCAAATGACAGTGTTTGTTGGGAATTACTGTGATGTGGAGAAACTTTTCACAGGTTGGCGCAATTACCTGATATCAAGATGGTCTTTAAGCTGTAAAATCCATCCATAGTGGTATGATGGGCAGTGGATTATGAGGACGAAAGCAGGCTGTCATTAAAAGGAAGATGCAGTTACAGGAGGTGTTTTGAGTTTATGCAGCGTGACAATTTGTATATGAAAAAATCCTACTTTGGGAAAATATAGGGGTATGGGTTTTGTTAATTTTCTCTTAGGACTGCACTTCTAGTGTGAGTTCATGTACTGGAGCACTGAGGCTTTCTTCTACAAACACACCTTATAGGCCACCCAGAAAGGGCTTGGGTCCATTAGACTGGAGCAGCTGCAGGCAGCTATCATACTGGATCAGCCAAAGATAGCATGAGCATACTTAATCTTGCATATGTGCCTAATATGAAAATAGCAATAAATGAAAATCTGCAATTTGTTTGACAAGAGCATCCCCCAGTCTGGGGAGCGCTCCCCTCGACAGCCACATTTCGTGCAGAAGAGGAGCCAGAGCATGCAGAGAAACTCTAAAATGTGTTATGTGTTTGATATGAAAAGCATGTGAGGCTTTTTTCCTGTTTTCTGGAGGGAATTAATATAATAGAGCTGCCACCTTTCATCAGTCAGATTTGGTGGCAGCTGAGCTCAGGGACAGTAGCGGAGAGGAGGGTGTGTGAAAGGTGTGGAGAGAACTGGAATTTGCATCACAGAGAGGAAGGGATTTTTCTGTGCATCTCCAGGAGGAGTGAAGGGCTGTTCTTTGGTGTTTGCTTCTGTCAGAGACCCTGACAGATTTTGGGCTGGGCTGAGCCCCCTGGGGTGGGCACAGAAGGCATCTGGGTGTGCAGCAGACATTGCTGCCAAAGAAAACCAAATCCTTTTTTTCAGAAAGACTGTCAGGGTTATTTAGAGGTAGGTTTAAAATGCGCTGCTGTTTTCCCTGCAGTGAGGAATACCTCTCTCTGAACTCTTCCCGGAGGATAGGCTACACTGCCAAGTAGGAGGGAAACATCCCAGCCTGAGCTTGCATCTGAGTGTGTCTGAAACACAGTGGAGCTGACACAGTTCAGCAATCTAAGAGGAACTCCAGTGCAGAATTTGGTGTTCTAGGTATTTAATGTCCTATATACAGTTTTACAACCTATATATTCGGAATTTTTTTATTGAAGATGTTTATGTACAGTGTCTAGCACACTAACATTTGCTCTTACTTGCTACAGCCAAAAATTTTGCTAGATACTGTGTGGCCCTGCTCCTGCTAGCCCAAGTCTTGACCTTACCAGTATACAAGCACCTTCTGGGCTGGGATGAATATCAGGAGGTCTCACTAGGGGCCATACAGGCAGAAGACTCTCAGCAACTCACCAGAGATTACACATCCTCAGGACCTGTCCCAGCAGGACATTTGGATGGGTGGTGCAGGGGATTTTGGACTTGGTCGCTGCCCTACTTGCCCCTGTGGAGCTCACAGCACTGGAGCTGCTGCTCTGAGACACATTTCTCTTGAGCAGATTTTTATCTTGGCTCAGTCTTGGCATCTCTGAGGCTCCTGGGATGGAGCTGCCACAGCTTGCTGTAGGCATAAACCTGCTGTCCTCCCAATGGCCGCCCCCAAGGTTTTTGGCTGTGCTTGGCAGTGTGGAAACTACCTGCAGTTCTCAGGACACATCAAGCCTCTTTCTGTCCCTTTCCAAGAGTTTCTCTTACCCACAGAGCAGCAGAGCTGAGCCACCTCAGAAAAGCAAGTGACTGATTTGAATTAACAAGAAAGTGGAGAAAGCAAGTGTCTTGTTTTCTTCCTAAAGTTTCTGGGGAGATGTCTGAAACCTTGGGACATTCCACCAGTGAGTGATGTAATTAACAGGAGTTGAGCTCAGCTCTTGTTGTCAGCGTACGCCTTGAGAAGGAGCTTGAACAGTTCTATTAAAACTGCATCACTGCAGATAGAGCTAAAGACAGAGAATTGGATCTGCCCACTTGTATATGCCACAAGGTTCTGTCATCCCTAGGACATATCCCGGGGTCCTTGGCTTTTTTAAGGAAGCATTTACCTATGCCAAATCCCAAGATTTTTTTTCCAGAGGAGGTTGTACAGGGAGAATCAGAATGAAAATTGGGTGCAGACCTGGGGATCTGTTTTCTCTCTCCCAAGCACTTTGAGTGATCAGATATGATGGCGAAAGGGTCTCTTAGTCAGCCTTAAACTGGTTTCACCTGGCACATGGGGCTGAAGAAGGGACAGAAGTGGGAGATAAAGAGTTTGGTGTGAGAGTGGCTGGATGGGGCAGTCTCACTGCAGACAGCAAACCCAGGATACTGACCTGTCTTTGCCTTTCCCCCTCTTGCTACCTAATTACTTAATGGCAGCATCTTAGACGCTTTACAAGTATTTTGGGATATGGGCTGGTTTTATGTATGCTATAAGCTGCACAATGCCTGGCGCAGAAGGGCTCAGATCCAGACAAACCCTGGGGCCCCCAGGATGGACGTCCAAGGTTTCCTCCTTCAGCATGGGGACTGTCACAGTGGTAGGAACCCCTCATGCCAGACAGAAAGTGCTACCTGTTTTTTCACCATTGAATCCCTTGTCCCTGCATTTTTGACTGTTCATTTGCCTGGATGGTATAAAAATGAGAAGAGGCTCTGTTCCCTCCTCCCAGTGTAAGGCATTATTCTCAAGCTCCCATTCCCTCCTCCCAGTGCAAGGCATCATCCACAAAGAGGTGAGCACTACAATAATCCAATTTCCCACCTCTAAAACAACCAGTTTAGACGGAGTATTTGCTTGGCATTCATACACTGAACAAGAAAATACCATGGTCTGTAAGCCTCTTGTTTGAGCGAATCACCTTGTGAGCAAGGGGCAGCCGCTGGGTCTCAGACTGCAGCTGGGAATTCTCCTGATAGAAAATCTTATTTTAGTGAAAAACCTCAGACACGGGGATCTTTTTATTTGAAGCCTATCACCATCCCATCCTTCCACCCCCTGCAATTTTCAGCTGAGATAAGCCAAGTCTCTGGAGTATATTGTGTTCAGAGTGACCTTCAGTAAACTGGCGCCACGACCTCAGTGCCATGCCCGAAGCAGATCTCTCTGCACCTGCCAATATAACCAGGAGTCTGCTATGTGGAGCAGAAGGTGTTGCTTCTTGGTAGACCTGGCAATTGGTTTGAAACCTCCTGTTCAGTCTGAATTTCAAGCTGGCATTGAATGTGTTTTTTGCCTGGTTTCTAAATGGATAAAATCCTTCAGTTTCTTATTTTGTCTGGTAGGCATTTTTGTGCTGTGTACGTTTGTGAAGACTGGCTTATAGATTGCCCTTATCCTGCTATCTCATCACTGCAGTTACTGCAGGCCTAGTCAGTATTTTTGATTCATGGTTGCATAAAAAAAATATGTTATTCAGGACAGGACACTGGCAGGAGTTGTGACATGATTTAGGAGCATTTGATGATCTCTTAGTTATTTAACCTGAAGAAAGTGTTAAGCCTGTCCTCCCACCACTGTACATGACATAAATGAAAAACCGGGGGGAAAAAGCAGCTAGAGATCCACTTTTCTGCAGACGGCTAACATACATGAAAAGGATTTTGCATTATGTATTTGCTTAATTTAAGTAAAGATAGCATTACTAGTAGGTAGTACCTGGCTGGCATTTACATCTGTCAAGCCTAAATGAGAGTAGGGTGTTTGTGAAGCTGAATGATTTAACGTGCCAGTCTTTTCTCAGCTGTCATCTATTTCAGGAATTCCAAATCTTTCTAAATGAAACTTTTCTCCTTCTTGTCTGGCTTCAGAGTGGGGGAAAATTTTACTGGAATAAACAAATAAATCATTTTAGTAAAATCAGACTGGTGGCAGCGGGGAAAAGGTGAAGGAGAATAGAGTAACTATGTTAACTCAAAGAAATATTGACATGGATAAGTGAAAGAGGGAATAAAAGGGAGAGAGACCGTGTGATTATCCAGCATCCCAAATGTGCAATGTTAACAAAACTTTCATGGCAAGGGATAGTTAGCAATTGGCTTGGTATGTCAGGATTAAGAGCAATTGCTCAGTCTGCTGGGAAGCCTCATTGCTCAGGTGATGGAGCGAGAATTCCCTGTTTATTCAGCAGCCTCCCTGTGAGCCAGGGAATCAGGTCCTAGTGTCAGCCTTGGGCAGGGAGACTGGCAAGTTCTTTCTCCCAAGTCTGAAAGAGAATTTCTCCTAAAAGCTGATTCTGCATGGTGGAAGCCAGGGTGAGTACTGCCCTTAAGCACAGTTCCTTTATCATGGGTCCCTTAGGAGGGAATGACAACTCCCAGCCATTTGGAAGAATTTTCTCATGACTGTTCCAGATGCTTCCCTCTCACACTGAGCTCTTACCAGTTTCCACTACTGTCCACTTGTTTTCTCCTTGTCTTTTTTCCTTTTCTGCCTTGTCCTGGATTAGAATTTCATCCATGTCACAGCTGACTGGTGCTAGCACAGGTTCTCTCTCCAGGGAAGCTGGAGGCACCTGGTAAGATAAACCCTGCTGCTAAAAGCTGTGGACAGTGAACATTAAGCAGCAATTAGTGTGACCTGAGCTCTTTGCAGTGGTGCAGTACCAGGAAACTGGATAGCGTGCAATTCCTGCTGCTGGATTTACTGCAGTCGCTTGGTGTGGGTGAGACAAGGATGGGAGCAAGCTGTTGGTGACTAATCGCATTTTCTCAAGGGCCTGGACTTTTCTTGAAGGTCTTTCTCAAGGCTAGACTCATCTAAGGAGCTCCTGATAGCTTCTTGACAGATCACCTGTCTGGCTTCTTATCTGCTGCTGAGCTGTGAGTCCCAGGTGGGATTAAGCACCCTACGAGGCAGAGTCACCAAAATCAAAGACATTGATTCACACTTGTGGATTGCGATGTGCTTTTCAGAGGTACAGGCCTTTGAAGAAGCAGCAACAATGGATTTTGAACCGGTTTCAAGGAATAGGTGAGAGAGGAACCATGCCAGTTTTAATCCGCAGCAGCTACGGTTTTATTGTTGAGTGCCAGACTAGCAGCTGGAGAGTGCTGGGGAGGATGTTGAGCTTTGATGTTTCCAAATTGTGGTCCTGGGGGATTTCACTGTAACCAAAAATGTTTGAAGTGCTGGCCTCTAGCCACAGTTTAGGATGAGGAATGTTTCTGAAAACCTTCACAGATCTGTATGGAACTGGAGTGTGTTTTTCCCATGCAATCCCAGGCAGGACTGAGACGGATGTACTGTGGAATTGTATTACTGTCTTAGGACATCTCTAATTTACAACCCCAGGGCAACAGCAAAATACTAAGGAGCAGATTTTCAGGATGTAACTCTAACTGAATACCTCATTCTTATGATCTTGGGGAAAAGGAATATCCAGTAGTTCACATTTCTAAAGTGCAACATGATTTCCAATCCCTAGATTTTTATAAAGTGACCTAAATTCAGTTTGTGTGTATACGTCTTTGCTTCTGTACATGCAAAAAGTCCTGCAGAAAGCAATTATTTTGTTTTTAATAAGGCTGTAATGTGTCTCCTGCTAAAGTGGCCATAAAGGTAAAACACAGAATGCAAGCCATTAGATTAGTTGTATTTAACATGTTTCTAATTCTGGCCTGAAAGGAATTAGTGTAACAGCTGAGGGAAAAATAGGGGTCCTGTTTTGTTGTTCTTCAGCAATGATTAAAAAGAAATTGCTCACTTACATCCATTAGGAAATTGTGAGTTCTGGAACTCATGAAATATTATCAGAGAAGGAACTTTGTCACTCATTGGTGTTGGTGTGTATTTAATCAGCAAGGTTCAGTGGGACATTGTCCATATACTTTATAAAGAATCCTTGTGAATGGAGAGCTTTTCCCTCTCTCCCTTCACAGCCCCTTACCATGCTTTTCCCTTCTCACCTTCATTCCATGCCAATGCCTGCATTTGGCTTGCAGAGCTCTCACACAGGTCACTGAGAAGCTTTCAGCCAAGAAACGGGTTAAAGAGCCAGTTTTGCAGTAGACAATTAGTCTCTTCTGGCAATATCCTAATTAATCCTGTTATTAGGTTTTGC
The DNA here is from genome assembly GCA_013399195.1 of Dicrurus megarhynchus. Taxonomy (NCBI): domain Eukaryota; kingdom Metazoa; phylum Chordata; class Aves; order Passeriformes; family Dicruridae; genus Dicrurus; species Dicrurus megarhynchus. The sequence goes on from VXAD01003129.1 coordinate 229,432, forward strand.
CACTAATTGCTGTAGGAGAGGTCTGGCCCTAATAAAAGCCACCCCCTTTGGCGTGGAGCCTCCAGTGCAGCCTGGCCCGGGTGGTGGAGCAGCAGCCGCTCCGGATGGAATTCTGTGCGCAGGAATTTGCCTTCGCACCGCTCGGCCGGCCGCTGCCGCAGATGGCAGCCGGCAAGGAGTGATGTGATGTGATGTGGTGTGGATCTCCTTCCTGGATGCCTGGGCAATTTGATTCGGGGGCCAGGACCACGCAGTGTGTGCTCAGTGATGCATCCCAGCCTTCAGGTGCATGATGTGCCACCGCCGTCTGTGGATAAAAGGCTTTAGATTAAAAGCCTTGATCACCTCCCGTTAATGCTTCACGCCAACGGGGCTTTTAAAAGATTGTCTCGATGATAAAGTGAGTGACCTTCAGATCCAAGGGTTTCAGAAGTGCCAGCTATGCCCTCCCGTTAGATTATTTTTACCGGTTATAATGTCCTGCTATAAATTGGATAAGACTGGGTGTAGCACTGAGACCGAGTTCATTTGTTCTCCCCAGTCCCCATCTCACCGAGACCGTGTTTCTCTTTGCTCTCACTGAACAACAGTTCACACCTTCACAGTTTCCTGCAATTCTCCCTGAATTTTGCTCCTCAGCATTTTTTGAGTTGTGTAGAGTGCTCCATCATCCAAGGAGCATGCTTCAGCTTTCATGCTAAAAGCCACTGCCGGCCTCGTGTAAGTGGTGCCGGGTGCTTCTGGCCCATCAGCCAGATGCAGTGTTTTCCCTGATGCGGCAAAAACCGGGGGAGCATTCTCCAAACAAGGACAGGAGGGAGGAAAGAGGACAAACAAGTGACTGTAACAGTGCTTTTTGTATTGCAAATTGCATGCCAAACAGGAACCTCTTGTTTTTCAGGAGCTACGTGTCCTTGAATTGTCTGGTGCTCATCTCTCTTGCTGAGCTCTTCCTGCTGAATCACACTACCTCACCTGGCTGTGCTATGTGTATGATGCAGCAGGGGGGAACAATGCTGGGTTCAAGAGGGTCTCTGAAACTCTAATGAAATTTTTCTGAACTAAGCAGGGCACCAGGCAAGTCTGAAAACCCTGTTTGTTGCTTATGATATGGGAACATTTGCATGAGTAGTTGTTATCATTAATTTTTCCTTCCCTGGCTGTTCTGTACAGGCTTCTGCTATCCAATCCTCTGCCAGAGCCTGATTTTGCAGCCCTCCCCTGGGTGGGTACATCTTGATTTGGTGAGTGCCGCAGCAAGCCACGGTGACCGCTGGCAACGGCCCGATTCAGGTTCCACATCTCAATTGCTGGGCATGAAGCCCTTCACACTTTTCTGGCTGTGCGTGTCAGACTCTGCTTTGCTGTGTGGCTCCGGAGCAACCACAAGTTGTACAGTTTCAGCAGGCTGAGTGCTCTCAGCATCTCTCCAAAAGCTCTCAGCACGGTGCAGTGTTGGGCAGTGTCCATTACTCGTGCCCCCTGGTGTTATATGGAAATCAGTAAGGCTTCCCCCTTATCTTAATAGCATCCCAAATGCTATTAAGAGCAAGTATAAAACTCTTTGCTTGGTCCAGCTGGCAGTTTATAGAGCAGGATTTTCCTTGGACATGGCATTTCCAGCAGAGGGTTTAACCTGTGGTCCTTATTCCTTGCTAGTTGAACCCTTGGGTGTGAGATGCCTACAGAACACCTTTTTTACCTCTCCATAAATGTGCTCGTTAGGAAGGTGACTGTGGACAGTAACTGAATTGATACACAGAGGGTGAAAATACTCCCAGAAATGTCTTTTCAGTCAAAGGGAGTGACTCTTCCACTTCTACTCACTGATTAACACTGGGCTGGTGAGTGTGCTACAGACCAGGGGAGAGAAACTACTCATGAGATGAGGCTGGCAGGGTTTGGTCCAGCTCATGTATCCCATCTCTCTGCTGGCCTTTGCAGCTCACCTTTCTGCATTTACTGCTGAGCTTTATGGGTTTGCAGAATGATTTCTGGAGCTCTTTCAGATCAATACACAGTAGAGGTCTCTCTCTGGAGGGCATGTTCTGACATGATATTACCCTGTCATCGGTTCTTTTCTCAGTTTATAGCTTTCCTTAATATTTAAATGGGTTTCTTGCTGCAGTGCTTGTGCCCCGTTTACCCAAATAATCTATAACTCAATGACTTCTAAATCCACTTCACAAGTTGTTATATTCATTATAAATGAGTTGTAGTGCAACCTGCATCTCAAATAGATATTCTCATCTGGAGGTCTGTGCTGAGATCCAGCAGGAGCAGCGAATATATTAAACCCATAAAACCCCCAAGACATCCCGTACCATACAAAATGAGCTCTAACTACAGACTTTATTCCTCCTTATCACTTCTATTCGCCAGCCATTCAATGAAAATGTATTACACACACACACACACACACACACACACCCCCCAGGCAGCTGTTCCTGCAGCCACAGCACTTCACGCTGCTCCTACCAAGGTTTTGCAAGTGACTGGCACTCTTAGCAAGGCTGTTTGGAGATGGCTGAAACTGCAAGTCCCTGCAATTACCTGTGTGAGTCTTAAGTGCTTGTGCAGGAGGGACCCAGCCCAGCAGCACTGGCGGGACCAGCATCTCGTGTTAGGCTTCAAGCCCATGTCTGGTCTCACTGATTTCAGCGGCACCAGGCTCCCTGGCTGCTTTTTCCCAGTTGAAGAGGCAGCTTGGTGTTGACTGGCCAAGGATTCAGACGTGCCTCTGTGTCTTTGGGGGCTTTATTATTGTCACAGTCAGCTTTATCTGCCCAAAGGCTTTGTCTGGTAGGGTCTTAGCTACTTTTTAATCTCAAATCCTGGCTGATTGCTGTGCTAAAGCCAGCTTCACTCCCCAAACACTGTTTATCTGAGAATCCTGCATAGATGCTGCTCTCAAGATTTAACTTCCTTTTTAACTCTGGTTTTGTGTTGTGAGGTGTATTTTTTGTTGTTGTTGTTTTGCTTTGTTTTGTTTTTTAACACCATGGAGTAGTAGATTTAAAAGGGATTTAAAAAAAAAGGAAATCTGGAGTTTGGAAGAGGCTCCATACCCCATTCTGACATTGAATGCAGGAGAAATGTTAGAACTTGGCAATATTCCTTTGCTTGTAAAATCTGATAGATTTAGATGTGACTGGTTTGCCTTGGATAGAACAGGAATGTTATTAGTGTATGAAATTCAATGAGCTCTAATGCTATTTAAAAAGTCCTAATGAGAAGGGTGCTTTTGTGTCAAATTCTATTGTTTTTTTATTTCCTTTTCTGCCTTCCGTATTTGAAGAGCACTAAAAATATTTTTAACAGCTAAGGAGGGAAATAGACTTTTGTCTGAAGGACCTGTGGGAGTAGGGGAGTCTGGGGGAAGGCGAAGGAATTTATTTGGTTGGTAGCTTTTACTGTATGGATGTGTTCCCCTGCGAACCATTAAATTGGGGAGTTTGCTTGGCTTACAGCTGGGGCTAATTGGGATCTGAGTTTACTGACTGGCCTCCTTCTCTTTCCAATCAAAAGTCATTGTCTTTCCTGCCTGTTGAGACTTTTGTGTGATTTACAGGAAAGTATCAGCTTAAACGACAAAGAATTGAGATTATCAGTTTGTACCGTGGTGGGTTTTTTTAAAAGATCTTTAGATTAAATGCATTCCCCCTGTCCATAAGAAATGGTAAGATCTTGTGCATTTTGGTTGCACACACAGTTTCTGAAAAAAATAGTGTATGGAAACATTTATTTATTTTAAAAAATCCTTGAGGAAAAAAAAAAACCCTAAAATGGTATTTTTTGGATCCAAATAAAAATATTTCGTTTGTTAAACTGAAGATCCTTGTTTTGAACATTATTAGACTAGGTCTGTCTGTGTCCTAAAATCACTGCCCACTGCACAGACTTGGCTCCTTTACTGGTGTTTCTGCTTTGACTGGGTTTTGATCCTATAGAGGCATCATAAGAGATATATGCTTGGTATGAAGCCCAACCCACAAAAAGGATAAGAGCAATGAACTCACAAACATCCACTTGTAATAGGCATCAAGGACTGTCAGCTGATACAGTTGTGCCAAACAGCCTTGAAGCATGCTGTTTCTAATGATGTTAAAATAAGATCTTTCATAGTTTAAATAATCTTTGAACTTAAATTCTGAAAAGAACTTTGATATTTTAGCTTTTTCTCCAGCCTGGAGAGGAAAACAAACAGCCAGTGATCAGAATTCACTGTGGAATATTAAATCTGATTTTATTGTTTTGTTTTAATACTACACATACAAGCAAAATTGATCAAGACCTGATGCTTCTGAGTTATATCTCATACAATTTTATGACTTTAAAAAAATATTTTAAAACATTTCTGCTCCAAAAGCTTGACAGGTCCCTGCACAGAAAGCCTTAGGACATGGAACTCCAAATATATATTTTTCATTCATTCTCACTAGCCTCTTAAAACCTAGTACATATTTTATGCCAACAGACAGAAGAGCCTTTTTCTAACTGCAATAAATCTGATGACAATTTACTTTTTATGAAGTCTTATGTAATGCACTGTTTATCTCCTGGATAGAATTTCTTTTTGACTTCTGACTTAGTTGGAAGCAGAAACAATTACTCCTGCAGCAGGGAAAGCTGCTCCTTCTGCAAGTGCTCCCACCCCTGTGTTTGCCTCTGCTGCTCTGTGTGGATGGGAGATAACACTGGTTCTCAAAAGCTTCTACACCAGCCAAAAGCTGGGGTTTAAGGTGGGTTTTGCTGGCTAGGTCTGGTGTGCACATTTAGCCAAACCACCCAGAAGACTGGAAGTACTCCAGTTTGCACCTTCCTGAAGGCTGCCTGGGCTGGGTCCCAGGGCGAGGAAGTGTCCTGCTTCAGCTGCAGCTGGCAACTTCACCTTGAGGCCCTGAAGATGTTTGCTCAGCTAACTCTTTCCTAGAATAAAGCAAAAATGGGTCTGAGTCATGAGGCCTGACTGGTGCAGAACCCAGTCAGGTCACTGGTGAGACTGGTGTGGCCTCCCCTGTTATCTCCAGAAGTGAAGGAAGCTCAGCATCTTGCACAATGCAGCCATTATAAAATCTCCTGTGACACTGCTCACAGCATCATGCAAAGTATCAGCCATCAGCAAATAGTCATTGCTAATTCTGTCCAATAGTGGTTTCAAATCCATTGTTTATTTTCTCTTTTCAGATGTTCTGCTCTGGTTTCCCCAAGCAGAAGTTGTAAAACACCTTGCAAAAGGCAGATATTGCAGTATAATGTCTCTCCATCTTTGAAAAGGATAAAGTCCCATAAATCCTGCGCAAGAGCCTGGTCTTTGCAATTATCTAGTCCAGGCTACAGACCTAAGAAACAAAAAATAATCAGCTCAGGCTGTGGATGCCTCATCCCCAGAATTAATTGTTCAGGTTTTTGTCATTAGCTTTTGGCTCTTTTGCAGATATTTTTTCCAAGTTCATTTAAGAGAAATTTAAAAAAAAGAAGCTTTCATTGCAGTATCAAATGTATTTCTGTATACATTACAAAAATACCTCTCTGTATAGTTCAAGGATCTATCATTGTTCTATTAACTGTGTGACATCTGCATATTGGCACAGGTTTCATGCCCTGGTTGTTCTCGAGGGACTATACCACTGTTCTATTGCTGGCACAGCCATTATTTCAGGGTAACTGGTGCACAAGGGCAGTGTTATATTAAGTGCAACATATGCTAGGAATCAGAAATGGAAATGCCTCATCATTGCAGTAAGAGCACTAAGCCAAGGCTTAGTTAGCAGCTGGGACTCCATATAAAAATAGTAAACCTGGGTGAGAAGGGCTCATAGGAGAGAAAAAAGGCAATAAAAGAAGCAGGAACTTCTAATTTTAATTTTCAAAACCCACTGGGGAAAGCATTCTTGCACAGATTTTTCATCAACATAGAAACAATGAACCCCCAAAACAAGAGTGCTGAAATCTTCAATGAAAAATCTCAAGAGTTTTGGCTGAACACTCTTGTTCTTTTCTGAAGTGGTTGTTCTTTTTTTGGCTAAAAATGGAAAATTTCTGCCTTTCATCAAAACCTCAAGTTCAAGCAGAAAAAGAAAACTTCAGAAATGAAACTTCTACACCTTTTCAAGTTTTGTTTGTATTTTGCTTGTTGTTTGGTTTTGGTTTTTTTTTGGTCATAGTTGTTGGTAGAGCATATTACTAATACTGTAAGCTTTTTTTTTCCCAGGGGTGAAAAGGGTAAATATATTCCAGAAGAATATCTTATAAATCTGTATTATATCACAAAGGAAAATATCTTCATTGGCCCTGAAATAACACAGGAAACCTAGAGGTAGGGACTCAACTGCACTGCCCCTAGACTGGATGTGGAGCAGGGGACTGGGGGCTCGTGCCGCAGGAGGGCTCTGGCATGGTGAGCACACCAATAGTCTCCTTTGCTCTGTAGGGAGGTACCCAGCATCCTAACAGTTGGACTTGGTGATATTAAAGGTGTTTTCCAGCCTTAATGACTCTATGATTCCCAAATGACTCTGTAAGCAGAGTGCTGTGTGCTCTGCTGCTCCACCTGTGGCCCCTTTCTGTGGCTGGAATGGATGCTCTGATACTTACGGTCCATGTCAGGAAGAAGCAGCTCCAAAAGTAGTTGTAGGCTAAACCTGGCCAGGCGTGGCTCTTTGTTTTGGAGTAGTCAGTGAGGCAGACTGGATGAACTTCTGACCTTAAATTCTTGAAAGATCAGTGATGATCCTTTTGGGACTCTATGGAGAAGGCTGGAAATTGGCAATGCTGAAGGTATCTAGAACAGAGCAGCCTGTGGGATGTGGTTTTTGGTAGACACTTTTGTAGAAAATTGTGGGTTTTATTAAACTCTTCGGTCAAGGAACCAGAGTAGGGCAGTGGTTCTTTGCTTGGGTTTTAGGTGTTTCTTGAATCTCTATCCTTCTGTGCTTTTCAGATGTGCCCCCTCCTTTTCAACACTTGAATCTTCTCACATATCCTCTGCCAGAGCTTTGATGCTCTATGGGAAATGCAGCACGTTTGAGGACCTGGCACTGTAGACAAATGAATAGAAAAAAAGGGAACTAAAGCTCCTATCAGGATCTACCGCTTCTACTTTTTGCCAAAATACTTTTTTTCTTAAAGGTTTTCAGGGGAAAAATGTCATTCACTGTAAAATTCTAATGAGTGGTAGTGCCATTAACAGTTTCCACTTGAAATTTTATCTGTTTCTGCCAGTCTGCTGGTTCTCTGTACATTGATATACAAGGATATGCCATGGCTGGTGAGCAAACTCAGAAACCTGACTCTAGTGTTGGCCCTTTCCACTGGTCTCAGGAGTCCCTGGTATTTTCATGTTGGGGTGTTCATCTGTCTGTTCATTCTAAAACCTTCAAGTCTGATCAACAGTGCAGCTTTTCTGATGGATTTGGAAGTGATGCTTCACTGCAGCACCAGTTTGTGGCCCCAGACTTTATTGCTATTGTTTTTGTTCAAACTGAATGGGTTGATGATATTGTTTGGTGTCTTTTCTTTCCTTGTGTCTTCAGCATTCACACTCTTTTCACAGCACTACTGTTTCTTCCAAAACATATCTCACAAAAAAAAAGTCCACAGACTTGCTGGATCTGACCAGAGCCACATGGACAGTGTTGATCTGGCCCCTGCCAGCCTGACCAGTGTCACTGTAAGAAACCAGGTGTTCATTGAGGGTAGGTAGGAATATCTTTCCTATGCAAGCTGGAAAAGCTGCCATGACAAGTTGCTGGTCAGAAGTGTGGCTGGGAACACTGATTTACTGTTCTAGATGGTACCTGCAGCCCCCACACCTCACCTGAAACCTCCTCAGCAAGGTGTCCCAAGTGTCACACAGGGCCTGTAGCCTGAGGAAGGCTGAAAGCACAAGCACCCCTGCATTGCCGTGTAAACCTCCTCCTGGCCTTTGAGAGAGGCACTGGTGCAGCACAGGCTTCTGCTGATGGTGGGGCTGTCACAGATGTGCACTGGTCCTGATCTTTTTACTACGGTGCATTGCTGTGGGTATCATATAAAACTGCTCCTTGAGGGAGCACTTGTAGCAGCAGAGGATAGCAACTTTGGGAATTAGTTCAAGGATGCCCTAAAAAATTTCCGTCATCCTGCTGTGTGGTATCAGCACAAAGAGCAGTCAGTGATCAGTCTTGCTCCATCCTGAATTTGCAGACAACTCTGTTGCATCAGCCCGGTGCTGGCAGGCCTTTGAAAAGGCTGATGGGCGAGGGAGGAAATGAGGCACACGAAGACGGTGCTATTGTGGTGAAGTCATGACCTGGCTGACCTCTGGCCCCCAGCTCACACAAACAATACTGTGACCAAATAAGACTACAGCCTTCAACAGATGGAGAGTCAATACAACATCACTGAGGGATAATATATTGATTTCGTTTAAACAGCCAAGACAACCCAGAATACACCAGTTATAAAGAACATGTTCTGCCCTCTAAGTTGACCTCTTAGAAAATTTGAACAGAGCTATGTAAAAAGAGAGAGAGAGACAGAGGACATGCTCATCAAATTAGGAGAAGAAATGGCCTGAAAATGGCATTTGGGAGACCGAGCTAGACAATTTTTAAATAATAGAGTTGGAAACACAATGAAAATAGCCCAATCAAAATAGAATATATGTGACAGAATTTTTATAAAGCTTCACAAGGCTTCTGCAAATATAATATGCAAGCTGGGAATATTGGATTCCAAATAATAAAAAGCTCCCAGTCAAGCTCCATCTCATTGCAGTGAGCTGTAGTGGCTTTAGGCAGATGTTAAGAGGTTGCAAGAAAGTGCTTAAGCAGTCTTACATAAGAGATAAATGTGATGGATCCACATGCAATAGAAACACTTTTGGGACAAAAAGAATCTCCCAAAAATCACAGTAGAGGCAAAGGTGGAAGCTGTGATGGATTCACCTGTGTCTGCTGTATGAACTACAGCAAAAGAAAGCAATTTATCTCAGGCTATACAGTGAGTAGATTGTGGGGTCAAGGATGTTTTGCATTTGGAAACCAAATTAGGTTAGAACTGAAAAGTTAGAACTGAAAAAGGAAGAGCCTTGGAGAAAATATCCTGCAGGTATTGGATCCAGCCGCTCTCCACAGCTGTACCCATGACTTTTCCATGTGCTGAAGAAGCATTTGCAGGTGCAATCCTACCAAAAGGTGAGATGATGCTGCACAGACCAGGCCTGATTCTCATCCTAGGTGTGCAGGTATGGGTGGCATTGCATGGCTGTGCACCCAAAGTGAGGTCTGGATTGCTCCATCAGGCACAGCTTACTGCAAGGAGAATTTTAGGCAGAGAGCAGCACTAGAGCAGCTCTGTAATGGTCCTTCTGGTGTGTGCACACACAAACATTCCTGTGATGAAGAGACCTACACAGGCTGCCTCTCCCTCTGACTGCATAGTTACCCATTCCTAGCCCAACACATGTGATGCATCCTACTTTTTCATAGAACACTTCCCAAAAATAAAATGGAAAGTTTAATCCTCCTCCCCAACATGTTTTTTTTTTAAACCTTCACAAATGAAGTTTCTTTCTGCTGTAATTTAGGATCTGTATAAATATATTCTGCTGCAAAGGGTGATAATTACCACGCCCACACAATTTTATAATACACACATCTAATTGTAGTACAGTTATTTGTGGCAGCCAGGCACTGAAAATATACTTTATTGTATGCCTCTAAGCAACGATAAAAAAGTCTTTTTATTGCTACCTGAATGTATACTTTCAGGGCATTTTTATTTCACCTAACTAATCTGCTTTTAGATTTTTCTCTTTGTGGCTTTCAAATTTTCTCCAATTAAAAATATAGGTAATTAGTAGGGACGTAAAAAGACTCTTTGGGAATGTCTCATCAGTGTGACAGGGCCTTGTGCAGATGCCCAAGCTGGATCCAGAACGGGTGAAAGACTTTCCTGGTGGTACAGCAGGAGGAAATATAGATATTGTTATTTCTTGTGGGTCAGCCTGGTCAGGGCACGACTTTGACCAAGCCAGGGGGGATAGTCAAGGTCTATTTTCATCCTTTTATAGATGTCTTGCCAAAGGAGAAGCCAAGTCCTCCACTCCCTTTCTTTCCTAAGAAGCAACAGCATTTTCCACAACTAACCCTACTCCCAGAGGTTTAATCTGCACTGTCCAACAAACCAGTGCCATTGTTTGCTCTCACATCCTGATCTCTTGATTGCCAGCACTCCATGAATGTCAAAAAGGCCCTCAGAGGCAATCAGCTATTTCTCTTCGAATGTAAATCCCAGTATTGTTCCAGGAACCGCTTGCTCCAGGGGCTGTTCCCTACAGGCAGTCCCTATAGTTACCTTGTCTCTGAATTCATGTCCCGATCTACTCAGCCTCTCCCTGCCTGTGCCCATGAGGGGCAGCTCATTCCTAAATCTCTTCTCAAAGCCTGGGCTTATCAGAACTTGTTCCAGGATTTGCTGGAGAGGGAAGCCTGAGCCTGAAACGCTCACTTCCTCATGTAGTTGTAGCTCCCCAGATTTAGGCTGCCTGAAAGGATTCTGTGCTGTTGCCAGAGGCCTTCACCATCCGAACGGAGTGCGATATCCTTGCTGCTCACCTTTTGCAAGGGGGAAGGAAGAGTGCATCCAGTGCAGTCGGAGGGAGCTTTGGGTCAGGTCATCAGGGGTCCTACCTCTGGCACTTTTTAAGTCCAGGCAAAAAACCAATCCCCTTGGCCAGAAAACATAATTTAACAAAGTCCTTCGTGAGTCACAGGGAGAGAACTTGCCTCTGCTTGGTGGCAGGAGACAGCAGGAAATGGCTGTGACGCCTAGAGTGAGACATCCAAGGGATGTGTCCTCCTGTGCAGCTTAAGGGATGCTATGGGGTGAGTCAGGCTGGGTTTTAGCAGGCACTGTGCAGAGCAGTGCCTCTGTGCTTTTTTGGGAGATTTACCCTCTTGAGGTTAAGCTGCGTCAATTTTGACTGCAGAGGGGAAAAATAACTCCGTTCAAAGGCAGAGTTTCAAAGTTGGGCTCATATGTGGGATTATGGCAGAAAGAGTAGGGCTGGGGGCAGAGGCTAGAAGGGGGCATGATGAGAGCTGGCACAGAAATTGTGTGTGGCAGCCTGCTTGGCAGCCAGCAGCAGCACAGGCTCCACATGGTGCCAGGATGTCAGAGCACGCTCTGAGCCTTATCTGTGGATCCCTGCATCTCAGCTTCGTGGGTTAGAGCAGGCCTTTGCCAGTCTTCAGCTCCTTCTGTCCTTGGGGTGTTTCCTTTCACCCTGCGGAAAGAACTCTCCTTGAAAAGAATGCAAAAGCCCTTAGTTCTCAAAGGTAGTGAAACGGTTTGAATGAACCCTTGTACCACCCTGCTCCCTCTGAGTGGACTCATGTAATTAGACCCTCTCATAGTGCAGAAACCCTCTGCCCTCTGCCCTGCAGCAGCTGTGGGACCTGCAGGAGCCCTGGAACTTTCCAGCGCAGTGGCATCGTCAGGACCCCACTGTCCTTGTGCCACCATGCTGTTCCCTGAAGGGCACTCTGCACCTCTCCTAAGGATAAAGCAGGGGCAGGACCAGGCTGCCAAGGCTCTAAGGGCACAGCTGCAGCCTCCTGTCACAGCTTGTTGCCAGGAGGCAATTAATCTAATTGTCTAATTCGAGGGACCAGGTGGAGATGCCCCTTGGAACCTGCCTTCATTCTGGACCATCTGACCCTCTCTAGAGTGGGTTTCACCCTGAATTGTCCATGTCCTCCTGTACTCATTTCTTCTCCTCCTCATTTTTGCTCTTCCTGGTTGTCCAGAAGAGATCCCAGCATCAGCCCCTCCAGCCCCTTCACCCCTTCATTCTTCCAGCACTTCCTAAAACCAATTTTCAAATCAGCTCTAACTGTGAATCTTTTCTTCTGTATCTCTACTTCCTACCTTATCTATTCCATGACTGTGAGCATTAGGAATTTATGGAGACATCACTAAAGCCCAGCCCCGAGGACTTTTGTTGCACAGTCACACAGCAAACTCCCAAAACATCATCCTGGCCCAGCATCCCCCACTGTCTCTCCAATACGGTGACAGTAATAACTTTGTAGTCTAGCTGTCTTCATTGATTCGTTTGGATCATTTTTGAATAATCTTGCTCAGCACCTTTTTAAAGTCCTAGCTAATATTGATTAGAAAATCTGGAAGACATTAGTTCATTGGAGGTAAACAAATATGATAGAAGTCTTGAAGAGAAATATGTAAGGCATGTCACCAAAAGATAGGTCAAGTATTGATTTTTGTCTGTCTCCATGCCAAGGTGAGCCAGGCCACAATGAACGAACAGTTGGAGACGTGAGGAGACTGCAGAAAGTCACTGCTTTAGGGGCTGTTACATGGGACTCGAGCTAGAAGCAATGTCACAGCACCTAGATCAGCAGCAGGCTGTGAAGCCTGGGGTGCTGTGGTTGTTGCTCAGTGAGAAAGGTGGCACAGCCCTTGGGGAATACAGGCAGGTGTCTTCAAGGGACCTTTCCTACAAAGCTTAGCTGGAATTTTTTTTCTCTTTGAGAAGATGCTGTTCCTCCTTCTTTGCATCTGACCTGAGAGATGAGCTTGGGGAATGCCAGTTACCCTGGCTGGCAAATTAGGTGGCAGGTACCACTGACCCTCGTGCAGTGCAGGTGCAGAGCTGCTCAGTGCTGGGAGGGTTCAATCTCAGCAGGGATAAGTCTAAAGCAGGCCCGGAAAACCTTCCCAGGGTAGATATGCAGTACATTAACTCGGAGTTGCATTGCTGTGCTTGTGCTCCAAGACACAGGACCCCAGGTGTCCTGGCTTTCGTGTCTGCTCTGCATTCCTTATAAGCTATCAAGTGATTGGGAATTAAAAATATCCCTGTGAATATTCTGATTTGACAAGTACGTGCACAGATAATAACAGAAAGCTTTTATTATGGAAATAGAGATCAAGTTAAAAAAAACAGAACCCTGTTTATTAAAGATTTGGTTGCACTGTGATGTGTTACACTTGGTGACTCAACCCTGGGAGTCATCGGGACATGCATACTAATGCTGCAGTGCAGGAGGCTGGGTCATGAACAGGGAAAGATCATTCCAGTTAGCAAGATGACCGAAAACAGCTCTGCTCATCCACTACCTGCAGCTCTGCCATGAATAATGTGCAGAGCACCTTATCAGTATCCCTAATCTGTTTAAAGGCATGACTCACACATCAGGCCCATGCCAAGGGATGACGCAGACAGATCTGAATGCTGGGGCTGAGAAGCCCCCTCTGAGGGATGGTGTCCCTTGGTCCTGGGGCCGAGCCTGGAGCCAGCGATGACGCTGCGGCCGCGGTGCTCGGGGCATCTCCGCTGCAAGGGCAGGGCAGTGCTGCGGCTGAGCTCACTGTCCTGCTGATGCTCTGCTCCTGGCTCCTGGTGAATGACCGGGAGCCTTGGAGCCGGGAGGGAGCGTTCCAGCTGGCAGCTGAAGCCTGCTTTGAAAATGCAACTGCGTTAAGAGCGTGTGATAGGCAGAGAGATCCCCTTCCTTCTCAAGGCCAAGCTTTGTTAATTGGAAGGAGCTGGTCCAAGCAGATGATAGGCACCCAGTAAATGCAATCTGTACCAGTACCATTTCTGTGTGTACAGCCTGACTGGCTCATGCCTCCCTATTGCAAGGTGCGAGGATTTGCTCCTCATCATCTTCAGGAGTGGGGAATTGCTGGAACTCGCTTTTGACTCCTTTAAAAATAGTTCAAACCTGCCAAATCACTAGGAAGGCATGGAGCTACTGAGCTCCTGTAAGAAATAAAATGAACACTGGCTCTTGAAATGACAAAGAGCCAAAGTTTGTCACTGACAGGGGGTTGCAGGGATCCTTCACTCAGACAGCTGCATGGGGAAGATGGAGTGGAAGAGGTGACAGGAACAGGGGAGACAAGTGGATTCACAGACTGGGACCTGTTATTGAACGGCTGTATAACCACAGGAGTTTATTCAGACATCCTCAGGTGGTGCAGGCTCACTGTGGAATATCTTGGCTTCCTCCCTCATGACTGCTGCTGCTTTTAACGCTGAAGCTTGCCTCTCTGAGGGATGTCTGTGTGGATCAGGGCTGGGTGATGCTGATGGAGTGTTGCAATATCTTTTCCATTGAGTGACAGGCAGCATATGAATCATCAACTGGTACTGAAGCGAGGTGGGGAGGGGTGTGTGGGGTGGGCAACCATCTCTTTCAGTCTCATTTCCCCTTTGACAGGTCTCCCCAGGGCTTGTCACAGGAGGCTGGTATAGCCAGGGCCTCACTCTTGGTTTTATCCTGGGAAGAGTAACAGAGTAATTACCTATATAGGATGAGGAAACAAACGTCTTGATGGCTCTTAGGAAAAGACTCAAAGAGGACTCCTAAAAAAAGTATAAAAGAAAGAGCTTCTAAAAGCCAGGTATTGCTGCATCTAAATAAGAGGAGCCTGGCCTCTGTCACAATTCAGCATTTGGTGAGAGCAGGCTGTGGGGCCTGAGGCAGGTCTGCCCCTGGGGAGTGCCGAGGGGCTTAGCCAGGAGATGTCTCCCACCTGCTGTCAGAGCCTGCAAGAAAAACACTGAAGGCTTTGGTGCCTAAGTGGTTTTCTGGATCTGCCTCTTGGCAAAACTCCTGCTTATTTTAGAGCACTTGGGAATTCATCTGCACTTTTCATTAGTTTCCATTTTGGGATCCTGCCTTCACCCTGCAATGGGCAGAGGCAGCCAGGTGAAATGGCTGAACTGAATCCATCTGGACGAGGATTTTGTAGAAGTCTCTCATAAACAAGTTGGCTCTCACATGCGGTTCAGACCTTCCAGCAGTGTTGTCCTAGACCCATCTTCTGACACACGGGTTGTTACTGGGATGTTGTGCCACTGGCCTAGAAACTCCCCAGGAGCTGCTGTACCCTCAGCAGCTTCAGCTACCAGGGGTGAGAGCAAGGAGTGTGACTGCCATTGCCTGTGCAGAAATGGTAAATAAACAGCTCTTTTCCACTTCTCTTTAGTGACTGATCCTCTCCCCCACATCATCAGTGGGAGGGGGGCCAGGGCAGGGTTGGAAGGGATGAGGTTGCAAGGCTTGTCCCTTGTTTGTTCCTCAAATAAACCCTTTCATTTATCAGCTGGCATTTTGGCCCAGCTGTCTTTCCTTGGGGTTTGGCAGGAACTGAGATAGAAACTTTAGCTTGGTGGAGGGGCTCTGCAGTAAGAGAAGTTTGGTGCTGCTGAAGGGTGCTGGGGGTTCCCTTTGCAGGCAAAGAAACCGTCACAGCACATCAGCCTGCTCCTAACAGTTACCTCCCGATGTTCATCTACTTTGGCTTCTGCCTCTCCAGTGGTCAAATGGGAGTAATTCAGTCATTATTTCCAGCAGCAAATTGACTCCATTAGAGCTCAGCTGACCAATGCTCCAGCTGCTAAAGGGGTGGGAGTGGTGCTGTCTGGCTGCTATGAATTAGACATCATCTGGGGTCCTGGCTTGCCTTTACATCTCTACTTTCCTTCTCTGCATCCCTTCCAACTCAGCCCTTGGTCTGATGTTTTTTTAACCTTTCCTCAGCCCCCGGTGTCCCTTTCATTCCCACGAGCACTGCCATGCTGGCAGGTTTGTCAGCTTTGTCGTGTGCCCCTGAGCCCTCTGTCTGTGGGATGCTCTCCTTTCAGGCAATGTGACATGGGCGCTGCAGACACCCCTTTCACGGGCCCCCTTTGACTTGTATCCTGCAGCTCCTCTTTCCCACCCTCCACCTTTGGTTCACAGCAAGTGGTGAGCCTGAGGGACGGGGCAAAATCCCCCTCCGTTCATGGTAAATTCATGCATGGGCACAGCTACCACCAGGGTTTTGTGTCCAGGAGCAGAAACTCCAGCGACCCTATTGTGTTATATTGACCGTTTGTTAAATCTTTAAACTCCATCTGTTTCTGCTGAAATCCTCTTAATGACTGGACATGAACAATTTAGTGTTGATGTTTCAGGATAAAATTGGCTCATTTTGAACTTTGGTGCCCAATGTTCCAGCTGGTAAAGTGTGGACACTGGTTTAGTGACATGAACACAGCTTTGCTAGGGATTGTTAAGGGGTGGTGGCCAGCACCATCAGGAGAGTCCAACAGATGTGATTTTCTTATCTCTGGCACCCCAAGGCTCTCCATCCCCACTTTGCCTCTCCCTGTGCTGGGAGAGAAGCTCTTTGTTCTGCTGATTGTTTCATTAGGAGATTACAATTCTGTTGTTAAACACTTGTATTTTTCCATTCCCCCCCCTCCTAATATTCCTCCATGTTTACTGTTCGAGTTTTTTCCATCCATTTGTGTCTAAACTGCTGCCCTCTATAGCACGTATTGATGCACAAAAGGGTCAGAGCCACAGGGATCTGATCTTTGAGGTGGAGTGGTTCAATTGAATGGCCCTCAAACACCTCCTCTCTGAGTGGGTTCTGAACAATGTATGGGTTCAGAAGAGGAAAAGAAACCACCCAGGGAACAAGAAATCGCACTAAGTAAAAAACCAAAACAATCAAAAGTCCTGCTAGAGCTAAACATTTTTATGCAGGTTATTTGGGGGAAAAAAGCTCTCCACATTTCACTCTGTACCTGCAAGGTACAAGTGCCAGCAAACAGGAATGTGGCAGAAGGTGACCTGATTTTGATAACAGCTTTTTCTCAACCATTTGATGTTTTCACTAGTTGTGTTGGGTTTTTTTGGTTGGTTGGTGTTTTTCTTTTCCCTGTAACTCAGGAGGGAAAAAATGAAGCACAGAAATTGGAGATCTGGAGTTTATAGCATATCTGGTACTGATCTGGGACTGTTTTAGCAGAAGGATTAGGTCTTTGAGATCTTCGCTGTATTTATGGCTGAGGCATGGGGCCAAAATAACCTGAAAAATACTGAACAGTGAAAATTGGCATTTGTCAAGCAAAGGGAGCTATCAAGCCTAAAATGAAATACATAAAGCACACAGAAATCCAGAACTCTATAGGAAAGGAGAGTGAGAAAGAAAAGGGATGTTTAAGGTGACTCACCACAAAAAGTGACACACTAAGCTGAACGTGCTGTGGATTCACAACACTGTCCTACTAGAAGATCAGCAAAGTCTGAGATGAGTCCTGTCACATCTACTTCCAATAGTCGTATTAGCTCTGACAGTGATCCAGAATTTTGTGGCATAAATTTAAGCAGTTTGTAGTGAGCGCATATTGACACTAATTTCAATTATCTGTAATTCAGTGGAGTGGAGAGAACCAATGCCAGTCCTGTAGATGATCAGCTAAGGAGGGTTACAGGACGAGTTTCTGGCCTGGTTGTAGTTTGGTGAAGCACCACTAGTGCAGCACAAGCTGTCACCTGCTGAAAACAGGGATGTTAGACACTGGAAGTCAGTGGCATCTGTGTAAGGTGCCAGGTATAGCAAAGGAGATAAAGCTCCATATTACACTCAGTGTAGTGTAGTGCCATGCACATGGAGTACTTTGTTGAGAATGAGACTTCGAGTGTCTCAGATTGGAAACAACAACTGCAAACAACGGCAGTGCTATGAAACTGTTTCTCTGTCTGGGTGCTATTGTCATTTAGAAAGGCACACATTCTGAGTAATGGGAAACATCTTCAAATCCCATGAAGAGTGGTGAAAAAGGGCACTGAGAAAGTGTCAAATCCAACAGCCGTAGCAAGCTGAAGTGGCTGGAGCTGGGCCATGACATGGGCAGAACTGATGGATTTACTGCTGCTGGGAAACACTTGTGCTGATACTTCAGGGTGCTCCGTGGGCACGTGAGAGAGGTGCCAGAGAGACTAATTTAATGTTGGCTGAGGGAGGCAGTGTTAGAGGTGTGTTTCTGAGTGTCTCTCTGCCCTCCAGAGCTACTTAGAGCACTGCATGTGCTCAGCCTTTTGCTACATAAAGCTGATGAGTCTGTGACTCTGAGGATGCCACGGTCAGCAGATAGCACAGCTTTCAGTGACTCTCTCCCTCTTCTGTGCTGCATCACTTCCCACCAGTGGTACAGACACCACCACTTGAGAAAACACCTCAGAAATAACACTTTGGGCAAGAGTTTGGACTTCAAGTGACGGCAGATCTCCTGTGTTGCTGATAGGTGTTATTTTTGTAAAACAACAGCAGCAAAGGACTACTCAGTGCTTGTTTTCTGGCAGAGCTTATGTATCACTAGCTCTCCTCATGTTGTAGTCTTCTCAGCTCAATGAAAAGAAATCTTTATATCACATGAAGATATTCAGGTCTTTGAAGGCAGCCTTCAGTTGGGTGTTGCATTCCTCTGTCAAGCATTCTTACTGCAGTGGTGTCCTGGCAATTTGAGATGGGGTGGGCTTTTTCCTGAATTTGTTTTAAAGGAAAAACTGAGGGAAGATATTCCAATGGTTCAGGTGTCCCCCTCTGGAAAGATGCATTCAGTCACCATCTCTGCTTTGGATGCAGCCTCTGGAGGGAAATGGCAGCTTCTTTATTTCTTCTTTATACTTGACTTTGGCTGTTTAGGGCTTCTGACATGTCAGCAGAGGAGAGGTAATACCCATGGATTTGGAGGCTGTTATGAATTTCAGCAGGCCCTTCTGTTTGAGAAGGATGTGCACAAACCAGCGTGCTTTTGGGTTTTCCCTGAGGAAATCAGCTCTGGATGACCCTGAAATCAAAACTTCTCCATGAGTCAGAGACCCTTCTCTGTGTCAGAAATTGGTTAAGTGCTGACTGGTAGTTTCTGATTTTCTCATCAAGAGTTTCATGCCACAAAATAAAGGCCCCCACAGACTGTTCTGAACTGGCCATCCTCTACACCTTTCTTCTGCACTTCCTCAGCTTTCATTAAACTTCTTTAAGGACATCAAACTTTTGGTGTCTCTATAAATAGTCACCTTTTCATTATTGCTTGAGGGTGAAATGCAACCATTTCCTGCAATTCGCACTTCTAGGGACGTGGCATACACAACTTCTCCTGGGCAACCTGTTTCACTGTCTCCCACACCTGTAATCAAGAAAATACTTTAGGTATAGAAAGATGCCTGATGAAAAAAGAAATACTGTGAAAGAATATGCCATGCCATGCCTTGCCTTGCCTTGCCTTGCCTTCCCTTCCCTCTCATGCTGCTTTTGACCCTCTCTGTATCCTCTGTTCTGTCACATCCATCTCCCTCAACCTGGGGTCCCGTCTTCCCTGCTGCAAGCACCACTCTCACCTTGTACTTGCTACTCCAGAAGGAATGAGTTTATCCCTGAGTTCTCTTTGCTCCTGGCCTTTGGCAGCTCTTCATCACTTCCAGGATTTGCTCTCATGTTTCAAGTGAGAGACCTCTGCTTTTTTAAGTGTGAAGGCACTGGCAAAGTTAGACACATCAATCCTCTGTTTATTTACAGGTCAGGAACAGGACAGGCAACAGCAATCTGAGATTTCCTGTGCTGCTTTACACATCTCTGACCTCTGCAATGACCCAAACTTCTATGGAGGGTAAGAGTTAGTTCAAGCTCTGCATCAAATCAGCCCTTAGCCCACAGAATATCATGTGGGATGGCTCAAATATGCCAAATTTTGTGTTGTGATTAAGTGGAATTGCCCATGATCTATTAAGATCTGAGCAAATTACAGCCACATTAATTAAACATAGGCACTCTGGTTGAGCCTAAGCCACAGATGGCATCCCACAGATGGAATGCCACTCTTGATATTCACAGAGCCACTCAACCCTTTAACTTCAGCTTGTGCTGATTAGTAGAGCAATTTATTTTAGGTGCAGCTATTGGCCTCTGCTGAGCAGAGTGGTGTTAAATGGATATCACTGACAAGGGCCCAGTATACAGAAAAAAGGTGCAATGGAGAGCAGGGATAATGAAAACTCCAAAAGTTATTGTCCGTTCTTCCACCCCAACCTTTCAGAGCACCAGGAAGGGAATTGGGCACTGAGTTCCAGCTGACATTCAGCAGCATTTGGCTATTTTGCTACTTTAGGTGCTGTTTTTTAACTGATTGTAGCAGTGATCTGTTGAAGGATCTTATGATTAGGTCCTCTAATACTCAGTGTGGAGCTCTTTTATAAGAGGAGCCCTCACCCTTTGAAGCTGAGTCCTAAAATCACCCTTGTCTCTCCCTCCAGAAGGCTCAAGTTATGGCTCACTAGGTTTTGTGTTGGCTTTCTGGCAGTGCTTGTGGGAAAGGTGCACAGCAGGGTTTATTTAGCAGGAATGGTTATTGGTGATAACCTAGAGTGGGGCCCCATTCTCTTAAGCAGTGTGCATCTTCTGTGCCAAAGAGGGGAAGGATTATACAAAATAAAATTTCTTACATCCGGCCAGGTGGAAGCCAATGCATGGATATAAAATGACTTTTCCAAGGTCATACAAAAAAATCTGTGGCAAAGCTAAGACCTAGCACAAGACAGCCGGAGTTCTAGGCCAGCACGATAATGTCAATTATAGTCATAAATGTCAAAGGAGGAGGAGGGAAGAATAGAGGAAAGATACTTCTGCAAGGAAGAGCATGGTGGGGAAGTATTTAATACTTTAGGGCATCCTGACTCTGTGTGTAAAGGTAAGTGTGGGATTCTAAAATCAAAATAGGTTTCTTTTCAAATACACCATCCTGTTTCAAATGTTAATTTTTAGTTAGAGAGGTTGGAGGGAATTTGCTGTTACTGCCTTTAAAAGAAGCCAGCCTGTTACATTGGTAATTAACAGTGGTCTGGAAAGGCTTGTGAGCTTTTACTTCATCTGCTACAGGACCTCTGTTTTGGCTCTTAAGTGGCCAGGTTCGACTGAAAATTCAGTGTTTGTCCTGATACAGGTTCATCAGCAGAAATTAGTTGAAGGTAGTTTGGAGGTTCTGCCGTGGGTTCTGTCACGCTGGATCAGAGCTGGCCTGTGTCTTTCAGGCCTCTCTTACTAAAGGCACCACTGGTCAACAACCACCACCATGTAATGGCACAGCTCCTGGAAGAGTGGGGAGCATGTTACTGCAAAGCCCTGGAAAAGCTGGAAGCTCACCTTTTGGAAGAAAAAGGAGAAGAGCAACCCAGTGCTTTGGCAGCTGTCATGCGGATGCACGTGTCTCCCTGCAGGCAGCAGTGAGGCAAGAAACACCTGGGGACAAGTCGCCCTCATCTCATGGGAGAGGCATGAGCTGAATGTTTGGGACAAGGCATGGACTACAAAGAGTGGAGGGCAGAACACTGGAAAGACAATGTTTCCCACCTTCTCACCAGTCCCTTCTCTCCACTGACATCTCCAGAGGACCATCTGCACCCTGTAATAGGAAGTCAAGACCCACCAGTTTAGAGCTGTGACGAAACAAGGGCGATTCACTTTGGACTCTTGTTGTCTGCAGCTGAAGATTGTTTAGGTTCTTTCATGTGGGCTGTGGTTGTCCTGGAAGTGCTTTCTCTGCAGACAGCTGTGGGGAGCACAGGCTTTCTTTAGTGCAGCATCTGCAGTTGCTCCTCGCTTGGCCGGCAATAGAAGGCTGTGGCTGTGTGTCTGTCCGTTGTCGTATGTGCTGGCTCCAAGCCCAGACCTTCGGCCAGGACTGCTCCCACTTTGCTTCTCAGCAGTAAAGTTTGCAATCAACCTCTTGCCCTTTTCATGTTTCAGTGGACTTGACTGAAACAGAGGTGAAGTTGTCTCGGGCAGGGGCTTCTCGTGCACCTAGAGGGACATTTGTCCAGATCTGAGTATCAACAGTACCAGTGTGCAGAGCTGCACTGGGGCCAGAGGCTGCAGACCTGGAGGCTGGGCTGAGAGAAGGACTCTAGTGTCATGGTGGCAGATGTCTTGGTAGCAGCGGACAATTTAGTTCTCTCTCAATTTTCTGTCTGTTTGGAGGATTTCTTGGAGTCAGGGCTAGGAAGTTCTTCAGCTGGTTTGGAGAAAAAAAAGTAGATGGAAAAATATGTTTCAGAAAAAAATAACTAAAATATTTTTCTTCCTACAGAAAACTAAGGTGTCAAGTTTTCATTCATACTCTGAATAAAAACTGTGAAATGTTGGAGTTTCCAGTAGTAGGGACATTCTAAGTTATTACCAGTTCTGACTGGAACTATGCTTTTCTTTTCCACTTTGGCCTTGTCTTCCCAGTTAATTCTCATTTTCATCCTGAATTTTTTAGGTCAGAATTAGCTGAACTTGACCAGGTGATTTTGTCTGCTTTAATAGGTAATTGCAGCCTTCTGGGGATCCATTAATCTCATGACTTTTGAAAGATCTGTTTTTCTGTCAGTATGTTTCTTTGATAAGACTTTGGGGTGCTCTGCTGGGCTTAATGTTCTCAGTGAATCTTGGTCAACCTGAAGCTCTGCCACTGTTAGCTACCAGAATTTTGCCCTGAGACATACTGAAGCCTTTGGAAGGCTTCTCATGGTTTTATTGTTTATGTAATTAGAACTAAGTTAATTGTTTTCAAACTAGGGAACAGCCCTAATTTTTTTTTCTGCTCTCCATCACTACTGAATATACAGTTTTCTATATAATCATCAGCAAAATTTATTCCAGAATGTAATTGCTTTTACTATCAAGAGTATTTTATATAAATTCTCTTAATAAAGATTGCAATATAAGACTTAGCCATCTTTTCCTTTGGAAAGCATTTTTCTGTGCTTTCTTCTCCAGCTTGATAATGTTGGGTGATCTCTGCCTTGCCAAAAGTGTGCTGTTGGTTTAGCTGGCTGTTACTGGTAATTACAGACTTCTTTGGGTTGTCTCTACAAGAATCACTGGATAGAGAGTGGTGAAATTGAGAACACTGAAATTTTTCCTTTAAAAATATTGTGTTTGAAAGTTTTCACCATCTGCTTGCCTTGATATGATGATGGGCAATATAAGGATTATAGGGAAAAAACAGTTTTTTCAGAAGGAGATAATGATATGAAAGGGAGAGTTCCAGTGTTTCATCAGAGAGCTCCTGAAAACTGGGGAAAACCGAAGTCCTTTTCATTTTGAAGTAACAATTTCATAAAAAATTCACCAGTCTGTCCCATCTGTGTTGATAGCAATGCTTATTGATTATCTCCCTGTATTCATGTTGCCCTTCCTGACCCTATTTAATTTAGATCCTGTGTGGGCACTTATCTTTGTGGTCACTGTGGTTTAATGTTAGTGACTGGAAATTGATACACAGAGCTGGAGTCTTCAGCACTGGCTTGTGGCCTCAGAAGCCATTAGGCCCTGTCACCTTGGGTCACCATCTCTTCTGTCCTATCGCAGGATTGATAAGCTTCCTGTTGATAGGATGATATCCAGCAGCATATCATCATGCTGTTGGAAAGAGACTTTCCATCATTTCTTATCTGGCTGTTTAAATTGTTATGCCCATGGGCACAGTGTGATAGGACGAGTGGGAATGGCTTTAAACTAGAAGAGGTTTAGGTTAGATATTAGGAATAAAGTGTTCAAGGCCAAGTTGGATGGGGCCCTGAGCAACTTGATCCAGTGGGTGGCAACTTGATCTAGTGGAGGGGTTGGAAATAGATGCTTTATAAGGTCATTTCCAAGCCACACCATTCCAGGATGCTGTGTTCCTATGATGTGATGAAACACAGGGGGCCTTCATCACCGGAGCCTCACAGCCGATGCCTGCGGGGTGTTTTCCTCCTCTTCCAGCGTGCTGCTGCACAGCCACGTTTACTTTGTGGGGCTGGAGCGAGTAAACTGAGCTCCACACACAAAAGTCCTGTGCTTGCAGCTCTGGGCCGGGGGAGGATAAAGCCCTGGATTGTGCTATCCGTGCTCAGAAGCACTGAGGCGCAGCCGGGCGTCCAGGGGAGCTGCGGATTTGCTTAAGGCGGTGGATTTGGCCAGCGCGTGGCAGGAAGCGATCCTGAGGCGTGGGCTGGGCTGCCCATGCGGGACAGTGCCAGGAGAACAAGGAGGCTCTTACAAAACAGGCCCCGGCAGAGAAAAGGCAGCGCTGCGAGACTTCAGAGCCGAGGTTGTTCCACCGGAGAAGCTGGCCTGTGGCAACGAGCCCCAGGAGGCTGAATGCACCGCCAGAGGAGAGGGGATGAAGGGAGCTGTGGATGAAGTGGCTCTGAGGCTGCGAGGTTATTGCTTTGGAAGTGCCCCCAACAATGCAGGTCTCCCGAGGAGTGTGTGCCCACGGGGGCTATACAGCCCGTAGCGATACCTTGGCTGGATGCTGTTAAATAAGGTTTTGAGAATCAGAAGACAAAGCGTTATAGACTGGAGGGGCTGGGACTGCAAGACTGCAGCAAAGGACTCTTTCTTCCCCTGCCTGCAGGCTGCAGAGCGCAGCAGGGCCCCGGTCTGTCATTAGAGCTTACTCAGAGCCACTTCAGCCCAAATCACCAATATGATGGTTGACTGGCAGGGGCTTTGGAGGGGGAAAACAGCAATTACAAACTAAATGGAAAGGAGGAAATAATGGAAAAATGGAAGTTATAGAACAGAACTGGCCACAGAGTGGAAAGGGACTTTGTGGAAACTAATAAAGCATCATTACCTTTGCTAGAAGTACATGGAACACTGCAGCAGTAGAATGTGAATCATAAGAAGTTATGCCTGCCCCATGCCAGCCGTAGCCCTTGGATCAGATCATGCTGGTCTTTTCTATCAGCCTTTTCTCTGTTCTTCCACAAAAAAAGAGAGGGGAACTCGTTGCTGTTCCCATATTCTGCCGGTTCTCCTTCTTCCACTCGATAGCATCCTCATGCAAATACATCTAATTCAATTTTTCTACCATTTCCTGAAGAAAGGTAGTCTCTATAAACTCTGAATCCCCTGGGCTGTCAGAGAGTTGAGGACAGGGGACAAAGTTAATACATTTTCACTTTCCTCTAGATAGTTTTTTTAATTTATTTTCCCTTAAGAATATGTATTCAGTGACCCTTCTTGCTTTTCCACCAGAGATCTGATTACCTTGTAGCAGTCCAACATAGTTTTCTATGGGTATTTACCAAGCTATAAGAACTAGAGATAGAAATAAATACACTTTGAACTACTTCATCTGTAAGAATGTATAGAAGACCTTATTTACTGTGAAATTAAACAAGGACAGATAACTGTTTACAATCCCTGGCGTGAAGCCAGCAGATGTGTTTTATTACTATGGCTAGAAAGAAAAACATCCTCTACAGACATTTTTTTGAACAAAATAAAATAATTCAAAGAAGTGGAATGACCTGACTTCTTGTATTAGATTAAAAACTGAAAGCAGGGAAAATAGGATGACTTGGTTAAAAAAAAGGTCTTGAATCATGTTCACAAGCAAACTTCTCAACAAACACTCACTTGTTCCATGTACCTGCATTTTTACTGAATATTTGGGAAGAAAAGCTTGAAATGCCAACAGTTATTCCTTTAAAAAAAGGGAAAAGAAAAGAAATAAGGAAGCCATTAGCTAACTGCTGTGTGTCAGCTGGTGAGCTTGATCAGTGGTGCGTTTTACAGGGTTGTGCACTGTCATTATGGTAGTTGATTGTCCCTCAGAAATAAAATATTAGCATGCATCTGACTGCAGAAGTTCAATAATAGTAGCAGATAGTGGTAATACATTGCAACCAGGGACAGTCAGCAGCAGTAGCAAAGTACTGACTAATTGTCTGTTTGAGGCCTGTCTTGTCCCTCTTAATTTAGCCAGCTGCCAAGAAGTGATTTTTTGTTCTATTACAGATATCTGAGTTTGGATGGGTGCTCTGACTTCCTCCACTCTGTCCACGTCTTCCTTGGCATAGATAATTGTGACTTTTAATGCCACCCAAGGAAGCCTTGCCCACTATGCAAACTACTTATTCAAAAGCAATTGCTAAGCCAGGGGTCTTGCTTTAGGATGCTGCAAGTGGGATGTCCCTCTGCTGCAGCCCTAAATGTCTGGTGCACATCTATACTGTGAGCTCAGTGCAGAGATGGTTTCGTGGTTGCGTGTTTGTTTTTGTGGGACGTGGGATTCCTGTATGGAAAAAACCCCAGATGAGCAGTGATAGGGCAGGGTGTGCCAGCAAACGATTAGTGTCCTGAAATCATAGAATCGTGGAGTGGTTGGCAGGGACCTTAAAGATTTAGTTCCAACCTCACTGCCATGGGGAGGGACACCTTCCATCAGTCCAGGTTGCTCAGGAAATTGAATTCTGCATTTCTGATTGACATCCTGCTTATGTTTCCTTCTGCTTGCCTGTACATTCCTGGTCTCCCTAGCCCCAGCCCCTACAATTTTCTTCTTTGGTCTCTTGCGGGTTGGCAGTGCCGCTGGGCTCAGGGATGCAGGTTAGCTCTGCCACTCTCTCAGCCAGACAGGCATCAGCTGCCTCCTGTTTAAACCCCCTGTAACTGGGGGAGCCCTGCTGCAAGAGAGGACTCATTATCACCGGCACAGTGTGTGCTAATGAGTCTAAGTAGCTTCTGGAGGAAGCTCATGCCTTTCCAGCACACGGGGTGGGTGGAGTGCTGTGCATCATGGTATCAACGTCCCGTTTGCTGGGTCAGGCTTGCTGAAGTGCACGTTTCAGTGGGAAAGGGAAGACAAATGGATAGATTTCTAATTTCTTTCCTGTTCCTTCCACAAACAACCTTTCCCTTGAGCCTGCAGATTTATCACAGCTGAGAGGGAATTCTGTGGCAGCTTCTTATTAAAATATTGGCAGCCTATTACTGCTCCTTACAAATGATGCAGATGGATCACCGATTGAAACAGTGCTGAAAGGCAGCTCTGTCTGAGGTGAAATGCTCTTTGTCCATCACTGCTACCTGCACTTTTCCTCACTGGAAAGCAGGTTTAAAATTTTTTTTTTATACTTTGCCTATCTCAGCAAATCAGGATCCTGAAAGTTATTCCGGAGGCTCCCTTATCTTTTAACAAATATCTATGGTCTGTGGCTGTCCTGACCTTGAATTGGTTACCCGTGCATTTCTCACATCAAGATTAGATTATTGCGACTGCCTCCTGACAGCCTGGCCTGATAAGACCCTGTACAATTTCCAGCTGGTGCTGAACGCTGCTGCCAGGCTCCTGTAATAGAGAGATGAGCTCCACATTTCACCTCTGTCCAAAGCACTGTGTTATTTGCCAGTTAAGCAATATATCGACTTGAAGAGTTCCCTGTTAAAGATGAACTGCACTTTTTACTCACACTTACTCCCGTGAGTGCTTTGAGAAGTGAGACGAAAGCACGGGTAGGTGCTGCCTGCCCCGTGTAATGGTGCTAGGAAGGGCACTTGGCACCTGGCCTCACATCCCCTGCGTTAGCGACAGTTTATTTGTGGCTCATCTCCAAACAGGGTGGCATGAGTCCAGCCTGTTTTCTTCTATATCTTTTTAATTTCCTCACCTAACAGTAAAGCCTGAATTGGTACCAGTGATGTCTGTAGGGTCCTGGCTGCCCTGCCCCACAGAGTGGTCTCTCCTGTGTTTTGCAGAATTGGATGCAGGAGGGGCTCTGTGGCCGAAGGCAGCAGTTCTGAGCCCTGCACTCCGGAGCTCAGCTCGCACACAGCCTGCTCGAGCAGACCATGTGGATCAGGGAGCATCACATGCCATACACCACAGAGTGTTGCTACAAACACCGTGAGCCTGCAGGAAACTGCACGGTGCCAGGTGAAAAACGGGTGGTAGGGGGAATTTACAGGAGCAAGAGGTGCAGGGAATGGCTGAAATGTGTTATTGTGCATAAACTAATAAAAACCAAGGTGGGAGAAGGACTTCTTGACTTCTTAGCATTGAGATGTTCCCTTTTTTCCTATATTTAAAAATATTTTCAGCTTCTGTGATTGGTTGGAAAAATGAAACTAGGTTTTAGCATTAAAGCTGTTGATGTTCTTTCTTGATTCTATTTTTTTTTTTCTTAGAACTATAAAGTTTTACATCCTTGATATCTGGGACATACTGAGAGAGAGAGGAGGAACTGCAAGTTTTCACAAATAATTATCCTCCCTACTTCCCCTGGGCTGATCTCTTTGCTTTCTGCTCCAAATAGGCTAAATGAGCCTCTCTCCCCCAAACAGAGATTAACCCCTCTTCTAGTCTGCCAAGGGGCTGGTGGATTTTCCATCACCAGAAACTTTCAAATCTTTTCTTAAAAGACAGGTTGTAAATTAAATAAATATTTGTTTATTCGTTTGTTTGTTTTCTGAGTGTGTGGTTTTTCCCCCAGTGGTCAGACTTACAGGCAAAAGTGGATCCTCCAGGCTGTTTAATCTTTGATAACAATAACATGACAGTGATTGAGACAAGGTGGATGCTTCTCTTCTGTCCCTCACTGGATCCTGAGGACACTCAGCTTTCACAACACTGAGCTTGAGGCTGTATAAGATTCAGTATTGCTACTCCATGATTGTACAGATGCAGGTAGAATGAGTCGTCACTGAAAATGAATTTTGCTGTCCCCTCAAGAGGGGTTTTGTATTGTTAACTAACTTTATATTAGCTGGGAATTTTTATCTGCCATTGGTTGCAAAGGCAAAAGTGAAATACCACAGACTTCATGGAGTCACTTCTCCCTCCTCAAGGTCGTAATTCTGCAAGGAAAGAAGGATTTTGTGTTACTTTTGTTGTTTGAACCTGAAGAGGGGAGAGGGTGGTCAGTGAAATACAGATGCGTGTCACTGGTGAGAATCCCTTGGGATTGTATCAGTGAGCAACAAGATAGGGAGAAGTTAGTAAAAATTATGTGGAGGTGCTTTGCCTTAACTTCCTCTGCTCATCTTTTGCCAGTTTTTGTAGCTTCCACAATTCAAAGGCTTCTCTTAAATATTAAAAAAAGCAAAAAGAGGAGAAATGCATCTAAGCAGATGAGCTCAATCTGTTTCAAGAAATATTGTGTTCACCAAGCATATGCACAGTACTCAAATTAGCTAATTTCTTCTTAGCAATGATAGCTCTAGAATGCCCTTGACCTTCCAAGGAAGAGAAATTTGTACTACTGCAGTATATAGGATTTTAATATTAAAAGAGGTTAAATTGCAGAAAGTGGAAAGCTCTTTGCTTCCTCTTTGGTAAGAAGTGAGCTAATGCCAGCAATTTCCATGGCAACTGCAAACAGACTGTCCTGTTCACTTCCATGTTATAAATAAAACAAAAATATTCTCTAAATTACATACTGTGCCTACATGTATTTGCTATCACCATGTTCAGCAGACACTGGGAAATATTTCTGTACACATTTGTAAGAAAAGAATACAAGATTTATGCAAACTGTGTAGCCTTGGTGGGCTGTTTTCCTTTGAGGAAATAATAAAAGTAGCCTCAAAACAATGCCACCCTTTTTATTGCTGATACTCTCCAAGTTTCACAAATAATTACAAGTCCCAAACCTATATGTTTCCAGCAGTTAGTGTACACAATAATAAACTTGTAGGAGCATAGTTTTAAACAGGAGCAAAAAATAATTTAAAAGAGGGTAGGTGATGATTGGGACTTTTGCCTTTTTATTTCTAATGGGGTGCACACAACGGAAAGACAGTGGCTTTGTGTTCTAATTTTGTACATATTCCAGTAGACCAGGCCTACTTTGTGTGCTCTCACTGCACCTTGCATTCTGCTGTGTTCTCTAACACTAAAAAACGGCTATTTGAGTTCACAGGAGCTCTTTAGGTCTGGGCAAGCCTTCATCCTGCCCTTCCTTAGGTCTGGGAAGTGTCTTCCCCATGTGTACAGCTACAGGGCTCTGACAAGGCTTTGGAGCAAGGGATAAAGCGCATGAGCTCCTTGTGCAAGAGCAGCTCAAGAACTTTTCTTGAGATTCCTCAGCCGCAGCTGGCGTTCAGGGAGAGGGCAGGGCTTGCAGAACATCCCTGTGCTGCTCACTGCCTGCTCCAGGAGGGGAGGTCCGTGTTGTGACTGTGGGGTGACCATCCCAAATGCCACTTCCCCGCCATAAGAGAAGGACTGGGAGATGTGAGACAAGCTCTTTGAGACAGCTGCTGCTGTTAACTCAAGGCTGAGGTGACCTTGGAGGAATAACCAGTGCTGCTAAAAGCAGAAAGGTGCATCAGGCCGAAGCTGTCACTCTCCATAGGGTTTCTGCTGGCACTGCCCTGTCCATTTGCTGCTTGTTCAGAATTCAGCAGTGCAATTGCTCACTGGCCAGAGATGCTGACATCCTACTGTGCTTCCAGTCTGCTGGCTGAGCGTGGATGAGCAGATCACTTGACATTGTGGGTTTTTAAAGCACTTTTGAACACTGGCGTTGCCTCTTTTCACATGCAGGTTCTGGGGCTAAATTACATCATTGAGTACGTGTTCTCATGTGTTGAGATACTGCGAGATGTAAATGCTGCAAAGGAGACTAGTTTCCACTAGTTATTATAGAATAGAATAGAATAGAATAGAATAGAATAGAATAGAATAGAATAGAATTCCATTCCACTAGAATTATATCTGTCTCAAAACTTAAACTAGAAAATTTTGGCTTGTCCTCTTGCTTTCAGGGAGAAATGTCCAAAAATGTATTATTCTTCCCATGCAAGCAAATGTTTCTTGGTTTTTCAATCTCTTTATTACAAGAAGATGTTAGGTTTGGTTGCTGAGGTTAGTTGCATTTTACTGTGCTTGTATGTGTGTAAAGAAGGACACAAGTAGATATAGATTTATTTTTGTGTCATGTATTTTCATTCTTGTTAAAGCTTCCACAAGTTGAACAGAGGTTGCAAAGACAGCATAATAAACACCTTGGCACAGCAGTGAGGATATAATAGATTCTGTTTATTAGAGATGAAATTTTTTTTTTCAATTAAAATTGCAGACAAGGTTTCTAATTATGGTACAAATTATTTCAAGTGTGTTTTGCTTCGTTAAAAATCTGTGTAGGGGACAGTGCTACACTTGAATCAGAGCTGGGAATCCAGCCAGGAATGTGACCCCCTTGATCCCTTCACTTGGGGATATTTAAAGGCACAATTGAGGGTGAGGCAGAGGAGGAAATGTCTCCATTTTCTGTTATTCAGTGTTGAATCCTGCCTCATGCCAGGCTTGACTCAGCCGCCTCAGGTTCCACCTTCCCCTTGCTTGCATTGGAGTTCCCTGCTATTTACACTAAAGATCCCTGCAATGCTCTTGAAATTATGCTGACAAGTTTAACTGTTTTTGTAGCGTCAGACACACCATATGCTAGTGTGTGAGTTTACACTGATTTTTAACTTTAAAGGAGTAGGGAGATGGTGAGGACCTCTGCTAGTACAGTACCTTCAGT
This sequence comes from Dicrurus megarhynchus, assembly GCA_013399195.1. Classification (NCBI taxonomy): domain Eukaryota; kingdom Metazoa; phylum Chordata; class Aves; order Passeriformes; family Dicruridae; genus Dicrurus; species Dicrurus megarhynchus. The sequence goes on from VXAD01003129.1 coordinate 260,568, forward strand.
AGGGAAGGAGCTTCCCATGTTGTTACCTGTGCCACATGAAGTGAAGGCTGGTGAGGATGCTCATGGTTTGGCCAAACTGGGGTCATTTTGGGGGTCCATTAGGGATTCCAGTCCCGTGACTCAGTGCAGAAGATGCTCTGTGGCACCAGTCTCAGTGATTTGTGTGAGGTGGGCACTCCCCTGATGCTGCAAGCTGCCTGTGAAGGGGTAGAAAAGGGAACAATGTGATCTGGACGATGCTGGAGGGTGTTTTTCAGCAGAGAGGTGTGCACGGGGGAAGAAATTTCAAATACTGTCCATATCCCATTTCACTGCTTCCAAATACATTGTCAGGGCTCTGAGGGAATTAATGAGCTTTAATGGCCCTGTCCAGCCTCACCCGGAACTCACACCTCTGTCAGAGACTCCATTCAAGCTGAAGTTTGTGCCCTCAGGTGCTGCATGAGCTTTGCTGTGAGTGATCCCACCGCCTTGGTGTTGTGCTGTAGGGATCTGCCCTCAGGCTTGGACATCCTGAATGTACCTTGTAGATTGTTTCTAGGCCTGTATTTGGCATCTGGGTCCATTTATTCCTGATTAGACTCCCTGGTTTTCCCCTGGATGCACCAGCTGCCTGGACTTGTCTTGGACTATGGATAGACACCAGGATCCATCTCTGCCCACCATGTCCAGACTCTTTGGGGCTGTGCCTGTTGGGGAGAGCACTTCCAGGGCTAGCTCACCCTTGCTCCTGGGTGTTCCTGCCTGAGGAGCAGCCATCCCTCGCTGCTCCCTGGCACTGGCTTTGCAGAGTTCTCTGCTCCCATGACCTTCCCAGCTGCTTCCCTGTGAGCCATAACCACCACTGGGGCTGTGATGGCTGCACCCAGCTTACTCTGGACCTCAGGGGCAATGGATGGCAATGTGGTAACCAAGGACTGGCTGGAATGGTGACCAGAGATCTTGCTGTTTGCAAATGTGACTATAAGTGAATCATCTTACTCCATAAATAGCTGATGGCCCAGGGCCTCTTGAGCTCTCCTGCACAGCAGTAGGCTGCACAACAGATCTCCCGTTGAGGGGACACATCTCACGGTTACTCCTTGAGAATGAGAGATTCCTTGCCACAGCAGATTCTTGGTAAGTGATTAATAGCATGCTAAACTTTGAAATCTTAGCTGAATGATATAAAGGATTTATTGTGCACACATAGTTCCTTAGACTTAAACCATTCAGCGAGTCTAGGACTAAGTCTGGATCCAGCTGCACCTGAACTCTCTTCGGAGAAGCTGTTTAGGACACAAGGGGGTCTTTTCTGAACCTCATGACTTAATAGGAGGGTTTCCCTGACAGTTTTGTTTCCTGTATGCAGTAAATACTCAGGTGTACCTTGCCATCAAATCTCATTAAACCAATGTTTCATTTGCTATCACACTTCATTAAATTGCTGGTTTATATCAATGAACATCTTGCTACTCCTCCCCTGTGAGTACAGTGTGGCACTCCATGCATGACACCTGCCCACCACTTCCCAGTGTCCGTGTCCTCACCAAAGTGCTGTTCCTGCCACCCTTGAGTTGTCTCCTGAGGGACATCTACCATAAACCAGGACCTCTGTGTTTTAGTGCCCAGACCATCTCCATCAGAGTTAGAGGGAGTGTGAGTGTCAGATCTCAGCACATGGTTTGTCCCTTCTCTCCTGGCACTGTCACTTCTCATAAAAGACCAAGCACCTATGGGTATCACTTGCCCTGGGGTCTGCCCCTGGACAGTAGGATTTAGACTGGGTTGTTCCTTCTTTGCTAGGTAATGGTGTTCTGTTAACCCCTCCATGGAGTTCTCTTCTCAGTATGATGTGGTTGGGATGGGAAGAGTGGTGAGGACATCTGGTCCTTTATCTTTATTTGGGGAGATTTCAGTAATTGACATATCTCAGTGGGTATCAAAGGAAAGGAAAAAAAATAAAGATCCTTCAAGCCTCTCCAGTTGCTAAGAGACGAATGCTTCAACTTTGAAAGTCTCCATCCATGCAGGAGATATTATCCTGGCAAATTGGACTTTCAAATCTGGCAGCAAGGGAAAAAACATGATGCCCAAAAAATACAGGTCGGTTAGGTGATTTGATTTCAGAGACTTCTGTTGTCCTGCGCTAGGAGGGCAGGGGGCTCTTCTGGCTAGTGAGCATATGTGACCACATTATGTGTAACAAGGTCACTTGTGAGCATTTTGCTCCTGTGCTCACAGCTTGGCCAGGTGACCCCCTTTCTTTCCTTCTTTCCGGTACAGTTAATTTTTAACTCACCTTTTGTGTACAAAGCCTGATTATGTAGTCAGGCCGTGTGTAGCCCTTGCTTTGAAGCCCAGAGCAGGTTTGTATGCAGATGGAGTGCATGATCGAGTAGCAGTTTCAAGATTTACACCCATGGGACCCGCAAGCCCCCCTTGCAAGATCCCTTCCCTGACTGGCAGAGGAGGGTGAAGCACAGAGCCTGCTCATCTGTGGCATTTGTGTCTGGAATAGCAGCTGCCTCGCTTCATAACCTCTCTGGCTGTGTAACTCTCTTCAAAAGCACTGCTGTTGATTGCCCATCAAGTGAAGCTTTAGGGAGGATGCTTTAAAGGCTGTGACCTCTTCTCTTTTTGATGTTCAGACTTTCTGCATCACATGATGGCAGGGGAGTAAACACTAACACTATTGCACTGCTCCTCTCACCAGCCCTGGGATGCTCATGGCATGTTTTGCAGAGGGTAGCAGGCAAACCTCTGAGCCACCTGTGCTCTCTCCAGTCTGTAAAATGGGCTGGGAGGTTGGTGTGTGCCCGGACTGATGCTGGTCGTGGTGCCCTTGTTGCCATTTCTGTGCTGCAGGATGTCCTGCTTACAACACTGCTCTGCTGGGCCACAGTCAACCAGCTGCAAAGCTTGTGTTTGCAGAGCAGTGTGGAGCAGGATTGGGATCTGGAGCTTCTGAGTCCTGCACTGTCCTGGAGCAAGGCTTTTGTTGCCCTGGGGCTTTCGTGGTCTGTGACAGATGATGTCCTTGCAGAGACAAACACTTAGAGCTGTAGCTTGGACATAAAGTGTTGGCAGTAGCACCTGGTTATTTCGCAAACAGGGGTTTCAGTCTCAGCCACAGCTCACCAAGAGGTGCACTTGCACATGGTTGATTTGAAAGTATGGAAAGGACCCAGAGTCTCAGAGGTGTCAATGTAATTTCTGCCACTGGTGCCACATGAAATACCTATCTCAGGTATGGGTTTGAGCGCAAAGACTTCACCTTGCTGAGTACTGGCTAAAAAAGTCATCTTCAGACTTTTTCTTAAAGGCACAGGAAATGACAAAACCAAATGTATTTGCAATAAAAAATGTACAGAATACAAAAAAATCATAGAATCCTAGGATTGTTAAGGTTGGAAAAGAGCATTGAGAGGACCAAGCCCAAGTGTCAACCCAGTGCCACAACCATGCTCACCATTAAACCACGTCTTCAAGTGCTATGTCCAGTTGTTGCCTGCATCTCACAAAGTCACAGTAGCTTTGGAGAATGACCAGTAGTGGACATCTAAACTAGATTCTTTTTATTTTATTTGCTAAACAAAACATAAAAGAAAAGCTGGAAAAGAGATTAAAAGTGAAAAGGAGAAGATGCATGAAAAAAGGGAAGAAAAAATGTGGCTTTGATCTTTAGCTGGTGCTTGCGAATAAAGTTGAAACAGAGCTAATGTCAGAGACTCTTCCTGAGACAGTTTCCTTTCAAGAACAGGACAAAGGGTCAGCCTTGTCATGGTGGCCTAGAAACTAAAGGAGGAGAAGAGTATCATAGGCTGTGCGTTAGAGTTCATGCTTTTCAGGTCACCTGTCCTCCTGGGACTTGTGTCGGATAAGGTATCCTGCGAAGCGGTGACAGACCCATCCTGTTGCTATTTTGCTCGTTGGTTTCCAGCATACCCACTTTGGGCTTGTCACACTGGTCCCTGCCCTTCCTGTTTACCAGGTGTGATCCAAACTCAGCCATCTCTGAGCAGAGTCCCTGACCTTCCTGTTTAGGTGAACTAAATCAGTCAATAAGTTTCATTGACTTTTCTGCGCAAAGTCACACAAGAGGCTGATTTTCATTTCTCTTGGACAATAGTGCACGGCCACATGTACAGCCTCATTCTTGATGCTGTTCTTACTGTGCAGAGAGCTCTGCATTTTCACCTGGAGAAGAACCAGCCCAAAGCATTCTAGTTTTCCAGGAAATTAAGACTCAAAGCCAAACTTTTGCAGTCTTTTTTCCAGCTTTTTTCCCACTTTCCTCTGCTGCTTAATTGGAATCTCCTGTCAGTGTGCATTCCTAATAGACTTTCGTGAACACAGGTCCTGAACCCTACATGGTAATGTAAAACCATTGCTCTGTGCTGCCTGTAACTGATGGGAAATGTAATCTTCTGGGTCCTGTGACAGCGTCTGCTCATTATTATATGAACAATGAGAGAAGAAACATAAAAGGTGCAATGTACATTTATTTCCTGACACCTTGTTTAAAAGGCAACGGGCCCAATTCTTACTCCCTGCAAGAGCTGCTGGGAACACTTTGGTGTAAGAGACCTCCAACTCAAAAGGAGGATTGCTTAATATGACTGAGATTTATTTTTTTTAGTAGTCTAAATTTCTCTCACCTTCTACCTTTTAATATAGCTTGTCATTCAGGCAGCTTTGAGTACTGTCGTGCATTTATCAAAGAGTGGGTGGCAAGGCAATTCCTACAATTAAGTGAATCTTGGGACATTTGTCTCAGAATCTTTTTATCCTGAATTTTTTCTTCTGTCTCAGACCTGAAGATGAGCTGCAGAGCTTTTTCCAGCTGCATCTCTGTGTGTGAGATTTATTTATTTAATTTTATTTTTCAAAGACATTTCTTCCTGAAAACCTCCCTCATTCTCTCACCTCTGAGGCTGTAACAGGAGAAGACCTATAAAGGATAGTTTTACTGGGGAAAATGTCTTCAGACTCCATCTTTTGACTTAGAATATGGAATCTGTTGGGATGCAAACAATCTTCTGATGCAAGTGGATGGTGTATTGCTTCTTTGACACAGTTTGTGTGCAGTTATCACAGAATCATCAAGGCTAAAAGAGGCCTTCAAGATCATCTAGTCCAACCATATCAGGTCTATGATGTTAAAAGCACTGGGGATTCAGACCAGACTTACTAAATATCGAGCAAAGAAGCCTTAACTATAGCTAGACCAACCAGACAACTAAAACACTGGTGTCACCTTTTCTTTTGCATTCTGCAGGTACTGAAGTAGCTTGAATGACAGCCTCCAGAGAACAGAAAGAACCTAGTAATGCATTTTCCTGTTGGACAATGCCTTCCCTCTTCTCCTTTACTGTGTCCTTCTCTGCCTCTGACCTGTCTGCTGGCAGCAGGCCAGCTATAAAGTCCCTGGTATCTGATCTTCTGCTATCCTCTTACCTTCCCTGCCCCAGCCTGCAGATCCCTGTGCCATCTGACCCTGTTTGAAGTTTCAGTATGATGGACTCCATTTCCCTATCAGCCCTGCCAGTCTAGCTGGTTTCAGCATTTCAGCAATCTTCTATGTGGGTTGCTGCATTACCCGTAAGGAGTGGAGTTTCATGCTGGAATTATTATGCCCTACTTATTTTTAATCCCTCTCCACCATCAGCACCTTCACCAAAAAGTGGAGTCGAGTTTTGCAAGCATTGCTTTGATCTGGCTTGTACCTTAGGTAACATCTGTATCAGCATTTGCATATTGATTCCTAGTGGAAGGGTTCAAAAGCCAGATTGCCTTTAAAAAGCAAGAGCTGTTTTCCAATAATAATTTCTTTGTCTACTAATAAACACACAGACAGACACAGGCACACCTGGGTTTTGGACATGCTTGCAGCAGTTCCCTCCAATCCTGCCGCGTCTCTTTGTTTTAAGGGAAAATGAATGACACTGGATTCTGATCAGGAGAAGGCAATTTATCCCAGTTTTATTTGAAGATCTTTCTAAAACAAACATGGCTAATTTGAAAGCCTAAGCGCTTCAGCTATCAGAAGTGTTTAGCTCATCATATTTCTCAAGTCCCAGCTAAATCCCACATAATAAAGGTGCTGTGTAGATATTACCCTTTCCCTTTGCTATTTCACCCAGGATGAAGCCGAAACCATTGCTCCTTTGGATCCTGTTTCCAGAGGGAGGTAACATCTTTTGTGAAAACTGTTCTTTTAGGGTGGTGCTGGCTGGAGACAGATGTATATTACAGTGCCACCACAGCCACATGTCACATCACGTACTAATTAAGGAGTAGCATGTCGGGTCACCTTGGTGTAGTAAATCCACTTAGCAAGTTTTCCCTGAGAGGGTTTGGTACTACCCTAACCAGTCCCTTCATGCAGAAATCAGTAGACCATTTTTAAAGCCTTCCCTTCCCCCAGTTTCTCATGTTGCTGTGTATTTATTTCTAGTTACTGGTGTAGGAGTGTTGGGGAGGAAGGGAGGAAGAACACCATAAAATCCGGGCTGTTTGTATTTCATAGATCTAATTACTGCATCTTGACATGGAAATATATACAGGCACGTGAATGTATATTAGAATTAGGCAAATACAGCACAAATATATCCATGTATGTCCTTCCAAATGAGCTAAACCCACTGAAATGTCAGTGATTGATTTTCTAGTGGCTGCAATTGCAGTCTTGCTTATTGGTTTGTTTGTGAACAGATGAGAAAGTGAGATTTTATCCCTCCATAATTTCTGCAGAAAGGAGAAATTGTAGCAAATATACAGTAAATAATTATCCATGAGTGTTTGTACAACAGATGATGCTATGGCCTTTCTGAAATTTACTTGTAACTTGGGGAGTCCATAAGGAAAGAGTGAGAGCAGGGATCTACCCCTGGGCAGTGACAAAGCTGGGATCATGCAGTGTCCCTCACCTTTGACAGTGTGTTATTTCTACTGCTCTGGCAAAGAAATAACAACCTTTTCTATTCAAGAGTCTGAAATATTTCCTAAGACTTTTTTTTAAAGGCCTTGTCTGTTCACATCCTGTTTGGGTGGTGGGTGGAGCAAAAGTCAGTGTCTTCTCCTGTAATGTGATGTGAAACTGAGGAACTCCCTGCTGCAGGATGGTCTGGTTGCTGGGAGTTCATATGAGCTTATGGGGAGGCTGGACAAGTTAATGGGGAAGAAATGCATGCTGATTTAGTAAACACCAGCAAAGCACCTCAAGCCCCTCTGCTGCTGGAGGTCTGAGTCTCAGGCTGCTGGTGACCAGGGAAGTGTTCTTGAAGTGTGTCAATGCCCTACTTTAGAACGCTCCCCTCTATATCTGCTGTAGTCCATTGATGGAGACAGGTTACCACTCTTCCCTGTACAACTTTTCCATTCTTGGATCCCGTGAGGGAACTGTGAGGTCTGTTAGTGAAGCTGGGATGCGTGAGTTGTTGTGTCCAGCCAGCACACATGGGTCACTATGCAAGGAAATATTTTAAATCTTATGTAACCCCTTCTGGGGACAAATTTAAGTTCTCTCTTGGATCAAGGCAGACATGAACAGGCTATTTGTGAGCTAGTTACAAAATGCAGCTTGCATTCCTAAACTGATCCATTGCACATTTAGGAAAAATAGAATAAAAGTGATGAAAATCACTGCCTTGGCTGGTAATTTGTGATCAGACAAAAAGTTAGGATCCTGGAATGAGGACTTGTTCATCCAGCTGCAGTGCATATGCAGACACACATAAAAAATGTCAATGAATATTTTATTCCTATTAAGTTATCAACAAACTCCATGTGTTGCACAGATAACAGGAGGGACCAATGTGCTGAACAGAGGTGCCTTGTCGTCACTATCTAGGTTTGATTCTACCCCTATCAAATCAGTAAGAATTTTGCTACTGACTTTGGCAAAACCAGGATTTTCATCCTGAAGTATCAAACTGCAGGAATTTAAGCACCTATCTTTACATGGTCCGGATTGGAAACAGAATGTTTCTGTCAGTGAAATAGAGAGGCGATACATTCCTACTGGCTCATCAGCTTAAATTTCCTCTCACGTATTCTAACAGCAAGGAAAGGAAAAAAAAAGAACAATGAAGCAAAAGTAGTATGTTGAATTAATAATACAATTTATACACGTAAAGGAATTTTTAAAATATATTTCCATAGAAATTGCTTCAGAAATACATCAGAGGCACAAATTAGACCCTCTGAGGTATGAGTAAATGCGAGGATGTAACACATGGTAATCGAATCATGTCATTTCATAGACACGGAGGTGATCAAAGCATTAATAAAAACTGCAAGGTCACCTTGAATAGAGGATTCAGTTTTGAGTGTCAAACGGTTCTTTCGAACATTTATTTTTGGCTTGTGAGACTTGCAGTGACTTGGGAAAATTCTGTCCCTGTGCATGAGTCACCATTAGTTCAGCGAAATACAAGGCTGAGGATGTGTCTGCACATCCCACTTGGTGGAGCTGACCTGGCCTACACGAGGCTGTGAGCAACCCCAGTCAAAAGGATAATAAGGCACAGCAAAAGGATGGGTCAGGCTGACCGTGCAGGATTCTCAGCCCAATTCTTTTCCTTCATCAGACAGACTGTGCCAGATATAGACAGCTAAACCCCCAGGGTTTCCAGGTGGCAGAAAACTGTGGTGGGTTTTTTTTCCCTCTCAGTCTAAAACAAGCCTTCCTCTTTACTTCACATGAACCAGAAAACCTAAGAAAAGACTGTTTTAGACACATCAACACACAGCGTTTCCGAAATGAAATCTGCTCCCCAGATGCTGCAGCTTCTCAGAGAAATCGATGATCTTGTCAGTTTTGCTGCTGGTAGCAGCTGCTCTGTGTCTCAGGAATTGTGGCTGGACTGGTGCCAGTGCCAGTCAGGCTTTCACAGTCCCAGCTCTCCATCAGAGACCAATGCACTTGGGCTGCTGGTCTGCTGTCCCAGGACCACCAACGTGGGGGCAACCTGCAGAAGGGATCTAGCCCAGGGCTGGGCCAGCAGCCAGTGAGGCCATTTGGAACCTCTGACTGTGAAGGTCCCAAGTCCCATCCCATGGCCATGACTTGGAGACAAGGCTCTTCTGCCCTGGAGTGATGTGCTGGATGCTGTGCCCCAGATCCAGGACCTCAGGAAACCCCATCCTCAACCCTGACACCACACATCTCATGAGTCATTCCCAAACCTGGAACTCCACACTGGTTGCAGTTCCCCAAACTCAGGTGTATTTCCTCAGTTCTTGGGCCATGGGGTTTCCATTGCATCAGATTCCTTGGTTTCTGTGGGGGATATTTTTGACAAACTGTGAAGGGTTCCATCAGATATAGATACAGCCTCTTGGCTTTGGTGTGGTTCCTGATTTATGTGGCTAAGAGTGAGACAAACCAGGACCTGAAAATGCTTGAGTAGAACTAGTTCGGAAGTGCCTTGTTTTCATGTTGCAAGAGTTGAGGAAAGTAGTAAATACTTGTAATTTTTTCAGGCAGAATTTAGTGAAGAACTTTTCCTGGGAAGTTGCAAGGATTTTTTTGGTTTTGAAGCTTTAGGTTTTTTGATGAGAACCCCTTGAAAATATTGAATCAAAATCTGCTCTGGGAAAACTGATTTAGAATCAGAAGACTTTCTGAAACAGTCTAGTTTCCTTGAAGAGATTTTAAGCTTAGTAGAAAATCCAATTTTCTGTTGAGAAGAAAATATTGTCAATTGTTCTGGATTTTGGTGCAGCTCTTCAGTTCCCCTGGGGTGGAATAGTATGAAGTAATCTTAATGGCTATCTGAAAAATGAATTGAGTCTTTCCCAAGGACCAGGAGGTCGTCTGGCCAAGAAATGAAGGAGAGAAGGCTGGAGTAGAAGACTGCTGAATCCTGGCTGGAAAGATGGTGTCTCGGTGACTCTTTCTGTAGCTCGTGTTACTCTCCGTGTGGTAAAACTCCAGGCTGATGAATTGCAGCTTAAATATGCCCCCAGTGGACCATTACTAAGTGTGGAAACATTATTTATATTTTCCAAATAAGTTCAAACAAAACAACCCCTTGCTAATGAAAAAGAAAAATTCGTCACCAAATCCCCTCAGTCCTATTAAGTGTTCCTGCTCGAGGAATATCATGATCCACACAAGAACATGGTCCTTGTAAGAAACAGAATAAAGTGCCTTCATGCTGCTAGTGACCTCAGTTGGAATTCCTGGTTGCTGGAGAAATACTGGTCTGTGCCTACAGGGGAGGCTGTTATGTGCCCAGCCTGCTCTCCTGACACGGGACTAATGGTTGTTTGTAAATACTTCCAGCCTTAGTGGCACAGAGGATGCAGAACCATGTCAGATATTAATTACCCTGTGAATAAATACAGAGGTAGAAACTCTGGTTTTATCACTAGCTAGGTAGTGGATATTTACTCTGCTTTCCTCAGTACTGCTTTTCATCTTGGTTTCATTGCATCAATAAGTGCATTCAATAAGTGCTTTTGCAGCCTCCTCACAGGCTGAACTCTCTTCTAAGATTCAACCACTCATGTAGCTTATAAACAAAGCAATTAAAGCAGATATTATCAGTAAAAGAACATTTGGGGCATTCCTTCATTTCCAAAGACTTTCCAGAATTCATCTTTGCCCTCACATGGATTACGTGCATGGATGAAATGAAACAGGATGCTATGCTGCTGTGCATATAGAATGCATATTCACACCTACTTTATGCCATAGATTTTTATAGCGGTTAAATTTCCTTTTCATTATATTTGATTTGCTAGGATGAAGGCTTGTTTTATCAAAACTAATTACATGGTATGTATTTAATGTTCTGTCCCTAAGGTTTTCATAGTAATAAAATTGATTGTTACTGATTAAAATGGTTCTATTACATCAGCTTAATGTCAATTGAGGTGAATGCGGTATTAGAAAAAAGGCCATTAAAAACGTTGAATAGGGAACACAGAGGCAAGGATTAAAGAAAGAGAAAAGATTTTTTGAATGGGCACTCTTTAATAAAAAAATTATTGATTAAGAATTTTAAAACATTTGACATGACAGGGAGAGATGTTCGAGATATGTACAAAACCCTAGTGTTGTTATTAGTTTCATGCAATTCATTGGGCTACCACTCTCCAACTCCTAGGTAAATGTTCCACATATAACCTTAAAAACAGAGTTTATATTAATTTCTTGTGTAATTACAGGCCTGCCAAATACAGATAAAACTGCCAATATGAAGCCTGCCAGGGTGAAGCCAATATTTGGAAAAAAATCTACCTAATGGTGAGCATCCCTTATTTCTCTGTCAAAGGAAAATCAGAAGGTCATTAAGGTTTATTACAGGGAGAGGGAGGTTAAGGGTACAGCCACAGGCTCTACCAGAGTTGTTGGGAAGATCTGGTGATGGCAGCAGGAGTTGCTCTTGGCTCCCTGGGATGGGACCTTGGGCAGCAGGGAAAGCATCACTTTTGGAGTGTGATGACTGAAAAAGAGAAAGAAACAAAGAAATTAAGAAAGGAGTCAAAAGAGGGGAGATATAAGATTGAGAAAGAGACCTTAAAGAACAAGTCATTTTTAAGGGGAGAAGCTCGTGGACTTCATCCACTCCTTTTCAGGTTGTCATATATGACATAAAGAAATTGACTTTTGCATCTCAAAAACCTGTCAGTTCACCGTTCCTAAAATTCTATGTTTTAAGAAATAAAGTTAGCAATGTTTGTTAATTGTTAAGTTTAAATGTTAAAAGTTAAAAGGCCACTCCACACTGCCAAAAGCTGATCCCGAGCATCCCTTTGGAGTGGCTCTTCTCCCCACAGTTGATTTTAAATGGTTCACAAAGTTGTAGAAGTTAAATATTAAATGTGTAAGTTTAAGAGTTTTATGAAGAAAAAGGTTTACATAATGTTATGTGTGTTTTAATATGTACCAGTTTTAAGTAGGAAAAGGTTGATTTTGTCCTGTACTATGATGTTTTATTTAAAATTAAATTGTGTAAAACTCTAGATAAGATCTGCTCCATCGGGCTTTCCAACGGTTAGTTACTAAAAATAGCTCCTCACTGCCATCCCCGTAACTTGGCCCCATGCCAACCAGAATTTTAGTGAGGTACTTTCCCGCCTTTGAGCCACAAGTAACACCGCCCCTAGACACAAGCCATTGATTGGCCGGGAAAGGTGACCTCATGGGATAATACCACCAATCCCACTGGAGCATGGGGGCCGGACAGGGGCGGTCAGGGGAGGAGCCAGTATTCTATAAAAAGGCCCTCGATGGGAGGAGCCCTGCTCTTTCTGCCCTGCTCTCTGCCCTGGTGCACGAGTGGCTGGCGGTGCAGGAGCCCGGTGTCGAGCTAGGCCTCAGACTCTCTAACCGAGAGCAGCTATTTTCTCTTTTGAACCACGCCATCCAGGTTCGCCTCGGCGCCGCTCAGCTTCTTGCTGCGGGCAGTCGTGCGGCTGCCCGGGCGACCGATTCTCGCGCCCGGATTTTTCTTTTTATTTCTCGCTTTTCTGTTTTTTGAGAATTTCGATTTCGGCTTTTGTTGTTTAATAAACTTTTATTTGCTTTTACAACAAAAGCGAGTTGTCGCGTTCTTTACGACAAGGTTAGAAAATACGAAGAGTAGAACAATTTCCTTTGCTTCGTTGCTGTTATAATGTAGCTCTTTCAGAGCTCTGCATGGCTGCCTTTCCAGTGAGTCATGGAATCACAGAATCTTAGAACAGTCTGGGACAGCGATCATGTAATTCCAAGCTCCCCCCCACCATGGTCAGGGACATCACCCACACAGATCAGGTTGCTCAGGGCACCATTCAACCTGTACTTGAGTCAATATCCACACAGTTTGTCAAAAGATCCAGTAGTTTTACTTGAATCCCAACTTCCTGGAGTCGTGTGACCATCCAAGAGTCTGATTTCCTTCTCTCTCTCAAAACCTGGAAATAGAATCTATATTTAGCTACTCAAAAGACAAGTAAGAGGAACCAGAATTGTAAGGACAAGTAAGAGGAACTAGAATTACAAAATTTGCATGATTTTTAAGCTGCTCCTGTAGGTCAGTATCTCACTTCAGAGCAGCTGCCCAGAACTTTTCTTGTCCTCTCCTGTGATTTTTAACAAACTGAGAACTCTCTCATGTCATCAATGCCTCCTCTCTCCCTGGTTTCTGACAATTTTACTCATAATTCCATGTTCTTTAATTTTTAGACGCAGCTGCTGAATGACAGTTCTTGATGTCACTTGCAGCTCACTGTCTTGCAAGAAGGCCAAAATGTCCCACTTCCATTTAACTTAAACTAATGACCTTCAGAAGAGCTAAATTCAGTTGTATGGCTAAAATTAAAATTACTTTAGTCTGAGGCTTAGAAACACAGCAGAGTAGGAATGTGTTATGCAAACCACGACTGGGAAGTGGCATGATGCAAAACTAGAGGAAAAATCTGTGATCTCTGTAGGAGGAGGAGGAGGGAAGGAGGGAAGGTCCTGAAAACTGGAAGCTTACAGGGTAAATAAATAAGTACGAACAATGAAACGATGACAACCAAAGTGGGCAGCATGTCTGATATTTCAGTGACATTTTCCTAGAAAACTAAATTCATCCACCCATCAACTACCTAGGAAACACTCCAGACAAAAGTCATTCTTGACATAAAAAGGCGTTTTCTTGGGTTTAACAGCTCTGTAAGAGATGATGACCAAAAACTGGGGAGTGAGTCTTAAGCCCCAATTTTGTGAGATGACAACTGCTGTACAAATACATAAGGAAGGAACAAACTTCATCTAAGGGGACATGAACCTTTTCATATAGAACTATGCTTTTCAAAACTTCTAAGTAGTGTGTGCACTTTCATTTCCTTCCACAGTCAATTTTAATCCATCCTTCACATTCCATTAAGTTGAAAATACTGTTTAATTACCAGACAGGAGAGCTTTGTATCCATGGAGAGAACGATTCTTGTTATTTTCCAGGAAAGGATGGCTGGGTATTAGGCCCTTGAGGGTAGGAAGATAGAAGAGGAAACAAGGAAACAGGAGAATCTGAGGCATCATAACTTGTAAAGTGTGTGTGCAAGGAGAAATTATTGCGCCTTTCCTGTAGCCAAGTCACAGCCTGTCCCAGTAAAGGAGGTATTTTTATACCAGAGCTTACATGTGACTCTGTTCTGTACTTAGATCAGTCAAGAATATAAAAAAGCTATGAAAAGGTGACAGATTATGAATTTTGCCATTCTCTGTGTTAAATCAACTCTTCTTCTGAGGGGCATTTGGCTGGGTCATAGAGAAACTTTGTTACTCAAAGTAGGCCTTAGAGGACCAGTAGCTGGTAGGAAATCATCCCTGTCTGCGCACAGATTAAGGATAAGATTTTGGGACCTTTATGTGTGTATTTTTTACTGATACACAAATTAAAGTGGCATGTTTTTCATTTAAACATCCTGTTTATTTACTGAAAAATGAATTTTTGAGGAAACTAGGCACGTTTGTCAGTCAGAGCTGGGTTTGGTCTCTTACACTTGCAGATTAAAAATGAGTCATAAGAGAACTCTTTTTAAGTTAAAATACTACATTTTTGTGTTAGACCCTAGAACATTGTGGTAAATTGTAACAAAACTTAAATTTAAAACAACATTGGAAAGAAATCCTTTGTTTCAGGCTCGAAAAAGTATTTTGAATAGCCAATTTCACTGAGACATTCAAACTTTCATTTTAGACCAGTCTGAAACTACTGCAATTTGACGGGGAAATGTGAAGTCCGTGATTTACGCAATTCCACCCAAAATACGCTTTTGGTACTGGGCAGCAGGACCTGATGCTGAACAGCTGTGCAAATCTCAAGGTCTTCATATTTTAAGAGAACCCTGGACTAAGCAAAGTTCCTCACTTTTTCTGATTCATGTTGTCAGGCAATAAAAAGAGTTCAGGGGGAAGTGGATCTTACAGGTATTTTGAGAATATTTATACCATCTTAAGGCTTTCTAATAAAGGTACCTAATTTATGATCTTAGGCATGTTATATATTCCATGGGGAGAGGTAAACTCCTGGTTTAGCTCTTAAATTGTCTCTGAAGTCTCCACCAGCTGTAAAGCAGCCTAAGCACACCACTGAGATTGGGTACCTAGAAGTAGGAGTTACGGATGCCTTCCCTGGATTCCTCAAAAGGCCTTATTTGTGTGTTTCAGATAATATTTTCAATATTTAACAAGCAGTGGCTCATCTAGAATCTGGGAGGAACTAACATGTCGTTTTCCAACAACATCTGGCAATGCAACCTGTGGGAGGACCACGGTGTCTTGTTGCATGTTTCACAGTTTATTGGATTTAAGTATCTCGTAGAACTCAAACCTGGGATACACGTGTAGTATCCAGCAAAATGATGGTTATTTCTGTGTTTACAGATTTAGGGAAAACAGGCAGGAAGAGGGAGCTGGGAAGTGGGAAGGCTGGCTGCTAGCAATAATTGCCAGCTGTGCATGCACAGGAAAAGGCAAGAACCTTGTGCCTTTATGAAAACCTGCGTTTAGAGCTGTTAAATAAAGGGGAGAGGCAGGAAGGGGAAGGAGTGGCTCCAGCAATTCTTAGCTGGATCTTTATAGCAAAGAAAGGGTAATTGTAACCACAGATTGAACTGCAGCAAAACAGAGCTAATTTTAGTTGGCTGCCAGTCTATATCTTGCATTTGTGATATACCCATTACAGGAGGTAGTTGGAGATGTAAGAACAGAGTATGTCTCCTTTTCTTCTCTTTATATGGAATTTCCACTAATGAAGATGCTACAGAAGAGTCTGCTTAAAAGTGAAATGTTAGCTCCTGGGCTGATGTAAATCACTGTAATCCCACTGAAGTCAACACTGGAGATTAACATCAAGCTAATTGAAGTCAATGGAGCCAGGCTGATATACACCAGCTGAGGTAAATTCCCCAGTGCATTCTTTCTAGCTCTGAGGAGTGTTTGGAGCCTGCTCTCTGGTTTGAGTCACAGAGAGACCCCAGCTGTGCAGTTCAAACCAGGCTTCTTATTTAGAGCTGACCTTTCCTAAATTTCAGTTATGGTGTTGAGACTGGTGATTTCAATCCAGGTTCATCCCTTCACTTAATTTGCAGGGTTTCTTTCATCTTCCTGGCCCTTGTGGTTGCTTTCCCTTGTGTTTGCAGATTTTTGCTTTTTGGCCTGTGTTATCTAATTAGGCCTGATATATTTAGCTGTCACAGAGTACAACAATCTGTAGCTAGGCTTCTGTTATTATTGATGGTAATATTGTATGGAAGGATCCCCAGATGGTGTTAAACATAGTCTTATGAGCTCCTTTTCTGGTGTGTAAGCAAATGCTCAGTTTATGGAAGATCTGCTGTCTGATTTGGTCTCTCTCTTCATTATGCAGTCATCTTTGAGCAAAAGATGTAACAAATGGTGGATGGTCTTTTCTCATTCTCATAGCTGATGATAACTCATAGGGCAGAGTATTTTTGGACGAAGCAGAATTGGAGGGTTGAATTTCTGAAGGAGAAACTTTGCTTCAGGATGCTCGTGGTGGCCTTCCTTCCAAGAGGAATGTCTGATATGTCCAGATAACTCAAGCTCTATAGCCCTCTGACTTTTCTTCCAGTGAGATGCCAATGCCAGAGACCCTTTCCCTCCTGTGCATTGGGGAAAATGCTGAAGCAAAAGCCAGAATACACATATTTTCTTCAATGGATCCGTTAGAGTGTGTGCAGTTGTACAGATGAATTGGTTTAAAACAAGAACAAAACTTCTGGTGCTGCAGAGGTGTAATCTGAGCATCAAAGGGTCTCTTTGCAGATGGTATGAATGATGTCAGGGATGGCAGGGCTTCTCTGTCACAGCTCTTTGTGCTTCCTGGCTTGTAGGTTGGTCCTGTTTATTATTCTTGTGAGTTCTGGCAAGATAGGTAAGATATAGATAACTAGGAAGAAATACTGGCTTAATGGAGAAGAGAGTCATTTAGAGTAAAGAGAGGAACTGAGCTTGTACTCTCAGGCTAGAGAACCTCAAACCTAGATGTCCTATTCTGAAGTGAATATTTTAATCAGTAGTTTTTTGTTTGAAAAACATGTGATTTGCAATTTACCCACTTTTGTCTCTCTTCAAAGGGACCAACATGAAGACAGAGATTCCAAGGAACCTTTGGCTAAGATAAGAAGGTGCACAATGTCTTCTGGGCTGGGTGGGAAGGACACCCAAGTCACAGCTTTAGACATGTGCAGAAATCAGCCACTTGATGTAGACATTTGAAGTCTCTGTTGTATTTGGCTTTTCATAGAATCATTGAATGGTTTGGGTGGAAAGGGACCTTAAAGATCATCTAGTTTCAATCCCCCTGTCCCCTTTCACTAGAAAGAAGATTTTTAATCTTTTAGTGTTGTGGAAACAGTTGAACTTTCAACACCCTGTGCAGAGGTAAGTGCATTTAGAACAGTTTCGAGGGTTGCATTAAACGTGCTCACAAACACATAGAGATGCACTCAAAACTAGGATAGGTTTGAGTTTCTGCCTTTTTGTGTAGTAGGTGCGACTGTTGCTGTGGGTTTTAGCATCACGTGCAAGAAGTGTTCTGCGTCACCTCTGCCTGTATTTTTACACTTTCTTTCAGGACATAAACACTCAGGACATCACTACGACTGATGCACAGAGCCCCTGCTGTGAAGTGCCTTGCGCTGCTAATGAGACCCTGTGTGATTTCTTATCGCTGGAGGGGCTGCCAGATGCCACTAGGAAGAGGCCCAGAGAATTGGGGATGAATATAAAGCTTGTGAGAGGCAGTTTGCTAAGAACAGTAGCTCCACAAGAAACTTTGGGTTTAGCAGTCACTGCCTTCCAGACGAACAATACCTCTGTGAGCAGCTGCAGATGAGATCTTCAAGGTGGAGGTGAGGGGAAGGGAGGAGAAAATTCTGCAAGCTGCTGAGACAATGAGAAGCCAGTCATTATAGTCATAAAATGGTTGAAAGAATGGTGAGAGTGTTCCTGCCTGAAAACATGACAAATGTTTTCTTCCTTGCTCTTTGGGAGAATTCCTGCTCTGCTGCATCCTGATATTTTTTCTCTCCTCAGGGAATGGTAGTCATCCTGCAATTACATTCTGCTTTTTGTGCTACCAGAGGGACTGATTTTATCTGCTGAAATCCTTGGGAAAGCTCCTGTGGCCTCTCATCAGCACAGGATCAACTCCTGAAAACTGTCTTCTGAAGTAGAAGTCTGCTTGGTGTCTCCCTAAGTAGCTAGGAATGGAGTTTTGTTAGGCTGAACACAAGTCATCTGAAAGCCAAAGGATTTGCCTGGGCTGTCATTCCTGATGTTGGGAATGAGAATGTAGATGGGTTTTGGATATTTCATTTTATGTGGGAGAATTGTACCAGCAGCAAAGGCTGTCTCTGTTGTCCTGGGAGAACCAGCCATGGGTGAGTAGAAGAGAACTGCGTTGCATAAAACCCTCTGTGACTGAGGGAGAAATTATTTTCCCAGGGACACTCGCAGTCAGTTTTGCCTCTGGCAGGATAAAAGGAGGAGCAATAAGCAGAAGGGTGCTCTGTGGGCTCCAGGCCCTTAGGACCCATTAGGTTCCCCTTTTGTCACAGCACTGTGCAGATACCAGCCCTGTGAGCAAGGAGGACAGCACAGTGCAGCTCAGGGATACCATGTGTCAGTGTGCCAGGCTGTCAGTCAGCCTGACCAACAGCTCATTGGTGCAATAAGTATTGATAAATAATATGCAGCTGATCACTACTTTTATCTGATGACTACTTTAGTGTACTGAGCTCTGGAGTCTTCTCTGTTCCATGTTGGATTATGACTTTATGAAACCCACTGCACAATGCTGCAGGCCAACAGCATGTGTCTAGGTGGGCAAATTTAGCAGATATCTCAGGACCTTTGAGGTGAGCTGGTACCAGATGAAGGAGATCCTGGGCCTCTGTCTCTTGGGCTGGCAGATAAACCCTCCCAAGAAGGGAGTCTGCTGATGTTTATTTATATACTGTTATCCTGACTGTGTAAAGCCCCTCATAGGGACTGTACAGGCCTGAAAGGTGCAGGGAGAAAGACAGTCAGTTCTGAGGTTTACCCAGCAAGACTAGGAGACAGTGTTGGAAAGAGAATTTGCCTCACTGGCACATCTGGTGCCTGACAAAACCCTGACTAGCTGATTTAGCATTTTACAATACGAAAGTTTCCACTGTGTTGGCCTCTTTGGAGAAGCTCTGGGAAGAGGGACAGGATTCAGTCTCTTCCTTTGTAACCATATATATTGTGGGCAAAGAGAAGTGCCTGCAAAGTCTGTTCTGTTCGCCATGGGTTTGTCCTCCCACTGTGTTGTGACAGCCTGGCTTGGAGACAGATTTTGGTTTTATTACGAAGAGTCTGAAATTTTTTTAAGAGGCTGGAATATAGTGCCTCATTTAAGCAGTTCAAAGCTTCCAGCTGGAAAAAAATATGTCCAAGGCTGTGCTTTGCTGCAGATCTTTCTGCTACTGTCCCTGCCTTTACAGCCACAAGTGCACATGGGTTTGCCAGTTATGTCTATGGTCTAACTGGAGGAGCTGTCTGAAATGGTTGGCCTTGTTCCCTTCAGCAGAAACTAAATAAAATATATGAATGTCTGCTGCCCTATTGTAAAATTTTCACATCAGCTGTGATTTTACTCTGATTCACTCAGTGCTAGGGATCACGGTTAGTTACAGAACACCTGAGTGAGTGGATGTCAAGTGCCCATTACCCACCAAGCCTGAACGCTTCTCTCCATTTCTTCTTTAGCTGATTTGAAAAGAAAAGAAAGTCTGATTTCTGGAGTAGCAGGTAGCAAAAATGAATGTTGAAAACATCTCTCTCCAGTACAAAGCAAGCCTTCATGCTCTTATCCCTCCTCGTGTGGCAAGACATGCATTTCCTGGAATTGCTGAGCCACTCAGATGAGCAGAGACAGGCAGTATTTAACCAACACAGGCCTTGCTTTCAGAACAGATTTATTTTGTTGATGGTGCTCTACTCACTCACATCACCACAGAAACCTTTAGCATTTTGACTGTTCAGGTCTGCTGTATCTTCTTGCTGAGGCTCTGGGAGGGCTTGGGCAGTACAAGGGCTGTCTGTGGCCCCAGCAGCACTGGACTGTGGCTAACGTGTCCTTTTTGGCGGAGACAAAAGGTGTCAAGGTTCATATGGGCTCTGTTGGAGGGGCTCCACTCATGCAGGTGAGCACTGTCATCCCCTGGAAACATTCCTAAGGAGAGGTGATGAAAACATCTCCTGTGTCCATCTTGACTGGTCCAGAGAGCTGCCACGTTTCCCTAGGGATGGAACCACCCCAAAGTCCCCGCTCCTGTTTCCCACGCGCACTGGGTACGATGGATTAGAGGCAAGCGAAAATCGCTCTGAGTTCCCTCTTGTGCATTCAGTCCCATGCTCAGGCACAGCTCAAATCTGTGCCAAGAGGCAATTCAGGTTAGGAAAGGGATATGCCATTTTTCTCTACCTCTGCTTCTTGTCACATTTTGTTAAACGCGGTCATGTAGCATGTAATGAAGACATCTGTTCGTTTTGTAGGAAACTGTGAAAAAGTGCGTGCGTTTGCCTTGTGCCATCTGTTGCCATTCTGATAAACAGTTGAAAGCTCTGGCAAACATAAACAAAAACAGTGTGCTTTGGTGCTATAACTGCACCATTTTGTTTCTTGGTGCTCTGTGTTTGAACCTTCCTTTGTGATGCATTAAATATTTGGGGCTGTGGTCTGCTCTAAGGAGATCTGATGCTCAGCAAACATTGCAGTTCTGCTTCTGTCCGTGTCCCTCCCCTGAACTTGAGACAGTGAGGAGAAGCAGGAGTTCCTGAGCTGCTGGAATGATGTGAAATGCTGTCTGTGCCACCTGGACGGCTCAGCTTTCTCCCCTCCAGATTTTGTGCCTCTGAGTGGAAACTTGGCTGAATCAAGGAAATTATTCGGGAATATACTACTGATCAGCAGGGATTTAGATGTATTATACAGGATTATTATTTTTCCAGAAGTCTGTCTTGTGAGCAAAGGTTCTGTGTTACAGAATGTGTTGAAAATAAGTAGCTTATATTGGATTTCTGTGATGATGAAGAACTGTTACTGTATGGAAAGACAAAAGGGCACTTTTTGTGAGGCTCATGCTGTCAGAGAAACACAAATAACACAGTGCTGGAGAGGAGGGTATGGTGGCCAGCTAAAAGCAGACAGTGGAGAAAGAACACATGCAAGCTTTTGATTGTGGCTTTTAATGCAAGATCATATAGAAGATCTCAAATATTACTATATAAACATTTTTTTAAAAAAAAAGACCAGAAGTACTTGCACAGGAGTCTTTAGCATGTGTTACTTTGCATTTACCAGATCCAATCTACAGAAATAGTTTCTGTCAAGTGGAAAAAAGGTCTCTTTTAACTCCTTCTGCTACACAGTTACTAAATATAGTGTTTTCTAGTGACAGTGCATTTTTGATGGCATATATAGACTGTGCCAGTTAACAGCTAAATTACCTTCTGTAGATTTCTGCCAGAGTTGCATATAAAGTGAGCTACATGGCACGTTAAAAATAAAATGTACTCTTCTAACAATTATTAAAATTCATGTCTTATAAAGTACTTTAAGCAAAGAAGTTGAATGCAGAATGTCTAAGCCTATATTGCAGTCTTGGGACTGCTCTGACATGGAAAACAGTATGAATACACAGTGGTAAAAATATAAAGAAGCTAGGAAAAGATCACAGGAGAAATACCAGGTTTTCTTTTGAGACAAGCCACGGAAATGTGAAATTAAGAGGTGCTCTAATGCATACTGACAGGGAGCAGAGGCAGAGCTCACATTGCAGCTACAGCTGGTTATTTTTAGGCTGGTTTCCTTAGGAAGGCAGGCGTATGAGCACGGGGGGATGTTTGTGTGTGCATACGCAGGCACCTGCCTCTGCACTGTCACGGCTTCTAATTCTGCTGGTCTCTTGTAGCTGAGTTTGACAAAGATGGTTGTTTGCATCCTGATGGTTTCCTGACAGTGGATGGGGAGGGAAGGTCAAGTCCATCTCTTCTTAGTCAGGAAGGGGTTCACATGGGTAAAGACTGGAATAACACCCCAAATGTAGGAAAACCTTGAGAAGGAAGGTCTAGCACCTTGTTAGGCGCAGGAGAATCTGGCTGCAGGGCACCAAGTCATAGGAAAACAGGTCTCAACAGTTCCACTGCTTATGGAACAACTTTTGAGGAGGTGGGACTTCTGGCAAAAGCTTCTTTCTGGCAACTTCAGCAGACTCTCCTCCTCTGTGGACCAGACAGGGAAGAGCATGAAGCACAGACTCAGCAGGGGGTTACAGCAACTCTTGGGAGTAGAGCTGCCAGGGGCTGCATTTTCTATTTCTGAGAAGATGTTGTAACCTTCTAAATTTAACTTCACAATGTAAGTGTAGTGTAAGTATATGAAAAAATGCTGAACTTTCATTCTGACAAACATTTTGACAGTCAAAATGCCATTGAAATAATTTTCTTCAGAATTTTTTTCAGTAGAATTTTATGTTCCTCCAAAAGGTTAACTTTTATAAAACATGCTTTTTTGTTAAAAAAAAAAAGCACCCTGTCAGAAAGAGTTTATTGCTTGGAGTCTAACCAATTTCAGTATCAAATGATAAATCAATCTGTACAATTACAGCTCTAATGGGGATTAGGTCACAGTAAAGCTTATGAGTACTCAAGACTTAATTAGCTCACTGAAATCAGTGTGACTCTACATTGACTCAGTAAGTCTTGAATCAGACTCTGAAAGCTTGATGAGCAGAAGGACTCAGTGCTGTGGTGCCTAAGTTTCAATGACTTCTCCCCAACTGGGGCTCACTGTCATCACTCTTTCCTGGAGTCTGGGGAGGGTCAGCTGCTGTTCTCTCAAAGTAGTGATCAGACGTGTTATTCACTTCTGTTTTCTCCTTCCCCCACCACCCATTTTGTAACAGACCTTGGTCTGAGATACTATTCAAATCTTCTCTTTACCTGGGGGATGGAGAACCCTCATTTCCCACTTGAACTCCACTAAGTCTGGAGATTCTTCTAAGACAGGAGGTACTGGGCTCCTTTTCTTAGAGCTCTTTGCTTTGCACAGGGGAATTGCCACTCTTGAGACTTGTGGTCAGGGTACTCGTAGGACTGAACATCTTTTAGACTCCTTGACAAACTGATTTGCAATACATTTATGTGAGGCAGGAACTCCTGGCTTTGGCTGAATTCCAGCCTTGTCCCCTCTCTTCTGTCATGATCCTACTTGAGGGACCAAGCAAGGGTATGTGAAGTTTCCATGCTTCCAGCTGGGTCCAAGAGACTTTATTCTTTCTTGTTGTTTGACCTTGTCCGTGGACAGATGGCCCTGCTGCATGTCTGCACATTTAGATGAAGGAAATATGAGTTGCAAGCTGTGTTGCTGTATTTTTGTAACTGAGCTTTGATAAGAGATTCTTTGATAAGAGACAGAAGAAATTCAGCCTCTGGGAAAGAAGGGGAATTCAAACCCTGTCTTCTGCATTCCAGGCAAACACATCTATCACTAGGCTAGAAGTTAAAACTGGAGAGCTTGGACTTTCATACTTTGGTCAGGGCCTGGTGCAGGTCTGTTCTTTGCTTTATTTATCAAATGCTTTCTTAATTCTTGCATACAATTAAAAACCCTATAAATAAATTCACAAGTTGATTTTTACATCGTTGCCTGTTTTTCTATTTGCCTGGGTTTTTATTTGGCTGTCTTTTGTTATGTCCCTGTCCAAGTGTTTGTTCAGTGACATTTCAAGCCCTCTTCTGATGTGTTATGTGCTGCTATCAATCTCTGTCTGTTTGGCTGAGAAACACAGCTGGAGGGGCACTGGGCTCTCCAGGTGCGAGTAAGGTTGGGAAACACCTGGTTTGTGAATCACAGTAGGGCAAATGAGATGGTGTCAATCTGCTCCACAACATAAAGACATGGACAGTTCCAATAATTCCACAAACTGCTAACTTTATATCCCTAAAGTTAAGCTAACTTTATTATCACCACATATATACGCACTTTGGGTCTTGAGGTGCCCAAGGGCTAAGTTGCAGTGCTCTGGGAGCGTTTAACCTAAACTATTTTTTAAAAATAAAAATGACAACTAGAGGCTTTAAACAAGAACAAGCTTCTAATCATGTTGGCAGTGAGAGAGAATCACTACCTTGAAGTGATGATTGTCTTGCTAGGCAGCAAATGAAAAAAGAATGACTACAGGGAGTGAGGTGAAGTAATCGGTGTATCACATTTATCAGTGGAGATGGGATTCTTAAGGCCACTGCCTTGTGCTCCTGCCTGTACCCCCCAAAGGGCATTTTACTTCTGGATCAATGTCTAGATGTGCTGGTAACTGCTGTTTGTCTCTGGGATCAAATGAGGTTCTCAGATGAATTTACCCCATTTATAACTTGCTTTTAATCATACAGCAACTGTACAGGAGTGGTCAGTATTTGAGTGGCCATGTAAACAGGATAATTTTTCTCCTCAGCTCTTTATTATGTCTTATGTTGTTGGTGAGGAGATATTTGTCTTATAGTCTCTGCTTTATGTATGAGAGGGCACGTCTGTAGAAATAACCATCTGTCCCCTTATTAAAGACCTTGAGGCATAGATTGCTTACAAAAAGGGGCTCTGCAAGTAAGACGAGGTCATCATCTAAGATACTGGGATCACTTATGATCTCCCAGTCCAGTCAGTATTCCGACAATGAGTTTACAGGTGATTACAGCTGACTTTGAACTCATAAATTTTGGGCTTACAAATTATCTTAATTTTTTCTTTCTTTCACCTTTGTATTTCCTTATTTTGCCCATATAATTAGTGAAGCCTCACGATGTTTTGATCCTTGAGTGTGTTTTGATCCTTGATGAAGTATGTTTATTTATTGTAGAAAGATAATTCTTGTACATTCTGTGGAAATATATTTTACTCCACATACGAACAAGAAAGTAGGCTGCTTACTTACCTCCCGATTCTGGTTGAGGTGGTCACGCCCCAGGCTGGGAAAACAAAATGCATGTTGGCTGTATTAATGTCTTTTTTGGAATGGAAGGGGGGCACATGGGATATAATCTCTGCCATCTGTGAAAGTGAAACCTTTTGAGATGGTGGTAGTAGAGGGCAGGAGCTCAGGACACTGTGAGATGAGCAGCTCTGCCCACCTCACAGCCTGTGTATCGAGTCTGTACTTCATCAATTTGTCCAGGAAGATGTCGTGGCAGACAAGTTAAGGCAAAAGCCTTAGTGAAGTCAAAATAAACAACATCCACTGCTCTTCTCCCGTCCATCAAGCCTGTCATCTCACTGCAAAAGGCTATCAGGTTGGTCAGGCGTGATTTACCCTTAAATCCATGCTGACTATTCCAAATCACCCTCTTGTCCTTCATACACTTGGAAATGGTGTCCAGGAGGACTTGCTCTGGGGATCTGGGAAGACTGATGGGCCTGTAGTTCTCTGGAACCTCTTCCTTGCCCTCCTTGAAGGTAGGAGCAACATTTGCTTCCACCCAGTCTGCAGGAACCTCCCATCTCCCCCTGGTTATTGAGAGTGTCCTTGTAGTGACACCAGCCCCCAACATTCATGGATGCATCCCATTAAGTCCCAAGGACTTTTTTGTCCAGTTTGTTTGAATGTTTCCCAAACTGATCATCCTCTACAGCAGGTAAGTCTTGCTCCAGACTTTCCTACTGGCATCAGGGGATTCCTCAAGATCAAGATCCAAGCAAAGAAGGCATCAATTCTCCCAGGCTGGGATTCCATGTTCCTGCTGCTGGGATCGTGTGTTCCCACCTACGTGAGCTGTGTCTTTGTTGCTGACAGGAAATAGAGTGGAGCTTAGTTCTGTACCTTAAAAGAAGGTGTTTAGCTGCAGGAAAATAGGGTATGCTCTTTTTATTTTTTTTTTTTTTTTTTTTTTTTTTGGGTAAATGCGAACTCTTTTATGTTGTGCTGCTGACACTTGTGAGCACAAGTGACAGAAGACCAAAATGTCTCTTAGCCTAGTTATGTCTTACATCCAGAAGAGCAGCTATGAACACAAAAGGAAAACAGGACCCCCCATGGCCTGCGTTTTGCATTCAGTTCTTCATCCCCGCAAACAGTACGGGAAAGTTTTACCAGGTAACTTTGTTTCTGAGGCAACAAATCACAGCAAGCAGATTGATCGTGAGTTAGCGACTAGGGAGAGGGGGGGAGAAAAACAACACCCTTCAGCTATAATATTTTCTAAAGTTAACACGTCGCACAGGAGGTGTAAATGATATGAGGTCTGAGGGCTGCCGAATTTCCAAATGCCTCCCTGCAATATCTTGGTCTGGCAATTAATCAATTTTCTGTGCCTTTCAGAGTTTTCCTCTGAACAATGTTCTTCCTCTGAAGCTCATTAGCCATCAAAACCTGTCATGTCTACACATGTTTTTCTTGCACCTCATTAAGAGATTATTGATTGTTGGCTTCTACCTCTTTCAGAATTTGCTTCAGAAAATTAATTTCAACCACGAGTGCAATTTAACTGAATGCTTTTGCCAATGCTTGATAATGACTTCCTTCGTTTAAAACCATTTAAAAATTTTCATCATGTTTATTTTGTGCCCTGCAAAACACGAATCATCTTCGGCTGAAGCAAAAAAGGGAGAAAATGTACCTTGATAAAAATGTATGATATTTTCTTAAGATAGATTGAAGCCTGAAGCAGTTTCAGAAATGCAAGAAAACTTCATAATTGCTATTGATCCATTTGTTACAAGTGTATCTTGTGGCCACCAGATTTTTCTTGCTGTATGAGGTTTGTCAATATAGTCATTCCATTGAGGGAGGAACATAGGCCAAGCAATTAACATTTTTTTGGGGGGATTGCCTTGGTAATTAGGGCCAATTTTTCACTGGTAGGTTATTAATTATTCAGGTCTCATGGGGTCTTTTTAATAGGAAACATTGGCAAGTTCTTTCTGCACTCATGAATAAACTTCTTCTGAGTCGTCAGCCAGTGAAGTCGGTCAGACACTCTTTTGCTCAGGAAGAAGGGTTGAGAAAAAAGGCTTTTTACGTGTACATTTCCTGGATGTTACATCTATTCTGGCTAGTGCAAAAGGATAGGCTCATCTTTTAAAGTGCTGGGGCAGGCAAAGCGATGGCACAGATCTTACTGGGAAACAGCTGAAGTAGAGAGAGATGAAGGACCAGATTTGCCCAAGGTTTCTTACTGCTCTTGGAGGCTAATGAGAGTCTCAGAAGGGCCCTCATAATGGGAGACATCAAGTTGCTATTGTTCCCATGCTGAAATCAAGCAGAAGTGGGGTATCAAACCTTTCTGTGTACTTTTGACATTGCAGTGAGATGATTACAGCAGCTCATCCTGGAAGATGTAGCACTGAGGGTCGTCTTTCTGAGAGACTCTTGACTGACAAAGCTGTGTTAAGAGGTGTTCCTTGTTTACCCAGCCTCAGTGCTGTCTGTGTGTTCCTGCCTCCTGCTTTTATCACACAGGTTTCACAGGCTCCTTCAGTCATGTCAAGATGGTCTATTTTGACAACAGTGCAAAATGGACAGATGAACTAGTATGACTCAAAATCAAACCAAAAGAACTGCGCTGTACAGCTAGACAGCAGTGGTTTCTGGAAGAGTATCATAGGATCATTGAAGCTGGAAGGGACCTCTGGAAATCGTCTTGTTCAAGACCCTTGCACAGAGCTGTTTCAGCTAGAGGAGTTTTCTCAGTGCTATATCCAGTCAGGTTTAAATACCTTAAAGAATGGAGACTCCACAACTATGCTGTGCAACCAGTTCTCACATTCAACTCCCCTTGCAATTAATTCTTGGGTTTTGGGGAGTTTCTTGTGTTTCATTTTGTGCCTATTGTCTCTTTGCTGGGCGCCACTGAGGTTTATCAGTCGTCTCTATTCTTCCCTGACAGGTATTTATACACATTGACAAGATTCTCCTTTCTCCTGAGTCTTTTTTTTTTTTATTCTAGGCTGAGCAATCTTGGCTTTCTCAACCTCACCTCAAATGTAGGTAAGTGGTAGTGACGTTTGAATCTGGTTTCACTGTCAAGAGTAAGCTTGTGAAAAGTCACTCTAAGGATATCTGATAACTGAAGCATTGGCTTCTGGTTTCCCAGAGCATTCTGTTCAAGCCTTGCTGGTAGTTTTTGGCCTTTGATGCCTCTAGGTAGAAAGAATAAGAATGGACCTGACTTCTTGGGCCTTCTGATCTTCAAATCCTCCGATGGAGAAGTTTTCCTCTCCATGATGTTGGTTGAGATACACTCCATGCTTTATGTGGTTTCCTCCTCCCAGCCTCCCACAGTTAATGATAACCCTCCACTGCCTTGGCAAGAATGGCTGGGTTTACCCATCTGTCTTGCTTAACTAATTAGGGATTGGTTGGTTGTGATTCAGACTTTCAGTTTATTTTAAATGAGGCGGGTTAACCTGCAATCTGTGGTCTCCCATAGTATACTGAAAAACAACATTTTAAATTTTGAGTAAACAATACAAATCCAAATTCAACCACCAGTAATAAGGAAACAAAACCTGCAGATGCGTTTGCTCTGGTAATTTTCTGCGTATCATAAGAGAGATATTTAAATGGCTTTCCATTAGGGAGTATATTACCTATATAAAGACAGTTAAAATGAAAATAAACTTTAAAAAAATAGCGTGGGCAAACGTTTTGTTTCATGGAGCAGATGGGCCAGTTAGCCACCTGATTTTGTATTCTAACCCCTTGCACGATGAGCTTCTCCCACTAATTCCTGCACACAAATCTCTTGTCATGTGGCTGGATACTGGGGAGTCACAGCCCACTGCCTAATCCTGGGTACATTTGGCCAAGGATAACGAATTGTCTGTTGTGGTCCCACAGTGGTCTTTGACTTGACGGAGTGCTCTCCAAGCAGCATCAGGAGCCACCAGCTGCTCCCTCCTGTTGGCTCTGTTCTGGCTATCCTGGCTCCTGCTCAGCTCATACCAGTGCACTTAATCGAATTACCACCTGTCACTTCTCCATTTCTGGGCTGCACCAGCCAGCAGGACACAGCCAAGTTCAATCCCAGTCCTGCTGCAGCCAATGGCAAAGCTACCACCAACCTCGGGGAGATGAGATATTCCCTCGCTATCCCATGCAGTGCTATGGAGATCCCTGTCTGTAAGGGGCTGGATAGGCAGTACTCTGTACCACATGGAAAGTCAGTTTGGACTCTGTCAGAGGCCCTGAAGGATGACAATGACTGGATTTTCAATGTTACTGAATTGAGTGAAACACATGGGTAAGGACTGTGGGTGAAATCCCCCTTCCTTGTACAGGTGTCAGGCTTGAAAGGTGTTCAGGATGCACACTTCTTATTGCAGCTGGGGGAATTCTGGTGCCAAAAACACCTGTATGGACCAAGGCCACTGCTAACAATCTCGTGCAGAATAAAATAGACTTTGTGTCTGTGGGCAGATTGGATGTGAAGTACCTACTGCTATGACCATGAACAGCCATAGACCGATGTGCTCTGCCTTGAGAGCTCTGTTCCCAAGTCCAGGCACCACTCTCTAAGCTCTTCAGAAGGTGTTGAGTTTTGTCTTAAAAGCAGATGAACTTATTCTGCTCTGCTGTTCTCACTGACAGGCTGTTTCAGACCCTAATTTCTGTGGTGATTAGGAAACCTCTTTTAATTTCCAACCTAAATGTATTCATGGCCAATTTATATTCATTTGTTCTGGTGCCAGTATTGGCCATTAAGTCAAATAGTTCTTTTGTCTTCTGGTGTTTATCCTCAAGATAGATTTGTAGAGAGAAGTCTTCCCCCTTTCACCAGCTATTTTGCCAGTCTCCTCTTGTGAAAACTGGTTCTTCATCCTGACTGATCTCTCTTCTCCAATTTGAAGTCAGCTGTAGTCACACAGACAGAAAACCAGAAATCTTTTCTGCCTTTAGTGGTTATACCTTAAGTAAGTGCATTTACTCTGTGGATTAATTGGCCAAGCATTACCTTTCTCCTCATGTATCCTGTTCTTCATATTTCTCCATGCAGAAGATAGCTGAATAATCTGGTTCCATCATTGGAAAGATTTGTGAAGGACACCAGCCGTATGTCCTGCTGTAGCTAAACTGCTGTATTTCATTCGTGTTGGACTATGGATAACGCTGAGACTTTGCTCTAGGCTGTGTTTTCTCATGTGGTGTTCTTGATCTCTCCCTCCTGTCTCCTCTCCTATTTTTTTTGGCAGGGGGAAACCCTTAAGAGGGTAGTCCATGGGGTGGTGTGTAAGATCAAGCCCTGCCTTTCTTCCTGAGTTTTCTTCCTGTCTGCCAGCACAGTTGTGTTCAGCTGGAGGACCATACTGAGTATTTTCAGCTGCTCAGACATCTCTTTGCTTTTCAGAAGTCTGAATTTCCTCTTTGCCGGCACAGATTTAAATGCCTTTCATTAGGCCTTGGTCTTCATCACACAAAATATCAGCAGTACATTCAGTTTTCATGATGAAGAGTGATCCTACTGGGAGAACATCATTGAACTTCTGAGCTAAAACTGGTAAGCTTTGAGGGTTTTGTTCACTGGTGTTGGCAAGACTCTGGAACAGTTCCCTGCAGGTCTAATTATTTTTACTAGACAAACTCCCGTTGCAATGAATGGGAAGTTTGGACTGTACCGTGATTTCAATGGAATTTATGTTGCAAGACTGTCATGTTGGAATAACATAACATGCCATGAGAAGGGACTGCACTGCGAGAGGAACATGCTTGCCTAATGTAATGATCTAGCGATAGTTCAAGGTCACATTTCAACTCTGTATATTGTTTTAATTTGTGGCGTCTTGGCAGTGCAAGCAGTCACATTTGTTAGTGTTTGAAAGAACAAGGGAAATTAAATATGCAAGAGCATTAGAGTACATTTCAGCATTTGACATAAAACCACGAAATTAAAGCAATCCAGACATGCGCCTGCTTCTCTGCTTGTTTGCATCAACATGCCCCCCAGCTTCAGCTCTGTGACACCTACCACTTTGAAGGGACAGTTCTGTGAGTTTGTGATTATTAAGAGTAATTTAAAAGTGATACAAGAATGAACTGTGGTGACAGTCTTATGCTTCAAACTTGTTTCTTCTATTTTCTTTCATCAGGGTAGGACTGGCTTTGTTCACGGAGCCTGACTTACAGGAGGTCCGTGTGTCTGCTGTGTTCAGGGTTAACACGGTATAGACTAGGAGAGAACTTATTCTTGGTTCTGACAGTGGTTTTTCTTGATTAGCCTTGAGTTCCTCCACACTCTCTTTTTTTCCTGCGCTTTTAGACGTGGTAGGTGTGTGTGGGAGTGGGTTGTTCCCAAAATATTGCCTGCCATTTGGTAGCCCGTGCAACAGTTGGTGTGTTTGTGTCACAAGTACTCCTGCTTCCTTATGTATTTCTGGACCTTATGTATTCCTGGACCTCATCTTTGGAACGGTCTTTTTTTCTCATCCTGCCAAAATGTAGGACGAGTTAGGGTTGTTTGTGTTTTCTGAGAGATGATACGGATGGGAATTTCAATTTCTGTGCTGCTAACTTTTTGTTGAAACCTCCTAAATTTCTGTGGTCCCAAAGAAGTTCTTTGTGAATTTGTTCAACTCAAAATGCTTTTCACCTCAAAAACTTAGCGAAGAAGATGTTTAGCCAGCTCTCCAATGTATTCTTCTCAGAGCCAGAACAAGAAAACCTCTTCATATCCCTGATCTGTATTCTTGGAGCTGGCACACTCCCTCCTTGTAAATAAGTCCTGACGTGTTGCAGCAGCACAGTGTTCTCCTGTTGCATGTGGTACACCCAGGCTGTGGGTCAAGGAGGACACTTGATCTTCAGAGCTCAAATCTGCTCTGTCTCACCTGCTGTTAACAAAGGCAGGAGTGTCTTGGAGTTGAGCCTTGAGAAAGAAGCATGAGTAAAACAGTGCAAGTCAGAGCTGACCACATCTTTTCCTGCCTTAAACTCCCACTTTAGAGAAATAGGCAGAACAGCACTCCATTTCTTTCTGCCTGAGTCTGCCCTATCTGTTTGGATTGCAGGATGTTTGGGACTCCCGTTATTCTTGTACACAGACCGGCATCATGGGAACACAAAAACTGCCAGATGGCCCAGACATGATGGCAATAAAATATTGAATGGTGATAGTAGGGAGATTGTTTGTTAAAGTCAGAGCCCTTAGAATACAGTTTGATCCAGGCAGTAGAGATGCAACTGGCCATTATCATTCAGATACAATGCTGGTAGTCCCAGCACTACATGCCCCAATTCTGATGACTGGTGAAAGTTTTATAAACAGAATAACAAAACACAAGACCTCAGAGGTTGTATCAGGGGAGTACTTTGGAGAAGTAAAAAGTTACTCTATGCTTTTGTTTCTGTGGGCACCCTCCAGTTATTGTTACGAAGCTGAGATTATTGCAAATTAAGGGTGAAACGCATCAGGGTGCGTTTTCTTATGTGAGAAAATTCTATGTTATATCTTTCAGATTATTCATGTGCTAAGTGTACAAAGTTGAGGTAGTTTCACTTTGGTCTGTCAGTCAATAACTTCAATGAGCAGAGGTTGTGGAGAGGAGAAAGAGAACTAAAAGAAAACTTCCTACTGACTGATCCTCTGCTTATGAGTTGCACTTACAAAAGCCAAAGGAGAATAGCCTGCTCACAGAGAGAGCATCTAACAGCGCTGTTGACAACCAAGATCGTGAGAAAATAGCAACGGGTTGTTTTAATCAATACAGAAGGAGAGGTAATTGATTTTAGGGATAGCAAGGGGTTACTCAGCCAATAGTTAACCACCTTATCAAAAGTTTTCTGGTAAAACCATGGATTATGTTGAACTCAGAGTCCTGGCTCTTTGAGGAGAGTTCAGATCTGGATTTTCCCCTTCCCCAGTGCTCTTTGCTGCTGACATGCTGCCACAGTCAGCGCCCTTTGTTCTTTTTCACAGGCAAAGGGATTTGCTTCTGCTACAGCAGCGGCGCAGAGGATCTGGGAAGAGCTGCCATGGCAGTGTGTGGTGGGAGACAGAGCCAGAGCTGCCCAGGAAATGCTTGTGCTGGGTCTCTTTTACGCTGAGTTTCTCTACATTAAAATGGAGCAGGGGAGTTGCAAGGTACTCCAGCCTCCAGTCCTTCAGGAACATTTAAAGGGCCCTTGTTGTTAATGGTAGCCCTTCTCAAGGCACAAATATTCAGTGGTGCAATTGTGACTGAGGCAGGTGGTGAAATGAAGCAGGAGGAAATCCTGTTGCCAGAGTTTGAGCGTTCTGGAGTGCTGTCTTCATTCCCGTGATTAACCTTCTCTGCAAACACTTGACCATTCAGCTCAGAGTGCAAAATAATTTGTGGGATGTCCTTTCTTTATCATTTCTGCCACTGCCATTTCTGACTCATTACTGTGTCTAAACAAAGGACTCTATTTAGAAATCATATTTTGTTTCTTAAGGTAATGAGTCCATTCCATTCCAGTGATGCTCTGAGTGAGATTAATCTGTACTCTACTGGGATCACAGTTTGTTTCTGTTACAGTATTGAGCAGAGCCTCAGAAAAGACCAAGACCCTTTCAGACTTTGATAAACCCAGATAGTGAGAAAGTTCTTTCCCTGTTTATGGCTGGCTGAACATGTCTGATCAGTCTTTTTTCAGCAAAAAGTATTTTTGCCAAACCAAATCTGTATAGGGAAAAACCTACTGAAGAGGCAGAGAGATGCTCCACGTTTGTGAGAAAGAAAATGTATTTAATCTTGTTTTACAACAAGTGGGCTCAAATATGACAGGACTAAATGAAACACTCAGTATCTCTTAGTAAGTCTGTGACAGAGCTAGAATCTCAATTTTGCTGCTCTAAGCCCTAATTCTGGAGTTTTAAACACTGAATCATCTTGTTCATTCTTCATGCCTTTAAACATAGCTTGATCCTACTAGTTCCCTGGACTCTGTGTAATGGGTGAGCAGCCACAAAAATGTTAATTGTATGCCTGGTTTTCCTGTTGCTGATGAATATCACTCAAGCCTTGTGCCTTGGTTTCTTTAATTATAAGATAAAGTTAATGATGCCACCTCAGTTTTGCATAATTCCAGAAGTATTACATGTTGTTACTTTTCTTGCTGAACACTCAGGACCAAGACCTGTGGTTGTTACTTGACACTGTTAAAATCAAAGGGTTATTTGCAAGTTAATGCATTACATTTGTGGGGATGAGCCAGTGCCATCTGTGAAGGTCTGTAAGAGCTGTGGTAAGGTCCTGCCCTAGCACAGATTTTACACGCTTCTCCTCTTGCCTCCAGAGAAGTTCTTCTTTTTCATAATGTTTGGCATGTGCTGAAATAGCTACATGAATTGGAAGGTAAGAACAGTGGATGTGATGCCAACCTTTTACCATGTGCCTTGAAACACTCTCTTTGAGGTTTGCACAAGAAATCGTGGGCATCAACATGCAGATACAGGGAAGTTGTGTTTGGAATTCTAATGCTGTTGTTTATGCACAGACAAGTCAAACTGTTCTCAGGGTATTTCAGTATGAAGCATAAAAGTTTCTAATTAAACTTATAAATCAAGAACACATGCACTGAAAATATTTCCCGCTGCTGGATGCAGAGAGTATTTATGTGACGTTCCAAAGATCAAAAGGTGCTGTATAAGATTCAAGTAGTTGTTGCAGATTGCATATTGAAATACTGAAGGCAGTTGGTAAAAATAATCTTGTCCATATTGATAAGCCTGGTCACAGACATGTATTTATTTTTACTTTGGAGTGCATGGGTGTGTGTGTCTTTGCCTAATATAAGGAAGAGAACTCTTTCTATCTGGTATTTCTCCTTAATTATTAGGTGTCCCTCTATTGGGAAAAAAATTGCCATTGAGCTGAAATTCAAAGTCACAATTCTCAGTCAAAAAACAGAGAAGGAGTAGTCAGACTAACTTGTCTCAGCGTGTATGTAATCCCCAGTTGCCTTCCTTGATTCAGATCAAAATATAGGCTGTCAGGTTTTGTTATGCTGTATTAAAACATTTTATTGGAGATTGGACTAGAATCAGTACCATGCGGCTGGGACATAAACTTGTTATTTTCTGTTGCTGTTCTGAACTTGAAAAAGAGACAGTGCTGCAAACAGATCTGTCTGAATATTCCTGTGTGTTTCTTTATCAGACCAGTCCATGTCCCAGGAGCTAGTGTACAATGGACCCAGAAGGATCAGACTGATACTAAACATTTGGTGGTGGTGGTGGTGTTTTTCTTTTTTTTGTTGGTNTTGGGTGTGTTTTTTTTTTTTTTTTTTTTTTTTTTTTGGTTTTTTTTTTTGTTTTTTTTTTTTTTTTAATGTGTGTGTGGGGGGGGTGTTGTTCTTATTGTTTGTGGCTTTTTTGGTGGGGCTTTTGGTGTTTGTTTTTTTTTTTCTAAATCAGGAGGGTGTAATTTGACCTGCTGGTTGGTGGATCCTGCTGCTAGGAGTAAACCTGACCCTCAATAATTAGTGCTAGAGAGCTTCGTTTGGCCTCCAGCTCTGTGAGGACAGGTTGAAGTGCTGTGATGCTGTTCAAAATCCATTAACCAAACAAAGTCTTAAGGAGCCTTTGGACTTCCTGACCTTATCCAATCTCTAACAAACAAATTCTCTAAGCTAATCAATGAAACAGAATAACTTTGTGGTCTTTACATCCACCTACTCTTTAGTGGTTCTAATCCAAAGCCCTAACAGGAGCAATTTCCTCATATTATTAACACAGAGGCTGATAACCCTCTGAGCTGTGTTTTGCCCATCTTGCCAGGAACCCCTTCTCCCAGATATTATTTTTATGACTCCAGGGATATGCAGTTCTGCTAGTGGCACTGCTAGACCTGGCAAACTCATCCAGCCTTTTGGAGCCTAAATGTGCTTGACTGGCCCAGCAGTAGGTGAGGTTTTCACAAGCACAGCTGCAACAACACGAAAACTCTCTGTCAACAACACATGCCATCTTCCTGTGAATGCGTAAGAAAAAGGCACATGAGTTATGAGTAAATACTGATAGGCTTGGAGCCCGAGAGAAGGGATGAATAAGTCGTATCTCTGCCATAGATGCAGACATAATGAAAAATCTCAGGTTTCTTGGGGACACACAGAAGATCCCAGTGGTCTTGGCATTACAAGGAGGCCCATCAAACAGCATTAGCAGACTAATTAAATGTGCAGCTTAAACTTAATTTTCCTGGTAGCATTAAGACGGATTAAACATCATTCATTTGGTGATGTCCTTGCTTCTCAGTATTTTCCACTCCTCTTCCCACCTTGTCACTTTGTTTCAATCAGTAATATTACTGGCTTTACTTTAGGAAATGTGCCTGAGCAGGATTTGAAAATAGGATTTTCTGAGCAAATCTTCATAACTTACAGCACCTGGGTTCCTGTTTTGCATAAGAAAAATACTCCTTCTTTTAATGAAATAGGTTAATTATGCAAAGTGTGAACATAGTGGCTAAGTGGAGAAAATTTGTTAATCTGTAAATGAGGAGGAGGATCTGTTCTATAAATTGCACTTTCTGTATTTTTGTTTCTTCTTCTGCCATGTAAACTTGGTGAGACTGTGTGTTGGCACCTGTATGAAACTCCAGGGTGCCAAGTGTTTAGATTAGATATAAGGAAGAAATTCTTCACTGGGTGGGTGGTGAGACACTGACATATGTTTCCCAGAGAAGCTGTGGATGCCCCATCCCTGGGAGCACTCAAGACAAGACTGGACAGGGCTTGGAGCAACCCGGTCTAGTGGAATGTGTCCCTGTCCATGAGAGGGGAGGGGTGGAACAAGATGATCTTTAATGTCCCTTTCAACTAAAACTATTCAGTGATTCTATCATGACTATGCTGATTTGTGCTTCTGCTTTGTTTTCTGACACATCTTGATCTACAGGCAAATCCAGGTCCTGCAAATCGATGCCCAGCTGCTGATTGCATGTGTGGTGAGAGTTTGACAGACATGTCTGTTAATTGATTATATGGGATCTGTTCTTTTGGACTTGAATTCTAGCATTCTGTCCCAAGGATTTGGTGGTGTCTTCAGTCTATCAGGAGGTGAAGCTTTAGACATCATATTAAAACTTGTATGTTCAGTGACAGAAAGAGTTCAGACGTTGACTTCTGGGGATCTGCATGCTGACATGATCTTTAATCACATTATTAAGTATTGCCTTTCCACCTGAGTCTCTAGGTAGATTAGCAACTATAAAATCTCTGAAAGAGAACAAATTATAGAATGACCTGGAAAAGATGGTTGTGATTATTTCCATTTTGTGAAACGAATGCTCTGATGCAGGGTAGGGTACTGGGGCACCTCCAAGCTAAAGTAATAGGCTACCTTTTAATTCCTTTTATGTGTCCTTGAAATCTGCCCTTAGTCTTTACTGCACCAGGAGTCCCAAAACACTGCATTCTCTGACCTATTGAATATAGCCAGCAAAATCTTCTGGAATGTGATGAGTCCCAGGATACATGGGAGGACTTTTTTCTGGGTTTTTTTTTTTTTTTTTTCCTGCATGTCTGTTGTTGGCATCTTTTTCTGAGTGGATGTTTGCGTATTTTATTTTCCATATCCAGCTGAGCCTGTTGGATCTGAATGGTTGCTCTCCTGCTTCTGCAACTCCTTCATTGCCGTAATCCCATTGTAATAATACAGAGGGAGTTGGTCAAGAGAAGCATTGGACAATTTCTGTGATTGCTGCTTTTGCCTTATTTGCATTGAATTATTTTTTCTTAGTGGTAACTCTCAGAAGTGCTTAGTGCTTCATAGTTGTAGAAGAAGGGACAGATCCAGCTTGAAGAAACACATAGACTGCTACATCTATGCAGGCAAAAAGGAGAAAATGGAAGTATTTTTCTGTCCAAATCAACAAAATTAATAAAGATCATCAGAACAAGAGGGGGCTTTTAACCATGCTTCAGCATGGATTAGGTGCAGGCTCACAGCTGGGGCCACACAAGGAGGATGGAGTGAATTAGAGGGGTTTGTAAGGTCTTCTCCATCGCTTTGGTTTCAGCAGCCTCTCTCCAGCCACCTATCCAGGGCGCTTGTTCAAGACCTTGCTTTGTAACTTGAGGGACCCTGAACAGGGAGCAGATGAATGCTCGCAAAGAGGTGGTGATTGATGCAGGTGTGTGGCTGGACTTGCACGAGTCATGTGAAGCTCTTGGACTGTTTCTGCCCTTGAAACCTTGCTCCTGTAATGACAGTGTGAAAAATGAAAACTTTCCCAGTACCCGTGCCTTTCAATGCTCACAAATGCTATTCACAAGCCTGAGAGTAGTAAGGTAATACGTCTGATTTCAAAGAGATGGACAACTTAATTGGTATATAAATTTAGAGCTAATAATGCTTTTTTTTTTGTAATATATTCTGTATACTTTGTGTGCTAGCTGGGTAATTTGTTTCTGCCTTCTACCTTAGGAAGCAGGGGGATGGTGCTATTTATCTTATTTCTTGTGGGAGACTTTTGTAAAACATTTGCTGGGCTGCTGACTGAGTGCATAATAAAACAGTCATTGCAATTTTTACTAATCTGAAGCCATTTTCTTTAAGAAGCACAGAATGCATAACGTCACTTGAACAGACAAAGTACATTTAGTTTGGGACTGGTGTATGAATTTTTCCAAAGAGAAGAGCTAATCAAAAAGTGATGTTTATGGAATAATAATGTGATTGGAACTGTCTGATTTATTTACTCATATAAGTAATGTTGAAAATGGGATTTTGAGAAGCAAATTGTCTGTGGGTGAAATTCTGCTTCCACACTTCTGAAGTATATCTTGTATACCAGTTATTGTAAGGACTCTGAAGGGGCTTAACAGGTGAAAAACAACTGTATGGCCCATTAGATGAAGAAAATTGTGATCCTAACAGGAGGGCACAAAGAAGATATGGGGGTTGATATGAAGTTGTGGTTTGAATCCCTTTCCTTCCCACCAAAACAAAGGCACCACTATGAAACTCATCTTTCCCATCCCAAGTGTCAAACATGTTCCTTTGGTTGTGCCTCCTCATGCATGTGCATGTACTTGCATATGTTTATATGTAAATAAAACCAAATTGCTTATCACTAGGAGGCTCTCTGATGTGCCTGCTGAGAGAACAGTTTATCTGCGTGACAAGAACAAGTCATGTAATTTGAAGTGCTGCTGGAACATGCTCATTTTCCTTCAACAAGGAGCAAGGTACAAAAGATGTTAAAATTAGAATGAAATGCCAGCTTCATGCTTTGCCACAGGGACAACTTTTAAATTTTTTTTTTTAAGTTAGGAAGTAATAAAACCTTACTTCCCCAACATCCCTTGTTCAGCACATGCCCATGAACTTCTGATGGAGGACAGGTTTGTGCCTGACAGAGCTCTGCATTCCTGCAGTGTGTTTTCTATCTTGCTGAACAAACAAAAGGTTTTGTTACATTACCATTACCATTACCATTGTTATTGCTTTTTACTTCATTTAATGGATTCCCAGTGTCCTCCTCTCTGCAACACAGCCTGTCTGTGTCAGCACTGTTAATTATTAAGTTGTTTATTATTTATTATGTGTTAAATGCTGACAATGTGACGTGCAAAGGATGTAGGCTGAAAGAGAGGCATTTATGCAGATGTGATTTACGCTTTCTGAAAGCTGTCTTTGTAAGAATTCTGAGCTTTCATATTTGCAAATCTCAGGTTGGTGGGTTTTACAGGCTATTCAGCTAATTCAGTTCCATCTTTCAAACATCTGTCGCCTCTGAAAAGTTCTCAGTGTAAAGAGGAAACTGTTATTTATAAGAAGAAGCTGTCAAAGATCAGCTATGTTCAACAATCTAAAGCATCGCTTACGTACATCAGCACTAAACTATGCTCATTTGGATAGCATGAATGACTAATTTTAGCTTAAAATTGGAAGCAATTATAGGTTCAGGAAGAAAAGTAGGGCTGTATGTCATTACTAATTGATTTCTTTTGTGGAAGAGCTTGAAACGAACATTAAAAAAGAAAAAACATTGTTAAGTGATGTAACCTGTGGCATGCAATACACAAATGTTTCACAGACTTGTGTGTGTGTCTCAGGTGGATGGATATTTCTGTTGTCATTCCCCCTCCTCCCTACAGCTCCCTAAAAAAATCTGCTTCCCCACGCTGTGTCTTTCAGCTTCTGTGAAACCCTCAAGCTGATGATAGCTCACACTGGGAGCGTTGTGCGACTGGTGTACAAAGAGGACAGTGGTGCAGGAAGCTGTGAGTCGCTTTGTAAGATGTTGTGGGCAGGTTTCAATATCTCAAGGTCTTATAAGTAAATAACTGTCCCACCTGTGCATCTTACAGTGAATTACAGCAGGAGAGTCCAGCAGACCAGTGATCTGAACACTGATGGGGGAAACAGAGAAGCTTAGTACAATGTCTGTAGGGCAAGAACTGACTGTGGTAAAGCACTCCTTCTGCTTCTCCCCTTCCCTTCTTCCCAGAACAGCATGTGGTCATTCAAGGGAGTGGTCCTTGGCAATCTCAGAAACAGCTACTGGGTCAGGAATCCTGACCTCTCTCAAATGAGTCAGGTTGAAGAAATTGCCCTGCACTTACTTCTCACTGAAGCTTGCCTTCTGTGGCAAGGAGAATGATCAGACCAGCTGCTGGGACCGAGCTCTCATTCCTTCTGCTGCACACCCAGTGCTATAGTCTCCTTCTTAAAGAGAATTTAAGGGCTAGGAAAAGGAATTAAGAGTATTGCCCACAGGACTGATGTTATGCAGGATCCCTTCATTGGTTGCTATTTCTAGGAATGCTTTGGGCTACTAAAATAAAGCATATTTGCCTGAGTGGAGCCAGCAAGTGGGGAGAGGAATGATGAAGTGATTATTGTGTCTGGAAACTAGAATCTCAAGGACTCTGTTGGATGTCTTCTCTGGGAGAAGTTACATTTGCATGGTCTTTTGCAAACAGATGTGATCTGTGAGTCTGGGTTGGTGAGTTTAAATTCAGTGTTGTGCTAATATGATGATGTGGTTTTTGGATTAGTCTAGATCATGTCAAGTTATTTTGGTGTGTGGATGAGGTGAGTGAGTATCTGTCTGCACAAAATCACATCAGCCTGCTGGCTGAGGTCCAGTTCCTCAAGCATTATACAATTTGAGGCCTTTTGAGGTGTGTGAGGGTATCCAAGACAGCCACTAAGGGCCTGGCAGCAACAACACAGAACCTACATCTGACCCAGGCTGCAGCAGCCAAACAGAATTCCTGGGGCCATCTCAGAAGGGCTGAACACCCATGTGAACCATGGGCCTGCTTGGCTGTCCAGAGGGTTGAGGAGCAGACCTGCAACAAACGCCCAACTTCTCATATGTCTGCCTGGGAGAGATGGCCTGCCCTCCAAGGCTGAAACAGGCTTTGCTGTCCCTTTTTCTAAGAGAATTCCATCTAGAAAATGACAGGCCTGCATATGGCCAGGAAACTTAAAGTCAGAGGTGTTCTGTGGAGTTCTAGTTTAAAAGACATATACATGCAGGGAAGTTGGCTACAGAAAGAAGGATTTCTAGTTTTCTGAATACTTTGTTATTTGATTTGGCTTCAAAACTGGCAGGATTATTAATTTCATGAGCAGCCGAGGGATGAAAAGGCCCTTACTTCAAATCTTGGAGGATATCTGCCAAGTACATCTGCCTTGGGACTAGCACACCTTGCTAGCCAAGACAGCAGAACTGTGAGGAGTCCAGAGTTCACTCAAGAGTCTTTTGTGGATTAGATCAACATTTATCAAGACATTTTTTAACCAAATTTTTTTACTCAGCAAGCCTTTTTTTGATGGCCTTTTTTCAGCCAAAAATTTCCAAGAATTTCTGCTTGCAGAGTCTGAACCACACACAGGAGACGTTTGCCATGTCTGTTTCTTTCCTTAGGACTCTTTATGGCAAGAAAAATTACACAAAGATTCTATTTATCTCATTTTTGAAATTCATAGGTAAGATTTATGAATGCCTCTGACAGGCTGTAGGCTGGTCTCCAATCAGTATACCTCACTTTCCTAAAGACAGAAAAGATCTGTACAAAATTCTTATGGAAGAATAAAATGCATGTTTGTGTTGAGGCACTCAATAACTTTCTCTGAGTACTTTAAAACTTATGCTAAAGACTTAGTTACATCAAAATTAGCTAGTTTGGTGTCTCAACTTTCTGGCTACCTCGTGGTGTTTGCTGCATTTCTGTAGTTTACAGCTTCTGACCATACCTAATCAGCCCAAAATTTAGATCTAGTTTTAAAAAATAATACCTCTCTATATTAAAAAATGTTACAAAAATATTTAAAGTAAAAAAATCTAAAAGATAACCTCACTTACTACTGTTTCTTCACCCCTGCTCCCCTCCATCCCCAGACCCCACAGCTGAAGTAGACAATTCTTGTTTTCAGCATTGCTGGATTAAAGGAAAAAAACCTCCAATCCCTTCTATTTTGGTTTCCCAAGGGAATGAGACTTTTGATCTTATTCTGCCTGACTGTCAGTCATTCTCTTAATAACTTTTGAGTCCATTGGCTGGTCTCAGCCACCTTTGACACAGGGTAGCCACCTCTCAGATATTACATTCCTGCACATTTTGTGCAAATCAAGACCTGTGTCAAGGAGAAAGGCTTTATAAGAAATTTATCCATCCCATGGGTTAGCAGCCACCTAATCAGTCAGCAAGTTGGTGTGGGCCTAGTTCTAGGCTGGCTGTCACAGCTGGCTGTGGCATGGGGGACCTGGAAATGTGAATCCAGGGTGGATGTGGCAACTTCTGAAATTGTGGGAAGGGGAGGGTGGGTTAGAATCGTGTAGGTTAGAAAACATAGAACCATAGAATGGTTTGTGTTGGAAGGGACCTAAAAACTCATCTCGTTCCAGCCCCCTGCCATGGGCAGGGACACTTCCCCCTAGTCCAGGTTGTTCAACATCCCAGGGGAAACTGGGATGAAGGGACACCAAGGAAGGTGACTTTATTGCAGGAGCGTGCCTGAAATGGAGATGTTAAAACCAAATCAATAAGGATATATTGCTCCAATTGATAAGGAACCAGGCTCAGAGCAGCGCACAGAGGGGAAGGTGAGATGCATTTACCGTTCTGTTTGTGTGCTTTCTATCCCAGCTAACTTGGTGGGTGACAATGAATCGTCAGACAACTGATTATTGAGTGTTTGATGATGATCTGTTTAATCTTAGTCCAGAGTGAATATATTTAATGTCTTGATGCTTCTGTTGAATGTGTTGTGGCATTGGTTGCATACAGCGCTTTCTAACATCTTATTAACCAAACAAAATCACGGAGTGCTTTCAACAATGAGTGGTTTGTTTGGCTGCATTAATATCAATTCAAATTCTTTTTACTGTCACTGCATACATATGAGCCATCTCTTTCAGAAAAGCAGATTGATTCTCTTTGTGAAAAAAATTGAACAGAAACTCCCATTGCCCAACATACTCCTCTACCTGAGAAAATTTCTAAATTTCAGCAGCTTTTGCAGTAAACAAATGCAGCTCTTGAAATATTTCATAGTGTGTTATGGACCTGACTTGCCAGGTTTTCAAACCCTCTGCAGCAATTTAAAGAAATGATTTGATATTTTGCTTATGTTCTTAGTGTTCTGGGAGAGGAATATTTGCAAGGATTCACTGAAAGAGAGCACCAAACTGGGTGTCATTTTGGTTTGGAAAATGCTATCATTTTGCTCTGTTTATTTGTCTGTTTTGTGGTGTGGTGTGTTTTCATCAGGAGGACTCTGTGGGCAGAATAAAATTGAGAGTATGACACAGATCAACCAGCAACTGCTATTTGACACGCTCTGTCCACTGGCCTAGTTTATTAAACCTGGAGTGAAACAACTAAAGCACTAGGGATGAATATGTCTCAGTTTTCCATAAAATGAACTCCTGGGTTTTGCTGGTAGTGGCTGTTGGTTTTCATATGAAATTAGTAGTGTCTCATTAAATGAAAGGCAATTATATGTATTAGCAATAATGATAGAATCATTAAAAAAAAAAAAAAAAGTCAACCAAAATAATATCCCCTATGGATGTAATTTTAGAAATGCATTATGCAAGGGTTAATTTGTGAGCTGGGTTTTTTTTTCTTCCCCACGTTTTGAAAGCTTTGCTGTAATTTTGT
Source organism: Dicrurus megarhynchus (assembly GCA_013399195.1). Taxonomy (NCBI): domain Eukaryota; kingdom Metazoa; phylum Chordata; class Aves; order Passeriformes; family Dicruridae; genus Dicrurus; species Dicrurus megarhynchus. Next base: position 304,659 of record VXAD01003129.1, read on the forward strand.
ATGAAATTTGAGATCAGTGAGTCTATAATATCTAATGAATAATTTACTACGCCAACAGTCTTTCTGTGGAAGAATACTAAATTAATTAAGGCCTGGAGGAATTTCCATGTGTTTAAGCCACATTATATCTTCAAGGTTTTACTGCTTCAAAGTCACTGAGATGAACTCCTGGCTTTTCAGGTGTTAACAGTCCCAGGAAAACAAGATTGATGCCCTTGCTTTAGCCTAGAAAAACTAAAGGACTTGAGCGTGTGTTTTGTGTGAATCTATTAAAAGGATAGTTCCTTGCACTTGCTTTGTCCCCTAATTTTTTTTGGATGTTGTATTTATAGGAACTGCCCCACCATCTCCCACACCCAGAAGTATTTTTCTGGGTTGGATGGCACATTCTGAGCCAGCTCATTTGGGGGGCTCTTTACTCTGAGTTAAAGGAGGTGAGGACCATCTCCCAACAAGACAAATAAGCTGTAGTTGAGCTTACCCCTTCTCTGAAAAGCACAAAACTTACTTCTAACCACACCAGCCTGTGCAGAAAGGGATTTTTTTTTTTGGACCTATTGGTCAACCTTGAGAGAATCAGTCAGACACTTTTTGTTTTTTTAAGTCTCAAGCCATAAGCATCTCTCACAGCTGATGGTACAGCAAAGGCTGGATAGGGTGAGAATGCCAACCTGCCACACACATTGTTTATTTAAACAGGACAAAATAGCTGCTTTCCAGCTGCTCTTGATGCCCTTGAGTTGAAATGCAAATAGAGAAAAAACATGTGCCACTATAACCAGATGACAGCCGTTCCCCTTCCCTGGAAACCAGTCAAGCACAGAAAAGAGGAAATCAGTCCCTCTCTCCCATGGCTAACCACACTCATCATTCTCTCCTTGCTTCCAGCTGCTGACCAACTACCCTAGGCAGAATAATTTGACTCTCTGTGAGAAACCCTTCAGAGGTCCCTCATTTAGGCTTTCATCTGGTACAAAATTTATTGAACCAGTCTAGTACTTACATATGTCCTGGTCTGGGCTCACAGGTACTGTGTTCTTCTTACACCGTTTCTGTGCTATCCCCTCTTCAAGGTTAATGAACTGGAGTGCAGAGGGTACCTTGACTAAGGTTCATTAGGACATTTGTGACACATAGTGGCACAGAATTTGTACAATCATATCAATGTATTCCCCATTACACACCCAAGCCCTGCCCCTCCTGTTATTCACTCTGCTTTGTGCGTATCGTGGGGCAAACTAAGCAGTTTTCTGGCTGGGAAAGCCTGGGTGTGGAGTCCTGGGCTCCTCCACCTATGTGTGGTATAGAATAGTCCACATGAAACCTGGTGCCATGACCACTTTCTCTGCACTCTATCTCAGCTTGTTGGGGAAGGGAGGTGAGCACTTGAGTTTACCTTGTCTGTTTTACAGCATACCCGTTGTTCAGGTGCAGTCCTCTGTGGTTTCTTCCTAAAGTTTCAAGTAGAACAGAACCATAGAGAGGCAGTGGATGGAAAGGGGGTGCTGTGAGGTCTCTATGCTGGTCACCACAGAGATCCAGCATCTGTAGCTGTACGGTGTGTATGGGATGAAGAGTTGGGTATGGCAGCGCTGGCAAGACCTGTGCGGTCAAGGCTTATGCCGAGGTCTCGTGTCCTGTGTTATTCTTGCTGAGATGCTGTAACACACGATGTGTCTGTCCCAAGAGATGTAGCATGATGGCCCTTGAAGTGGCAGGGAAACAATCCTAGCAAGGACAGCAGAACCTCACCTGCATTCTCTCAGGTAAGCTTAGACTTGAGCTCCTTTCAAGACCAGGTGTGTTTAATATTCTTGCAAACACATTTTCCTGTAGGATTGGTATCTCTGAGAAGGCTCAGCTCCTGCTCAAGAGGTTTGGCTGAATTAGACACCACTGATGTGAGTGGGCCATGGACTCATATCTTGGCTCCTTCCAGACACTGGATGGACTGTTTGGACCTGGAGTGCTGCTGCTGCTGCAGAGCCCGTGGGCCGTAAAGAGTGTTGGGCCTAAACTCTCTTCTAGCTTTGCAGTGGGGTTTGGGGAGTCTGGTCCCTCCTCAGAACAGATCTGTGTCCCTTTCTTAAATGCCACGTGCCAAAACACTTTGCTGAATCAGGACCTCTCTGGCACCATGACCAATTTGTACATACAGTAAATCAGAAAGGAACTGGGGCAAAGACTGGGGATACAGAAAGCTGCAGCGTCCGATTAAACGTGGTCAAATTACTGACTGTGTATGTTCAGGCTACTTGAACAAATTAAAAGTGGAGGCTGGAGGAAGGATAGTCAATGAGGCCTGTATGATTGTAGAAGGTGGGGGGAAGTCAGGCTAGGGGTGCTCAGCAATACCCAAATTGTCCTGTTTGCCAATATCCAGGGATAATTTACACATCAAAAGGAGAGGGCGGAAATGGACATGAAAAGTGACAGCGATTGCCAAGTTAAATAAAAGCCCCTCAGTGAACATGAAGAGCAATAAGAGCCGTTTGGAAAGTTGGCTGGAGAAGAAGAGGTTATGTGAGAGCTTATACCCAACCGCCTTCTTGGCCCCTTGGGAACCAATACAGACATGGAATTCACTTGACCCGCAGGGCTGAGCAAAATATGGCCACACATCAGTAAAGCCTGATGCTTAAGTCATAGGAAACAAAAGCAGGACTGTGCCAGATGCCAGACGAGTGGGATCAGGTAGCATGAACCACAGCATGACTTCAAAACGCCTGAGTAAATCTGGGCTGCTAAATTTCCACTGGACTGAATCTGAAGAAAATAAAGGAGAAGAAGAATGCTGGTTTTTTCTTCTCTAGCCGGATACTAGCAGAAGAATATTGGTTGAATTTGAATAAGCAAGAAGCAATATTTCTAAGACAGGGTGTTTTTTGAAATATGAAGCTTTGTAGGTTTAGCATTAAAGCAATTTCTCTTCTTGTCATGAATCACTGAAGGACAGACACTGTGTTTGGGTGGGATATGAACACCCAAATGCTTCCTCGCCTTTCTGCCCTTGATTATATATTTTTTAATCTCCTTTGCTCTGAGAAAATTCAGAAATAGTCTTGATTTTGCCTATCACATCCCAGTCTCACTTTCTACTGCTGAATAGCTGCTTAAGATACCTTGTCAAACAGTGTCATCCTGGCTCGACTTTGCTAAGAGATGGTGCGAATGATCCGGGGCTTCCAGAGCAAGCACAAGGAGAGCAAAACTAATTGTTGCCCCAAGCAAGAATCTTCCGATGAAAAGCTGATCTATTTTACACAAGCCCAAACCTGAAATAACTCCACGGACGTCAGTGCAATCACTCTAGATGTGCAAGAGAGGCAAATCTGCCCTCAAGTCCTCTGTCTTCTTTCCCGGGGGAGGGCAGCCTGGCTCAGGAGTCAGGGAGGGGGGAGAGCATCTGCAACGATTGCTGCCTCTTTATACAATCTGCATCAGTTTTGTGATCAAAGGCTAGAAGTGACCAGAATAGGCAGAGTCCTGGGCTTTCCCATTCACATGGCTCAGGCAGGCTTAACCCTGCCCTCTTAACGCCGGGCTTTGATGCGAGGAGTCATGTGCGACTCCACCGCTGTGACTCTTTGTTCCAGGCAGTGCTGTGCCTTTGGCGGGGAGAAGCAGAGTGTGCTTAAAACCTTGGCTGTTTTGGGTACATTAAGGCTCCAATCAGTCCAGAGTGCAGGGGTCTGTGCCTGTACACCCTGGAGCTGTGGCAGGATGGAGTCTCCACCTGCTGAGGCCCTCTCTCTGCTCTCTAGGGAAGAGCCAAATACCTCTCAGGGTGGCTCTAATCTTTGGCTGCCGTACGGTGGGGATTGGATTACAAGCAGCTTCATGCTGACAAGGCTTTGGAGGAATAATAATATCTTGAATATTATGGAATTTGAGGAATAATAATATTGGGGGGATAATAACATCCTCTAGGGAATGAGGTTGTCTTTCTCTCTTACAATCCTGGCACAGAGAGGCTATAGATTCTTACAAGGAATGGGAATTAGCCATTTCTTCAAGACATATGTGCCAGTTCCAGTTAAAACGTTCCCAGCATGTGTTCTGGCACTGCAGATGGGATGGGAATCTCCCTGCAAAATAAAACAACTGGGGCTTCCAGAGCTGCTTGAAATCACTCTGCTTCCTCTGCAATAGCATTTCCCTTGGCACCTGCTCTTCCTTTCTTCTTCCAATGACTTGAGGGCCAGGTAGGGTTTTGCTCTATTGTATTATCTTCAAGACCCAGACTCCCATTTGCTGTGCTTGTGCATTGCTCCATCAGCTCAAAGGAGCTGTGCCAGTGCAATCCAGCTGAGCAGGCAATACCCCATGTAGATGGTTTGGGATACTGAACTCTGAGTTCAGGACAATGATGCTGAAAATAAATAGTCTGTTTTTTTTCTTGCTAGAATACAGTGTATTTCTGATGTAACTGATTTGCACTGTCTTCACAAACCCTCTTTACGAGCACCAGATTTAATACCTGAGGCAAAAGGAGAAAGGTCATTTTTAACAGCAAAAGGACATTGCAGCAACACGTCTGGAGGATGCAGGATTCCAAGGCTTTCTCAGAGGGCAAGGAAAGTCCCTGGGATGAAAACCCTACTGTGTAGCAGAGAGGTGAGTGTGTTTCAGCACTTGTCCCGGCTGGGGAGCCCTCCTTGACTGGGAGAGGTGACCAGGCTGCCAAGCCCTCGGGCAGTATGAGAGCAGTGTGCTCTGTGAGGCCAAAGACCTGCCGCTCCTGGGAGGACTGAGCCCTGGGACGGCGTGGCTGCTGTCACAGACTGTCACGGAGCTGCTGCGCGTCCCCTGCCAGCTCCAGACGGGGAGATGCCACCAACTCGGGCGGGAGAAAAACTCGGCGAAGCATAATACACCTCCTTTCTTGGCTGTCCCTGCAGAACAGCAGGGGGATTTGCTGCATAATCCAGAGGGATCAGCGGGCTCAGAGAGCTCCTGAGCCTAGGACTAGTTGGAGGGAAGCGCAGGGCGGGCTGGCAGAGGCGCGTCCAAGCTCTCAGCGGCAGCACACAGCGCGCATTGTAGCTCCGCTGCTGCCGGCTGGCATCTCCCTCCATCGGCCGGCAGTGCCTCCGGAACAGCTGCTCGCCCGCCTGCCCCGACACCCAGCGAGCTGCAGCCACGGCAGCTGCTGCTCAGGGGAGCTGCCGAGCAGGGGCAGCCGCATCCGAAGGGAATCGCTCCGGGAAGGAGCTCCTTGGGCATGCCGGTCCGCACGGGCAAAGCACCATCTGCTGAAAGGGGTGCGGAGGAGGAGGCAAGGACAAGGATGGCTTCTCAGAGTCAGAGATGCAGACAGACTGGCGTTTATTTGTTTTTCCTAATTCAGCTGGATTGTTAAGAAAAAAAAAAAAAATAGGCTGTAGGATAAAATCACGTCTCTGTCAGCTACAGATGTGCACACCTAATGGATAAAGCAAATGGGGAAGAGCGACCAAACTAATTTGAAAATCTTCTGAGCTGCAGAAAAAGAAATAACGCCAAAAGAGAGTAAACAACCCATGCTGCCCAGATCTCTTTGTCACAGGTCTCAGGAGAGGGTAGAGAAATCAAATCAAGCTCAGTGGGCTTTTAGCTGCCTTTGGAAGAAGTTTCTGCCTGGCATGAAAGCCACAGCCGTGGCAGGAGCTCGGAGGTGCCTTTCAGATGATTGCATTAGCTGTGGCTCCAGGTGTCCAAGGCAGACAGCCGACAATTACACCTTTTGTTTTCTTTTTCATGTTTGACAGCCAGATGCCTTTTTGATCTGCAGTGTGCATGTGTGTGTACGTGTATATTCATATATAACCTCGGAACTATCGCTCTGACAGAGTCACAAATGACTTATCTGACTCTTTTAACAGATATAGGGCTGATTTACACACTAGACCATCAAATGGAAGGGTTCCCTTTTGGCACTCGTCATCCCCTGCAGTTTTACAAAACGTGTTCTTTCCTGTGACACTAAAATTATAAGGCTGTTGTATGGATTTTACTGAATAAAAGCTGATCCCGTAGCTGGTTTCCCAAATAATTGAAGAGTTATATGGCAAAATTTTATAGCTGGGCTCTGGGGTTTAGAATCTCACAAGAAGGCCTGCTGTGACTGCATGCCTGTTGTGCAGGATGCCTGTCTAGAAGGGAGAGATGGCTCAGGAGCTGAGGGATCTCAGTGACGGGAAAGCAAAAGGTTGAGCAAAATCACAGAGCAGGAGCTCTTTCCGCAGCTCTGGAAGTCAGAAAAACCAGGCAATTCCTGCTGACTGCATGTTGTACCGCTCTTGGCAGAAATATGAAGAAAATATTCATATTAGTTCAGGTATTGCAAATTACTTTTCCTGCCAAAGAAGAGTTAAAAATCAAAACCCCCAAGGCCCTCTCTTCCCTGTGTGTTTACTACTGGTCACTGCAGGAGATGGAGTATTGGCTTGGAAGGCCTCTTATTGACCTTATTACATTCTTATAAAAAGCAAGTTGTTTTCTGGTTTAGAGCAGAGATTTTCTGCTCAGAGAAAAAAAAACCTTTGCTGGTTATTTCTGGCTCTGGAGCCAACGCCACTGCAGGAGCTCTGTCCTCACAGGTAATGGTGCAGCCTGCGGGAGACCATTAAGTGGTGTTCTGAGAGGCAAAGAGGGCACTTCCAGGCTTGAGTTAAGACAGAATAGTTTGAAACCATGGTGCTCACCACAGCACTCACAGCCTGCCATCAGAATTGCTTCAGAGTAAGGCAGCAAAAACATTTGAGCAAACAGTTGTTGTGAACAAGAAAAACCCTGACTGAAGAAGGGGATTGGGCTAATTAATGTGTGACCTTATGGTTCAAGCCAAGACCAAGACTTGCTCAGACTGCAAAATTGTGGACTGTCATTATGTAAAAGAAGACTTGTTCCAGAAATTCCTTCTCTTTCCAGGGAGTATTGGCTGGGGAATTAGAAGCCTGGGGTGAAAAATTTATTTGCCTCTGGGCATGATATGGGCAGTGAGGGAGGATGTTGCAAAATAGAATTTCTATTTTTTTTTTTTTTTTTGCTACAGAAGTATTGATGAATTGCAGGGGAAAAAAAGAGTACAATTAACAATAAAATGCTGTCCCTGAGAATGGAGGGTAAGTCTTATATGCCTTAGAGATAACAGGTGGTACAGAGCTCTTCTAGTAACAAAACCTCTGAGGATACCTGGTCCTACAGAAGAGCTGAAGAGAAAACCAGGGGCTTGTATTTTGTAATGCTCTGAGGGCTGAACTACCCTCAGAGGGAGGTAAGGCTGGCAGTGCTCAGGGTGCCATATATCCCTGCTCACCTTCCCGAGTCTGCCTCTACAGTCTCTGCCTGGGCAGGATGTGAGCAGAGTGATGTAGGAGAGCATTGTCTGTAGGACATATGAAATCTCTGAGGAAGAGCAAAGTAATGCTCCTGCCTAACTCTACTGTGATTGCAGTAAGTTCCTCATTTAATATTTATCACATTTCAAATTCACAGGAAATCACTCTAAGTTGTAGTTTTAATGGAAGCTGACCCTGTAAACCAACTGATCAAATCTTGGGTCAAGATGACATGACATATGCAAATCATATGCAAAGCTCGTGTACAGCTGCATGTACAAAGATCACACTCCACCATGAGCAAACCTCCACTGACTTCAATTAAAGTTTTGCCCAAGTCAGCTTGAGCTTTGTACATAGAGCTGTATGTGGGCTTTGCATATGATTTGCATATGTCATGTAATGTACAATGTGGTATTGTGTACTGGCTGTCTCCCTCTAATTAATACATGATAGAAAAACTCTCAGAGAATAATGATTAAGAAAAAAATTGTGCATAAGGAAATTGCTTGCAAATGACCACACTGGTGAAATTATAACCCAGTAATATTGCAGTCCCATTTATTTTCTGTTAGGTTTAATCACCACTAATAATTCAGTCAAGGGTAATTAATCTTTGCTGATCAAAGTACAGGAAAGGGCTGAAGTACTGTAGCTGCATCATAATGACATATAATGCTGATGGCACACAATTGCCTGTTTGCAGAGAGATGTGAAGATGTCCTCATCGGCACACAGTCAATGAATGGGAGTTCATTATCACTCAGTACAGGAGAGAGGCTCAAATAATGAGAGAAAAAGCCCAAAAGTACATACACAGGTGGATGCTTGCAACTCGAGCTCAGCTCATTCCCTGAGCTGGAGGGGTGTGTGCAGGGAAGCTGTGGTAGAGACCAGTGAGGGAAAGGACCTTCAGTATTGATTTTTTTTTAATGACTTTATCAGGATAAGGTTCAACTAATGCTGCATTGAAGGAAAAAGGCAGTTTCAGTTCCCAAACACTCCAATTCCCCAGCAGAGAGTGACTTTCCCGAGTTCTTTGTATCAAACATTATCAACATGGAACTTGTTGCCTTCATGGGACTAGCTGTTACTTTCTTGGAAAGGACACCTTCTCTGGGTGACTTGATGAGGCCTAAATGACTTGTGCTTCTTCCCTTGAGGGAGGTGGTTGATGAACAGAGGGAGAGGGACTGTGGGCAAAAGATCCTGCGATGGAAACAGCACGTAGCTGAGAGCTCAAGAGAGTGGATGAGTAAGGTTAATCTTCGTTCTCCCTCTACCAGTTTTTGCAGAACAGTTTCAGATCATGATTGTGCTGCTGTCCTGGACTAGACAAAAATCCATCAGGACAATTTCCATCTATATGGCCAAAAAAAAGGGACAGGGGCTAGTTGCTTCCTGAATTGCTTCATGAATATATAACATGCTTGAACTTAGAAGGCTTGAAGTCAGCGCTGTGCTGTGTTGAGTTTTGCAGATGACATTTAAAAATCCCAACACCTAATTTATTTAGTCAGGGTTCATTTATTTTAATCTTCCAGCCAAACCCTTGTTTGGGAACTTTGATCTGAAAGCAGTGTTTATTTTCAAAGTCACAAAAAACCCCCTTCCATGCTTGAATATTCTATTTAAAATTCTTTTGATATTCCCTTCTATTGAAACTGCCACCAAACATCAGCGGTGTTAAAAAAAAACAACACCTATTACTAAAAAGACAGACAGTATTTAGGGCTACAATGGTCCTGAAGTACAGTGACTCAAAACTGGAAATCCATCAGTTCTTTGGCTGCTAAATGATTTCCATGCTGGGCTGGCATTTATCTTCTAGAATAGAGAAGCCTTTCAGAGAACAGCAAATATCTGGCAGGGGGCCAGAGGTCTTGGGTATAAGACAATTAGCACAACAGGGGAAAAGAAGGGCTTCCGGAATTAGAGATGAATAAGAAATATTTGTAAAGTGCACTTTAAGTTATTGGTTTGATCACAGCGAATGTTTGTCACTTATTTCTCATGGTTGCAAATGTGCTGTATTACTTGTCTGGTTCTGCTTTCTTCTGTAATTAGTTTCACCACTGAGTGGTAGGACTGGTACATACCACACTTGTTTTCCTCTACTTCATCTTTAAAAGACTACTTTGTTTGTTTCAAAAATAGGGAAAACAGCAACTTGTTAGTTGTTGAAAAGATAGACTGCTCCCTCCTAGTCCGCTGGCTTTCTCTCCATGCACAGCTTTAATTAGATGTGGGGATTTAAGCCTTTACATTCTGAGGCATGTAACAGTCAGACTAATAATTAAGAGGATATATTTAGATGGTTTAAAAAACCCACTCTACTTCTAAGACTAAATCTCGACGATGAAAAGTGCCGAAGGGTTTCCAGGCTCCTCACAGTATCGCGAGCTGCAAATTTGCTCATCTTATTGACAAAGAAAAATATCCCAATCACAGAACATAAACAGACTGTCAAGTCTGGAATATTAAGAGGTTTTAACCATCTTGTTCTACTCTGTTAGAAAGACAAGGTACATTTTCATTAAGGTCACACCATCTGAGCTTCTGGAATTTCTTTAGGATTTATCTTATAAGATGAAGAATTAATGATAATATCATAATCTTGGCTAGTATTAGGGACTGAAAACAAGAATTTACTTGAAAACTAACAGAGGTGAGACATTCTTCTTCATTACAAGGCCCAGTTCAAGCCTCAGGTGGGATATCATATCTGCTTTTGGACACTATACTCCATGAAAAATGTGGGTCAAAGAAGCAAGGTCAAAAAACTGAAAACATGACTGAAAAAAATTTGAGCATGCTTAGTCCAGAGAAGAGCAGACTGGTGTGTTGATTTAGTGATCTTCAGATGTGCAACAAGCAGCTGCAGAGCAGAACAGGCAGTCTGTTCTCCACATTGAATGGAAAAAGAAGTAATGGGCTTAGAGTTTAGAAAGGGAAATTTCATTAAGGCATTAGGAAAAACTTCCTGATGTAAAGGTAGTTAAGGACTGGGTTAGATTGCCTGGGTTAGCTGTGGAGGCACATCAAAGGTTTCCCATGGCAAGCTAAAGCAATATCTGTTAAAAATTGTTTAAGTTGCTGTTCTTGTTGCCATGAATGGTTCTTGATGTGGCTTCAAGTATTGAAGGACTGAATTCCTGGAGCCTTCTTGTCTCCAGGCTGAACAACCCCACCTCTTCCAACCTTTCCTTACAGAAGAGGTGATCCATCCCTCTGATTATTTTTTGGGCCTCCTCTGGACCAGCTCCTACAGGTCCAAGTCTTTTCTGTACTGAGGATGCAGTGCCCCGTGTAGGGACTCACGAGAGCAGAGTAGAGGGGCAGAATCACCTCCCTCAACCTGCCCATGCTGCTTTTGATGATGCCCAGGACACGGTCAGCTTTCTGGGCTCTGAGCACACACTCTTGACTACATCCAGCTTTTCACCCACCAGTATCCCAAAGCCACTCTCTGCAGGGCTCTTTTCAATCCCTCTGTTCCCCAGCCTGTATTGATACAGGAGTTGCCCTGTCCCAGGTGCAGCACCTTGCACTTGGTCTTGTTCAACCTGATGAGAGTCCCATGGAATTCTCAAGCTTGTCCAGGTCCCTCTGGATGGCATCCTGTCCTTCAGGTGTGTCAACAGCACCACTGAGCTTGGTGCCATCTGTAAACCTGCTGAGGGTGTGCTCAATCCCGCTGTCTATGTCTGTTGAAGATGTTAAGCAGTAATGGTCCCAGTATGGGCCCCTGGGGGTCACCACTTGTCACTGGTCTGCATGTGGACATTGAGCTGTTGACCATGACTCTCTGAATGTGACCATCTGATCAATTCCCAGTCCACCAAACAGTCCATCCTTCCAATCCATATCTCTCCAATTTCGAGATATGGGTATTGTGTGGGACCATGTCAAAGGCTTTACAGAAGTCCAGATAAATGACACCTGTAACTCTTCCCTTGTCCACTGATCCATCATAGAAGGCCACTGGGTTGGTGGTACTTGCCCTTGGTGAAGCTGTGCTGGCAGTCCCGAATCACCCCCCTGTTCTCCATATACCTTAGCACAGCTCCAGGGAGGATCTGTTCCGTGATCTTCCCAGGTACAGCTGTGAGGCTGGCAGGTCAGAGTTCTCAGAGTCTTCCTTTCTACCCTTTTTTAAGATGAATACAGTGTTTCCCCTTTCCCAGTCACCAGGGACTTCACCTGACTGCTGTGACTTTTCAAATATCGTGGAGAGTGTCTTGGTAACTACATCAGCCAATTCCTTCAGGACTTTGGGATTCATCCCATCCGATCCCATGGGCTCATGCATGTTCATATTCTTCATGTGGCCATGAACCTGATCTTCTCTTTCAGTGGGAGGGACTTTGCTCTCCAAGGCCCTGCCCTGAGGTCCATTGAAATTCCCTTGAAAAAGTGTGGGAAGACAGGTTGCCAGTGTATCTGTTATCTACATATCTGTTTATCAGTGTATCTGTTATCTACATATCTGTTTATCTATCATGATGAAAATGTAAACAAAAATGAAAATATTTTTCTCTTTAAAGGTTGCCATGGGATACTATTGACTATTGGAAACCTTAAGAGTCCTTTTTTTTTTTTTTTCTGAAAATCAAAGTGCCCCAAAAACCAAAACCAAAATATTTCATTTGGAGTTGAGCCAACCCAAGCCAAAAGTTGTACTTTGGCAACTCAGTGAAGACTGGCTGCTCACATGGGGGCTTATGAGAGCTACAGCTTTGTCTCAGACCATGCCATGATCTCTGTTCTTTGGCCTTTTCCTGATGTCTCGTTGCCTTTCCTCGATGGGCCTCCAGGAGGGTACAGTGCAGCCTGGTTTATGGACACCTTTGTGGATCTGAGGAGCCCACACTGCAGTTCCCATGGGCACAGCAGTGGCTTGAGGTGGGCTATTCGTGTTTCCAAACTCTGAGATATTTCACTTTGAAATGCTGAATGTTGCTCTTTCCAGTCAAAAAGCACCTCTTTTTATTGTTTTTTAGGATATTTTTTTGAGGCTTTCCATTTCTGATGAAAAGCAATATTTTGCATTGAGAAGAACAATTTTTCATATTAGAAAACACAGGAAAATAGAACATTCCACAGAAAATTGAGCTTTCAATGAAAATAAGCAAATAACCATCCCTTTCTTGCCCCTTTGCTGACTCTCAGCCTGACTGCACACAGGGAATTTCTAAAATTAAAACTCTTTTTATGGTGCCCACCACAGAATGAAGTTCTAGGATGTAGCTAGGAGCTGCAACAGCATTCACCCCTCCATGGAACCACCCTAGGGAGGCATGTTCCCAACTGGAGAGTGAGCAGTGGTAATGGGAATGACCTGTGGTTTGTGATCCCAATTACTGTGGGGGAGGACACGGCAAAGTTCTTTCCTGAGTGACTGCTCCCTTGCAAACCTCTGCAAGACAGGGGACACCTTCCTTGTGGTAATTCTGCTCCTCTGGTCTGTCAGGAGCCCAAGGCCAGGGTTCCTAAAGGAGGTTTGCTCCTTGGGTTTTGTTCATGGCTGCATTTTTTTGCACCAGTTAGTTTTAGCCCCAACTCTTTTCTCTCTCTGAGACTCTGGGCTACCCTGTTCCTCTTGTTCAAATGACTCCAAAGTGCTTTGAAGCTCTGGCTTAGAGGGCTTGCTTCTCTGCACTGCTAGTAGTCCATAATAACTGCACCACAGGACACCCTGGCACCTCCCCATCTTCTTCCATGTCAAGAAAAATAAAATAGCACAGAGCTGTGCAAGAAATGTCTTCCCCTGTCAAGGTTTTAAGCCCAGCTGGAGATGAAACACCACCCAGTTGCTCCCTCAACCTCCCCCCTTTCCTCTCCCCCACCTCAGTGAAATGGAGAGGAGAATCAAATTAAAACATGTATGTTGAGATAAGAACAGTTTAACAATTGAAAATAAAATAAAGTAAAACACAATAACAATGGTAAATGATAATAATAAGGGAAAAAACAAGTGACCCACGATACAGTTGCTCACCACCCACTGGCCAGTGTCAGATCCCCCTTCCTGAACCCAGACTGGCTCTGTGTGTGTGACTCCCCCCAGTTTACGTACTGGGCACGGTGTTCTGTGGTGTGGAATATCCCTCTGGTCAGTTCAGGTCACCTGTCTCAGCTATGCTCCCTCTCAGTTTCTTTTGGGAACCTCCTCACTGGCAGAGCATGGGAAAGGAAAAAAGAAAAGAGTCCTTGACTTGAGATAAACACGACTTAGCAAAAACCCAAAACATCAGTGTGTTATCAACACCATTCTAATTCTGACTCCAAAACACAGCATTGTAACTGCTACTGACAAGAAATTAACTCTCCCCTAGCTGAAATCAGGACATCCCCCTTTTCCCATCCTAGTATTTCTCTTGGCTCTTTCCAAGCCCTTTACAGGTGTCATGTAGGAACTCTGTGCAGGGCCAGAGCACCAGCCCCTGGATTCACATTGCAGTAAAGCCTTGTGACATTAATGCAGCTGCTGGAGCATAACTGGAGCCTTTAAACTGCACTTTCCTTTGAGTAGGGACAGGTAATTAACCGGGTCTGCTATTTGATTACTCATAAATTTAAAGCTGTATGGAAACCAGCTGTCTGTGCTCAGAGTAGTTCCACTAGGAAGAAAAGTGGTGTTAGAATAAAATCCCTGTTGGCCTGACACTGTCCCAGAGCCCTGGAGTGACCTGAGTCCCAGCCCTGTTTCTTCCAGAGACCTGGTGTGGGGCGTTCTGGGGATCTGTCAAGACTTTCTTCTCTCCTGGCTGTAACGTTACCCTTTTTGTGTCACTCCTCTGAAAGCTGAGGCAACAGGCATATCCATGGTTAACTGTGACGAGCCAAACTTTCACCCATCCAAACAAGTTGCAGGTTAGTGACAAATGCCAGCTCCAGGCTGAGCCTGGTGTCCTGAGTTTGGGTTGAACCAGCCCTGTGTTTTATGGCACACAAAGACTATGCCTGGCTCCATGAGAGTGGCTAGAAAAATTAGCACACACCAGGCTGCTCTTTAGCAATGTCATGGGCTTGGGAGGTGAGGCTAGGCAGCCCAGCCTGCTGGGAAATTTCAGTGGGGAGCACTCTCGGGCATGACTCAGTCTGTTGTTCTGTGCTGTAGTTCTGGGGAAGATCTGTCATGTCAGAACATGCAGGGTGGAGACATCCTTGTAATTCCTTGGGAAAGATAAAAAGAAGCTCAAGTCAAAGGCTTTAACTGAGCCTCATACTACCGTGCTGTGTATATTGGTACATCATAAAGTTAAGCAATGCAGTAAAGAATGAATTAAACCAAATAAATGACAAAATAAAGACAGTTGCATGTTGGATGCAAGGAGGAGCCTTTTCCCAGCTGTATGCCTTGATTGGCCAGGGAGCCTGTAGATATCCCCATGCTGAGTCCAGTTGTGCCTGAGTGTCCTCCTCGTGTCTCTCCAGTCCCTTGTCCTCTCTCTGCTCCTAGCTCTGGTATTAGCATCATACTCTGTCACCAGAACTCTGAAAGAAAAAGGAAAAAGGATACAGGAAATTTGTCTCCTTCCTCCGTGTACATTGAAAATCACCGTATGCATGTTCTGGCTGTCAGCATTTCTAGGAATGGCTCCTCTACAGAGAAGGGAATCAGGACCCTGCAGTGCCCCTCATCCTGGATATGACCCTGTGCCTGCTCTTCCTGTACAACTCAGGCAGATTTCCAAATCAGAAGTGGGGAGCTGCTTGGGCAGAGAGTTTCTCAGTGACTGGTCAAAGTGACATACAGTCCTGCCATTCCTGTGATTCTTGTCACTCAAACCAGGTGCCTTTGTCACCAGAAGTGGAATTCTTCACCTGCTACAGCTGATCTTAACTGCTGCTGAGCTCAAACTTCCATGACTGGAAATCAGCTGCTCTCCATCCTTCTCACAGCATTTTAACTGCATGTGGGATATTAATTACAGGTTGTCTTTTTCAGACCTATACTTCTGCATTACTTGTTGCTTTAGGGGCTGAAAAAATGCCACAAGGGACAATAGCTCTACAGTGGCTTTTAGCCTCTCAGGACAAATCCCAGGGCTGACATCATCTGCAATTATGGTGCACAGATCCAAGCACTCTGACACAAGGTGGTAAATTATTCATGATTTGGCAGCCACCATAACTGGAGAGTGTGCTTTAAGTAACCTCAGAACTGCAAGTCTGGTTTGTCACCACAGTCATATTAGGCCAGTGGCCTATCTCTAAAAACAATGCTTTGGATGACAGTGATAGAACATTGGTGTAGATATATGTGAGATAAATAATTTCCCCTTGGTGTCATGTGAGTTTCTTGGCTAATATCTACAGGCAGAAGGATTAAAACCCTTCCTGGATGGGGCCATGTGGCTTCTGCCCCAAAGACTTTGCAGTTTAAACCAAAAGAATGCTAAGTCCAGGGTGAACACACAATTGCAGCAGATTTGGTGGGCCAGTGCAGGGCAAGAAGGGAGTGAATTCATGACCTTGGACAGGCAAACTTCCCATCTTGTTTGAACAACCTTGTGATCACTTCTGTACTGGCCAAAGAGTAGGCACAGAGACCTGGGCCCATTGGACTGAGAGGAAAAACAACAACAATGATAGAAACAGGTGAAAACTGTAATTAGGACTTGCAAGCTTTTAAGATTTAAAGAGCTCAGGTGAGCAATAAAAAAATACATAGTTCCAGCTAGGGTAATATTAAGAACAATCCTCTCCCTACATTTTGATCAATTACATCAGAGTCCCAGCATGGGATGGAAAGTTAAAGCTTCTATAAGCAACCAGTGTGACTCTTGTAGGTGATTCTGCATCATTACACAGAGAATTCAGGTAAGATTGAGACCACCATGGGGGCCACAAGGGGAGGAAATACTCTTTGTCATCAGTGTTTTGCCCCTATGGAGACTGGGGGCAAGCAGAAGGTGACATCCTGGCAGGTTTTCAGGACATGAGAATGGCTGGAGAGGAATCCCAGCACTGCTGCCTCCTGTGGCTCCTGGAGGTTTTCCTTTCTTCCAGGAGAGAGACACCAGCAGTTCGTGCCTCGCTTCAGCACATCACTGCTGTGGGCCAGAAACAACAGTTCAATCCTAAAAGGCAATTCCTGATGTCTGATAAAATTAATTTTCTTCTCGCTCTTTGTCCCGATACTTTTACAACTTTACCATACACCATCATCATCATCACTGTAATAAGAACATATTAATTAATCCAGGAAACCTGGGGAAAAGCAACCATGCTCTTGTTTCCTTTGTGAGAGATGTATCTTGCTACTACTCACAGAAAACCCCTGTACATCCACTACTCCATTGATTACTCTGTTCATTGAACACCTTTTTCACTCATGATCAGTCACGTTATCTAGATGTAAGGTAGAGGCTGGAACAAATTTTTCAGAGAATGTTGAAAACTCCAAATGACCAAATACTCACGGATTTTCACAGCCACTGGGGACTATTATGTTCTTTACCTTGACCTCTTGTAAAGCTGAGGCCAGAGAATACGACCAAGTAACTTATTTATATGGCATTAGAGGAAACATGTTCTTTGTAAACGGCATTTTAAGTAGTTATTGCTCAAGGAATGTGTGTGTGTTAGATTGCTTTTATGTTGTGCTGAAAATATAGTTTCTTCCCATTCTCATTTAAAATTTCAGTGTCTGCATTTCCTCCAGATGCATGGAGCTGGCTGTGCTGGTACCTGACAATGCCAGAGACCCCAGCAGCTTTCTGCAGTGCTGATGCCATGGCTTGTGCTCAGGCATCTCTTTGGAGTGTACCCAACTTCTCCTCATGAAGGGGACAGAGGGAGGAATTGCATGAACAAGAATTAAATGTCCTTTCCTGAGCTGAATACTGACAAAGGGGTATTTTGCCCATTTTAAAATTATTTCTTCCTGCTAGTGGATGAAATGTGTGGTAGTTGCCCTGGAAAAAAAAAAATTATTTGATTGTTTGGAGGCAATGTAGAGTCCTGTTCCTAATCCAAAGGGAGGTAATGGAGGAGGATCTGTTAGAGTTTCTGCAGGACATCATCCAGGCTGGGATGAGCATTGCTGAGCTGCAACAACAGCTGGAGCCTGCACGGACACTGCTGTGTTCATCACCATCACTTTGAACTGGAATGTCCTTTTTACACCTGTGGTGTGCCTGGTTAATTGCACAATGATAGTGCATGACTGGGGACAATGGGGGAACCCTTGGAGAAAAAGGAGAGTGCTTGGGAAAGGAGACTTGGCAGATTTTCCTTAATGAGTCCTGTGTCTTTTGGTGAAAATCTCTCCCACAGAAAATAAATTAAAAGAAGGTAAAAGTGACTGATTTTAGAAGCTGGAGGAGTAAAATGTGACAAGGTAAGGTTTAAAGTGCTGTTTGTCACATTAAAATGGTTGTTGTAGCTATATTTGGAATGTGGTGTATAGGCAGGCTTCAAAGGAAAATGGTGCTATAGTTAATGTCTTCTGAGATGCTAAGCAGAGGAGTGTCCATCAAAGGATAGACAGTGGCCTCAGAAAATGAGAGTTATGTAGATTAAAATACATCTGGGCAATAACTTGAATGCACAATGTCTTAATGAAGGATAAATAAAGGCCAAACACCAATGCCCCTTCCTATTAAACAAGATGCACCAGCAACAGCTCAAAACAGAGCCCTTTGCAGGCAGGTCCTTTGAATTTCTGTACCTTTGAAGAAAAGGCTGTACAAAGATTGGTAAGTGCACTGACATTTAGCAGCTGTCTGGGAGAACCAAAACATAGCAGCACTGCTAGCTACAGTCTGCCAAATCCGAATCCCTCTGCAAAACAAAATCCCAATAAAACACTAAATTACAGGAAGTCAATAATTGTATCCAATTAGGCAGGATAAGTGAGCTGGTGCCAATCTGATACCTCACACTTGAGCGGGGCAGATACAAGTGCAGTGGGATGCTGGTGACAATTTTTCCTCCAGCAATGTGTGATGAACGTAATTCTGTTCATAATTGTGACATTTCCATGGAAGTTGGTAGTCCCTTACCCTGCAATTCAAAAGAAGTGGTTTTGAATTATTTTTTTGGCATCTACTCACACCTGAGTCAGTATGACTGCTCAAAGGTGGATGACTTGGATATGAAGCAACCAGATTCCTCTCCTCCTGCTGGAGCCATAAATCAGCATTAGCATGTTCCTGGCCTGAAGCCTGTGTCCTGCCCCCACCTTCTGCACCACAGGAGCTGGGAATGTCACATCCACAGACCCTGTACCACAGCAATTCTCCAAAACCTTGTCACTCTTTTGACTTTCTCATCCCAGGATGCTGGCAGAGGATGGCCACTGCAAGAGACCTACTCTCTGCAGCTCACAGCCTGTCCCGGAGAGCAGAAACATGTTCAGTGCTGAAGACTGCAGAAGTGCAACACATTTTCTGAGCTTGCTGGGTGAGCTCATGCAAGCAGACCCAGTAGTGCTTACATGTATATGGGTTATTTTGCCTTAAAAAACCAATCCTACAACCAAAAAGCCACCCAGAATTCTAAAAAAACAGAAGAACAAATTTGATGTTTAAGCCTGTATAAGTTACTGCTAGATTTATAGCTAATCAGTGCCAGGGAGTGGCACTCTTGGAGGAAGAGCCAGTGCCTGCAGCAAAAATCTGTTTGGAGAAAGCTGTAGTGATGCCTGTCACTGTTAGAGAATCTGATTTATAGAAGAGAGTCACAAGCTTTGTGGAAGGGAATTGTGAGACAGGGCAGACAGCATGCAGAAGACATGGGGGATCAAACAATACTCAGCAGCACTTCTTAAGAGACAGAAATAACAACATGTATCAGCAGCAGGTAATCAGCAAATTGCCCAATTGGTAAGGCCCCCATCACACTTTTCCTTTATACCCCAGAGGCCTGGTGTGTCTGAAAGCCAGCACACAGACAGCTCCATTTGCCTTCTGACCAACACTGGAGTGAGCTGTAATGAGAACTGGAGTGGTGGTGGTGGCAGAAACCTGTGCTGCCAAAGTGACATTCACTCCTGAGCCTTGCTTATGGTGGGTGAGAGTGATGCCTGCTTCAGCTTACATTCTTGAATATTTTAAACCTGACATTCAAACCCTGTGTTTTACTACCTGCAGGTTTGGCATACTTAATTTACTTTGAAAAATGCACACCCCTGCACAGAAACCTCTGCAACAAGTGTTGTGTGTTAACCATGCATATGTGACAGAAAAATGTGTATCCAACTAAAGCCTCTGTTACACACACACACACGTGCCAGCAACACCTTTAAAGTTTTCAGCATTTGGTTTTGGTGCTTAAAATTCAACGATGCTCATGCTTCAAAATCTGGAAGGATAACAAGAAGACATGAGGTGCCTCAGGGCAATGAAAGGTACTTCTTAGAGGTATTTGTGACACATGATTTAAAAATAGGATGCTTAGCTTTTATTACTCCAAATTGTTTCTGTTGGCCGTAGATATACAGGAATAGAGTAAATCCATTCCTAGTCTGGTTACTTCTTCTCCTTCACTTCCAAGAAATCCAATTTTTGTTTTAAAAAAATGTACATGTAATTAAAGGACATGTAATTCAGCAGAAAGTCTTTAAAATGCATAACTGATTATCTACTTCCTGTAATTGCTGGTTTGTATATTGAAACTTAGATTGAGTTGGCAGACAATAAAAGATTATTTTTTAATTAGATATACTCATCCCTATCATTTGGGAATAGGGGATATTTTCCACCAGTGCTATTCTTCCTATCCAGGAACAAGCGCTAATCTCTTGCTTGCTACCAATGCCATTTTTTTCCTAAATGAGAAATAAACAGAAGCCTGCCTCTCTTGCAGAAACAGCAGGGCTAGGCTGTGTTTTCATTTCAGTTTGATAGGATGGTGGTAGCAGGATGGATATATGTGTACAATATGAGAAACAGCAAGGCTATGTGCCCTGACCAGTTTAAAGCTCTGAGATTCACTTACAATCCCCAAGGATATTTTATATTCATTCTCCATTAGAAATTCTGCTTTTGCATCAGAAGATTGTCAGCACAAAATTATCACCCCCAAACTATTCTATTATGCGTCCCACACTAATTTTTTCTTTTCCTCGTGACAAATGAAGCAATTGTTAGCTGTCTTAAAAGACATCTCATGTAACCTCTTGCCCTGCAAGCTCCATCTAAAATGACAACATCTCTAGAGACTTTTCTTTGCTGGATGATGGGCTCTCAATTTATAAATCTTTTCTCATGTGGGGACAACATTCCAAAGCCATCAGTAAGGTCCCCCCACCTCTCCCACTCAGCCTGCCCTGCTTCATCCAGAGCTGCATCGCTGTCATGTGGTGACCAGAACAGTCCATTTCATGCCTAAGTAATGGGTGGTTTGGGGTTTATTTTTAGCTGTCCTTTTCATGTAATTCAGCCACCAGAAAAGGAGGTGGCGGAAGCACTGGCCTCCCTTCCCAAGCCTTCTGAAGCAGCTGCCATGAACCCATGTGTGCAAGCACAGCCAGTCCTAGCTTCACATTTCTAGATAGATAAGGATGTTTTGTGATTTAGGGCACATGGCAGAACTGTCTCTCTAAACGAAACTACAGCAAATTTTCCTTGCCCCTAATTTTTGATTAACCTTCTTTCCACATCTGCAGACTCCTCTGCTTCCTCTTCCAGACTGTGCCTTGTCACAGCACTGCCTGTGCAACTCCTGCTCATGCCATCCCTGATAGCTTTCCCTCCTGACTACTGTAAATCTCCTTCTATTGCATTTTTTTTTCCCTGCAGGCCTCTCTCTCCAAACAAAAAGGATGTGATTCTTCTCTCACTCCCACTGGCTTTAACCTGTTGTAGTTTGCCATGTCATTATTCATGGTTTAAATGACGCTAAGTGAGAAAAGAATGGTGCACAGCGATTTTCATTATGCCAAAGCCATGTTATTCTCTGCACGCAGGCTATGGTATTATATCCCCCTGTCCCTTCAGCACTTTCAAAGGCTTCCTTTCCTCCTGATCAAGCTCAATAGAATGCTAAAGACTTCCAGAGCTTGTTTTTGAACTTGCCTGACCCTGCTTCTCTGATGTCATATCCATTCCCACATATATTTACTCAGATTTTCTAATCTGGCTGTCTCCTGTGGCTGCCCAGCTCTGAGCATCTGGGTGTTTGTGGTTATTTATGCTTCCCATTTGTCTGATGCGTCAAACCTGTGAGTCATTTTCCCTCTCAGGCTCACCTTTGCAGCTTCTCTCACTGTCCCAGCTGGCGAGCAGGCGCCGCTGCCACCCTCCCTTTCCACCTCCTCAGGGTGAGACCAAGGGCTGCACTGTGATGCCTCCCTCACTGCATAGGTCTGGTTGGGTTGACCTGACTCCTTTATCTTTACAATTTCACAAGAGCTGGTGGCTTTTCTCACTTGCACCAAGTGTCCAGAGACCCCTCATCTGGCTGGTGTGTGCATGCACAACCATCACGACATGATGCTTTCCCTCGGTGTCTTCCTCCAACAAAGCTGCCATGCTGCCCTGTCAGACACTTCACAACAGACTCCTGGCTCCAGCACCCTCCACCCAGCTGATTTCCACCTCTTCTCTGCCCCAAAGGTGTCTGAGGAGGGTGATGGGCTCTTACCTGAAGGCACATGTGGCTGTCTCCTGCTGGGCACACCAGGATCATGGGGTGTCTCTGACTGTGGGTCCAGGGTGTGATTTAGCTACTGGTAGCACCACATGGGTTTTCCCAGTCTGGTCAGCACCCAGGCACCTTCCTGTGATTAAACAGTGCTAATAAAGCAAGCTTTGTCAAAGTTGGTGTTTTTCAGGCTGCATTTTAATGCCATTGACTCAGGATATATGTTCCTGTAATAGGATCTTC
Source organism: Dicrurus megarhynchus (assembly GCA_013399195.1). Classification (NCBI taxonomy): domain Eukaryota; kingdom Metazoa; phylum Chordata; class Aves; order Passeriformes; family Dicruridae; genus Dicrurus; species Dicrurus megarhynchus. The sequence continues at coordinate 326,822 of VXAD01003129.1, forward strand.
ACGTGTGCAGGCATAGGCTGCCTCTTCCTTTCCTTCAGTAATTGCTCGGCTGCCCTTTATGTGGAGAAGAGAAAGTGAGAGGTGGTGAGCAGCTGAGTAACCTCTAGCTGCTACTGCATCTTCAGGAGGCCTTTCAGGCTGGCAGGTGTAACCTTTGGAGAAGACATATGCTATCATTGCTCTTCCTCTCCACCCAGCGAGCTACAGCTGAGGTGATGTGTGATCAGCTGATTCAGAGAAGAAGCCCAGGGCAGGACTGCCTGAAATATCCAGGTGTCAAGTATACTATCATCTCTATACAGCTTCCTTTCTATTAGGGAACATATAATGCCATGTGGGTGCCCTGCTGCCCACAGCAGCAATTTTCATGTGCATACGTAAATCCTTGAGAGGTTTGTGCATCTTCCCAAGGCTGGAGCAGACTCTGTGCAATTTTTTCCTTCACAATAGGTCCAGCAATGTCTTTTGTCTCAATGTGGCAAAAGCATTTGAGATTACCTAGACAAAAAGGAAGAAAATACTCACATTTCTGTGTAAGTGACAGCATCACTGCTAGAAATTGTCCTAGGGATCTTTCACTATCCCAGAAAGTTTGACCACACTGACTTAGAGTGACATCAGAGAAGCTGAGCCTTCCTCTGAGCTTCACCAGCTTTTTAAAGGCTGACTGGTCATCCTCTGATCATACATCCCTCACACAGCATCCTTTTTGCAACGAGTTTGTGAAAGAGTTGGGGAAAGATGTGACCAGGGAGTTTGACCATAGGGGAAACTGTCAGATCTTATGTGCCTCCTTATGCAGAGATCAGTCCAGGGAAATGTGAGGCAGTCACCCCAATTGTCTTCGTTGGGAGTGAGCGTGCCTGGGAAGGAACAAGGTTGTATTCCTGAAATCTCAAGGCACTTCTCTGGAGCTGCCAAGTTTTTCTCACAAAATCAGTTTATCACAATCCCCCATCCAGCATTTCTGGCTCTTCAGACTGAGATTCCTTGTGCTGACTGTTTGATCAGAGGGTTCAGCCCATTCTGGAGGCTGGAGAGGTCCTGGTTCCCTTCCAGTGGGATACTTTAACCAGTGTTCTGCTCACGACAAAGCAGGCAGCACTGTAAGATCCTTCATAACCTGTGAAAATGTGTGTTATGAGCTATTGTACACTGAGGACATACACTTTCTTCCCCTACGGTATTTTAAGTTAAGCTATTCATTACCTCTGCCCAGGATTTCAGAGACTGTTCAAGCAGAGTTAAAATTTCAGATGCATTTTCTGCACGTGCCCAGATTTGTTCTGGAGCACATGTGATGTGTCCAGCATTTCCAGGAGCCACGGGCCTTTGGTCTGTACACTGGACAGATGGTCTGTATATGCACAATAAATGCCATGTGTTTCTAAGCACAGACCATCTGCAAAACGCGGCCAGAGCATGACTGATGCTTCCTGAAAACCTGGGACAGAAATATGGCAACCCTATGGCTGATGCTCTGCAGTGTGACTGAGACCAGGATTTTTCAAAGGGCTTTGGCCTTCTGGTGCTGCTGATTTCAGCAAATCTTTCAGAGCAGATGCTGAGCAGGGCTTGGACTCCACGAGTGGGTCATTTGGTCGGACAGACGCTGCACATGCTGGATTTGTGAGTGCAGCAAGGAAAGGCAAGGAAATGCTTCGCTGGGAGGCTTTTTGAAAACCGTGGTGCAATGTGGAAGGCTGCAGAGTGCAGCTGAGGTCAAGAAGATATTTTAACATTAGTTCAGTATGATGAAAGGGCTGTGTGGATCTTTTAATGGAGTTCTACAGATACAAAAATGCACCTACTCGTGTTGATAGCTGTTTTATTTATTCACTTATTAACTACCCTTGAAATTGCATTCTATTGTAAAAGTATCAGTATTTTCTTCTCCAATGGATACCTGATTAATGTCTTGTAAGCCATGTATGCCCTGGTAAATGACAGTGATGTGTTTCCCAGCTGATAGTTAATAGTTCTCTAAATGAGTTATTGTCTCACTTAGTAGCTCTGGAAGACTATACTCCCCACTTGATGAGCCCTCCCCAGTCAGAACCAAATTTACTTCATTTTGCACTAATTTACCATGGTATTAACCCAAACATTCAGCAGTGGGAAATTTCCCAAAAGCTTTTGTGTTGAGTTTTCCCTGTTGGTGTGACTCATATTTTGAACTCTCCCAAATGGAAAGATCATCCCATTTATTCCAAGCCTTACTTGAGACTTTCCTACAGCCAATATTTATGTAGGAGAACACTCTCATTAGCCCAGTCCTGCTGCCTCTCAAGAGTATTTTGTAGATTTTTCAAATTTGCAGCTCTCCCTTATTAAGGAAGGAAGAGAAGATAGTTTTTGGAGAAGACAGCCTGTTCTCAGAGGAGCAAAACACAAGTTTTGGGAATGAAAATTCCCATCCTTCCACTGTGGCCTTCATTGTCTCTGGAGTTTCTGGCACCTGGGGATAATTCAACAGCACATCACAAGAAGTTAATTTTAACCTCTTGTCTTGGTTCACCTCATGACTCTCGTTTCCCATTCCCTTTCCTTTTCTCTCCCCTTTCTCCAAACCCTCCCATCTACCAACTCTCTGTTCGGGTGTGCTAGGTCGCTGTGGTCTGCAACACCAAGAAAAGGGAGATGCTTTTCAAGGCATTAGGCTTTTTTGAGCATAGCTTCTCTCTCAGATGTGGTCCTTGCCATACTTTTGCAATTGTCAGCCATCTTACTATTCTTTATCACTATTATCTTTGCTGAAAAATAAATGTGTGTAAAGTAACTATCTAATTTTGCAGCTGGAACCATCAAGTCTTTCAGTTGTTGCCTGTCTGCTCTGCTCCTTTTCACACTGTTTGTTTTATTCATAGGGCTGAACAACCCATTTCTATTTACTTCTGTATCCTTCACAAGGTCTTGCTCTGTTAGAATTTTGGCATTTTTAGTCTCAAGCTTCTTGGCCTCTAAAGTACTGTTCTCTTTGCTGATTGTCTTTTTTCCATTCTTTGTTGGCCCTTCGTTGATTGCTATTACACTTTGTTGAGGTAATTTATCCACTCACTTACATTTACAGTAATTTTTACAGGCTTTATTTTTCCCTGGCTTGGGACATGTGCTGGAGGTAGTTTCTGTATTTTGGCTGAAAGGAATCACAGGCCTTTCCCACATTCATGCTTTTCAGCTCTTTAGTCCAGCCGAGCTTGCTAATTAGCCCCCTAATTTCTCAAATTTTTCCCATTCAAAATGCAGAACCTTAATTACAAACCTATCTTTGTTTACTCCTTCATTTAATTTAAACTGAATCAACTTGTGATCTCTCAGTCAAAGGTTATTTTCTTTGATCGCTTCTTCTGTAATGTGCTTGCTATTTACCAAAATGAAGCCTAAAATAGCATCAGTGGTTCAGCGCTCTTTGGTGAATTAATTTGTTGGCAATTACATCTGAGGCTGTCTGGGCCATGCTGCCAGTAGTAGCTCCTGTGTCCGTGAAACCATATTTATTTTCCTCAAATCTCATTCCTTAATGACATGGTGCATCATCTGCGATGCTGATAAAGAAGTAAATCAAATGCTAAAAAATCTAGAGAGGAGCGGAGAACACAACAGGGAGCGTTTTTATGTCACTCTGTAACTCTTTAATGCTGTGTGCATTTCTGGTACATCCCATCTCCTAAAGGATATAGAATACACGGAAATGTTCAGAGATGGGCAGCAAGAATGTAATATGGAAGAGCTTCTGTCTGAGGAACAACTGACTGAGATAACAGGCTTCAAGCTGGAGATAATTGGAGGTATCTATACTGGCAGCTGGGATGCCATAAAAATGGCAAATAAGCAGGGATTGGTCACTGTACTCCCCTAGCTAAGGGTATACAAGGGGGTATGAGGAAAACCTGGCAGATGGTTTGTTCAAAGGAGGCAGAAAAAAATGTTTCTTCTTATGGTGTGTAGTTCTGTGAAACTTCTTCTTGCCACAGGTTGCTGTGCCTGTTTTATAGGGTTCAAAACAAACAAGCAAAAAAGCAAACCAGCCCGAGGCAGGTTAATGGAAGAAAAAAATCTAATGAAGACTTCTGCCAGTACCTCTGACTCAGAAAGCCTATGTAGGCAAGGTGTTTATCCTGAGGAAGTATCACCACAGACTTTCTGACTTATGTCCTGACCTGGACATCTGTCTTTGGCCATGGTTTTGGGACAAGATGGACTTTTAGTGTGTAGGAATGCTTCTATAACCCCACATACAGTGATCAGCAAAGGAATTCAGCATACTGAGAATATAATGACTCCAGAATGATTCCCAGTTCATGACTCAGGATAACATAAGAAGATTATAGGGTGGTGAGGCACTTGAACAGGTTACCCAGAGATGTGGATGCCTCATCCCTGGAAGTGTTCAAGACCAGTTTGGATGGCGCTCTGAGCAACCTAGTCCAGCAGGGGGCTGGAACTAGATGATCTTTAAGGTCCCTTTCAACCAAAATCATTCTATGATTCTATGATTATTAGCAATTTATATTTGATTTCCCTCTCTTTGGATATTGGTACAGGCCTGGGTCATGCTCAGTTCTTTGTGGTTTGTGCTTGTAATTTCTGCTTAATTTCCAGTCACCTTTTCAGTTGGAAATTATCTCAGTGCTTTCTCCATGCTCTGGTAGGCAGCGTGTCACCGAGTGAAATGCCAGGGAAACACAGAATTCTGCTCAGGTCTTCTGAGGAATAAAGGCAGGTGAGGCCAAACAATTAAGAAAATGTGATTGACTAATAATTATGATCAAGTTAATGGCCCCATGTATTGCATACCTGTGCCACAGTGTTCTTAGGCATCAGAAATCCTGTGAGTCCACTGAGACCACTGGACTCTGCTACCAGTGTTTATCCTGCTCTGTCTTACCTCTCTGCAGAAAATGCTGCCAAAGCTGAGTTCATATCATGCAAACCTTTAACAGCTGCCTGATGTTCCTTTAATCTTTCGCATATGCTGCATTCAGCTTCCTTACAGTAAAAAGCACATGTTTTTTAAATGCTGCAGCCTCCTATAGGAGTTCTAAGTTTTGACTTATGACCTGCAAACCAAAGGTAACCATCATTGTGCAGTTGTACGAACTTTGGTGTTGCTCAAACAATGGGATTGTGTTCAAAGGACTGGGATCCTCCACCCTGCTTTTGCTAACTGGTTCTTGCTTACACAAAGACATAGATCTGTCTTGGCACATGTGGGGAGAATAGTCTGTCTTTCCTGCATTGTTTCCTTCTCCAACTTTTGTCTTGTCTGCTAAGGTCATTAGTTCCTCGGGCAAACTCTCTGCACTGTTTGTTCAGAGCTTAGAACAAAGAGATCATAGCCAGGCCCCCAGACACCACCGTAGCGCTGCTATGAATGATCCTTTTTCAAACTGCACGGATCACACCAGGGAACTCCCACTTGGATGTTTCCAGACTGGTCATATGCACATCATTCTGACGATTGATTTTTTGTGGTTGCTTTGAAAATCAACAGTTTACTATGGGTTCAATATGAACAGAAAAATAAAGAAGCAGTGTTCTTACCATGTCTCTCATGAGATAATCCCCTTTGGATATTTTCCAAGCTTTCTTCTTCCTGAGGATTTTTTTTTTAGAGTTTTTGTCGTTAAAAATCTTTGATCATTGTGCCTACATTAGTCTACTTTTGGAGCATCTCAAATGAAAGGTCATCAAAAGCTGCTAATTTTTTAAAATTCACAGATGCATTTAAAAATTCTTTTGAATACCTTCCTATTCCTTCACCTCCCAGAGTTCCTGTTTTTCATTAACACATTCTTTTTAAAAACCTTTTAATTTTCTTCACCTTCACTGTATGTCAGTCTATGGCTGATTGATTCAGCGTGTTCCCAAAGCTGGGACTGGAATCCTTCTTGTTTTCTTCAGCACTTCTAACTACCTTCCTGGCTCTGTCCTACCCTTTTTCTGACTCTTTGTCATAGGTATTTTCTCCTTTCATTTGTATGTGCAACTTCAGGAAGCACTCCCTCAATTTTTTTTCTGTGAGAGGGCCACCAGGAGCTTGCTGTCTTCATGTTGCCTCCCAGTTCCTGTCTCATTTAGTGGCTTCTGAGCCTGGTTAGTAGAGTGACTCACCAAAATATTTTGCATATCTCTGTATCGGTTGGAAGAACCCTTTTGCATCAGCATGAATTCATACATAAATATGTATGTGCCATCCTGCTAACTTGGGGTTCTATTTACCTGCTTGTGTGTCTATCTATCAAGCACTGTTCTTGATGGAAATTACTTCAATGTCTCTTCGTTACTTTGAAGTGATTTCTAGACAGCCACTTATCAAAGAATATTAACATTGATGGCAGATCTATTTCTCTATTCCTGCAATTAAAAATTCTATCCATTGAAATGGTTTCTATGGGCCCATGACTGAAACAAAAAAATGAGAAAATTGTGCCTGGGAATGCAGTAATACTTTGTGTAGCAGAGGGCAGTAGGACCAAATACAAGGCACTGAATGAATGTGGTGTTCCAAGGAGCTCACAGGGAGAGAGGACTTGAGCTCCACTGAATTCAGTTAGTTATTAACTTCAGCAAGGCAAAGAGTCCTTCCTCCCCTTCTCGCATAAGCAGAGATCCTGAGAGCTGGTCCTGACAAAAGGTGCTGTGTAAGCTGTGGTAGTCTTAAATACAAGGGGGTTTTTTCTTCTGTTCCCCTTTTCTTTGATGCTTTGTACATTCTGAAGTTTAGGAACTGTCAGGATTTCTGGACCTGATGCTTTTATTTTGTCGATCAGGAGTATTATGGAGCACAGTAAGACAGGCTGGTTTCAGCAGACCCATTTTTTGACAAGGGATATTTACTGTCTCTGGTTTGGGGCATCTAATATAGATGGCTGAATAAGGCATCAAGGCTCCCTGTTCAGTCACAGGACTTAATCTGGCCTGTTTCACATGAAAGCTCATCCAAATATCATTCCTGAACTATTTTGGAAAATGGTGGGATGCACCTCCCGGAAAACTGCACAGGGACCAAGTTTGCATGGGGCAATAGTACTGCATTTTTTCCTTTTCTCGTGATTCCCAGAATAGGCAGGCACTAAATCAAGCTCTGCACAGCAGTGCTCACTGCTGCAGCTGGTATCAGTGTGACTGTCACTGTGCTCTAACTACAGCAATGCTTTCATATGATACATGAGATGTTCCTGGCCTGGATTCAAAGGGCAATGGGGAGAAGGATAACAGTATAGGCCCTGGCTTTTGCACTTTTTGTTTACTGGAACATCCTTTTAACCATTCAACAGTGTACACTGCTGGGTTAGGGGAAAGTCGTTAATGTTGCCCTTGGTAAGAGGATCAAGTAATAGTGCCATATGCTCCCATGCAGTGGCTTGCAATCACTGCCTAAAAGAATTTTAAAACTGAAAAGCCAGATTAGACTCTTTTTTTTGCTTATTTTGCTTTTCTCTAAGAGTATACACCATCACTTCACCAGTGTCACTGAAGTATCTGTGCAAAGCAGAGATCTAGAAGAGCTAGCAAATCGTTTTTTCCCTTGAATAACTCTTTTTCTGTAGCCTGACTTTGTTTTAAAGGAAAGTCTACTTATCCCCTTATTCACGGAGTCAGGGCTCTGTGCCACCACTCCTTGTTCTGGAGAGCTGCTTACCATGACTTCATCTCTGTGACCTGAGATATTCCCTAAAGAATACTGCCAGGCTGGGTCCCCACAGCCGTCTGCAGAGGTACAGAGCTCCCTGGATAGGTATGAAGCCTTTTCAGCTCTGTGAAGCCATCATAAAAAAAAAAAAAAGAAAAAAATTAAACAATAGGCAAATTGGTAACATTGAACCTGGTGCATTCTTTGCAAGAGGCTCAGCTCTTTGTTGGCTCCCACCTTAATCCACCCCTGCTGACATACATCAGGCATAAATCAGCACAGAGCCTGGCCCCTGTACTGTGTAAACATTAACTAATTAATCCTCGTTACAGCCTTTGGAGGCTGCAAAGGAGTTATTATTATACTTCTCTTCATAGAGTGTGTAACTGCAGCAGCATGGATAAAAGATTAAAGGACACAGACATAATGATTGCTGAACTTCAGTGCAGAAGAAATCTTGGACCTCTCTAGAGCACTTTTCACATAATTTTTTAGCAGTCCCAATTGAGTAATAAACAGGAGGGGCTGCATAAGCTATTTCAAGACAAGCTTCAGGGCCTTATCCTTATCTGTGTTACGCTTACAAATCCACAGAAATTCTGTTTGCTCCTCGGAGGGGTTTACAGCAGTGCTGAAAATCAGAATCTGGCCTATCATATTAATATAAAATGTCAGGAAAAAATACCCAACAACAAAGAAAGAGCAATGCAGAATATAGGTTTGTTACAACCAAATTGGTTATGTTTGTTTTTTTCTACATTAATGCTGTCCAGCACTCCCCTGTGTATTCTCAAGGAAATGACTTCGTTATATCAGTGAAGTATATTGAAAATGAAATCAGTGGCAACACCAAATGTGCTCAGACATGACAAGACTTTTAAATAACAACAGAAGAATTCTATCTCCTTTCCTGTTTGTTCCATGTTAACTTAGGGAGATTGGTGCTGACTTTCTGGAATGGGTGCAGCAAGCTGTAAATGATGTATGAAAATTAAATGAAAAGTCTCTGCCCAGGACACTGTGCACAGCAATCACTGCTGAGGCAAGTTAATAGCTCTTTGCTCCTGTACACTCTGACATGAGACGGAGCCAGAGAAGCCCGCAGTGCAGAAATTGGAACAACTGCCCAAAAATATCCTGGACAGGACGTCTGCTGATTCTTCACACAACCTCATTTTTGGTGGTAGTGTCCTCTAACAGGGTTGGAAGAGAAGAGACCCAAATGTTTATAACCCTTCCTGTACAAGCCAGGTGGTTTGCTCACAGGTAAGGAACAAGTCAGACCACGATGCCAACTTCTCAGCTCGTGTTATTTCCTGCCTCACTCTCACAACTTTGTTTACTGTCCTCCTGTGTTGCAACATTAAACACCTGGGGCTGTGCAGTTGAGAGAGACTCACATCAAATGGGCAGAATGAACCCAGTCCATGTGTGTGGGTACAGTTGGCACCTGGTGGTTATGTCAGCAGGGCTGGGCACGGCGACAGAGGGCAGTTCTGTGACCCACTTACTGAAAGGCTCCCTGGTAGTCACACTGCAGTGCAACACTGCAAACAGTGATTAGTAATACCGTTAAAAATTCATGCAAGCCCAGGTTCTGCAAATGCTCTGCCGTGTGAACAGCCTCTGTGGAGGCTGTGGAGATAAAGAGGGCACTGCAGCAAGAGCAAAAAGCTGATGTCCTGGCTACTGATGCACAGGTTAGAAGTTGCCCTTCAGAGCTTTGGGTTTGACCTTCTCCTGTGTCCTCAGATGATGGACTGACCAGATGTTTCAGCAAACATCCCTCATCTGGCATCCCCTTTGGGACATTTGCTATGTAGCTCTCTGCACCTCACTGGCCCTTTTTGCATAAGTAACTTGTGCAAGTGTAAACTGAACTCAACAGAAATTAAAAAATAATACAAATTAAGCAAGATGCCATTTGTGTGGTACTCCACAGCTCAGAAACAGAAGGAGATGGGATTTAATTTAGGCCAGTCCTCTGCTGCATTTCAGATAAAGGATTTTTAATCTAGTTGTAGGTTGATAAAAGAAACCCTCTCTGATCCTGCAGGCAACTTTTTCTGCCAATTTTCTTTGCAGAGAGGAAGAGAGGGGAAGAAATAATTGAAAGAACACTGCCGCATTGAAAATGACACTGACGGAGTAATGCACTTTGGAACTGCGTGCTCTGCCAAATCCTTGTTTTCTACTCCTTCTCCCTTCCTTTTTTTCTTCAGAAATTTAAAGTTATTGGTATTCATCAGCATGATTAGGTGGTGGGGTTTTTTTTCTGAGCACTAGCCAGGTAGCAGTCTTTCAAATACAAAATGATTCTTCTATTCTGGAATGTTATTTCAACTTTCAGAGTACAACTTGTTCCCTTCCACCTCAAGCAGAAAATTTTCAGGGTTAATTTATTCATCTAATTGCTGGATGCACATGAGGTATTGCAGTCCACAGTGATTTTATGGACTTAAGGCTATGGTAATGACTTAATAAACATGCATGTGTACATGATTTGAAGGCAATGTATTCTCTTGAATGTAACATTTCAGAAAACACGGCATGAAAAATAAAAGGGTAGCCAGAGGCATATCTCAGTGGAGGCGTGAAATGCTGAGCTTTTAGTATTTTTTCCAAATTAAAGACTCTGTTTAGAAAAAGTATTACCTGTCCAGCTTTCTGACAATTCATGAGCGTTTGAATGATCAAAAAAACCTCACAATTCAACACATTTTTTTTTTTTGGCTTCCTTTGCCTCAATGCTCTTTTGATCCCTGATCTAGAGTCTGGAAATTAGTGTGCAAGTATCCACAGAAAAGCAAAGTTCAGCTGTGTGGGGAAAAGGAACAAGACAAGTTTGAGGGACAGCTTTCAGGAAGGGCATGTTAGAAAATCTCTGTTGTGGTCTGTGAAAGGGTGAGGGAGGTCAGGAGGGAGGGACAAATTTCAAGAGCTGTTGATTGAGGGGCTGGTTAATTACACCGGGCCAGCTTAAACAAAACCCAACACAAATGCACCTCTGTTAAAATGTATGAATTTACACTGGTTGAATGTTGAAAGGAGGGAGGGTTGGACTCTGTAAACGTTGGTCAATTTATTATGCTTGAAAGTTAAAACTATTTTTGATTGTCCCATTGTCAATTATTAAACCTGATGGTCTGTATGCAGCTTTCCACTTGGGAATGAACCCAGCACATGCCTGGGGATGCTCACCCTCTGCATGGCTCCTTCTTTTCTCCTCCCCTACTCACTGCCCAAACCAGGGCACCAGCCAGGATGGGGCTTTGACTGACTCCATTGGCAGCTCCTTTGCTCCTCTCCAGTCTAACAGAGCCATGACTTGTGCTGGCACTGCTGCATGAACTGCTAAGATCTTTTTTTTCCTGATGAGGCCGATTTCCATTGGCAAGCAGGCTTCTTTTTGAGTGGTCCCTTAGTAAGTACTGGGCTGTCTGGTGAGATGGGGGAAAGGAGCTGCTTGCAGTGAGAGTTGTGTTTGTGTACTCAGTCATATTGGGTGGGAGGACTCTAGTCCTTTAAACTTTGCCTTTCCAAACATACGCTGTTGTTTCATAAATCTAGTGGAATGGTTTATAACAACATCCTGATCATTAAAACATGAGACCAGGTGCCAAGTGTTTGGCCAATAGCAGATGTAAAAATCTTTGAGTCTTGGAAAGGTGTGGATAAGTGTTTTAGCCATTGCCTGGGCCTGATATCTGCAATACCTCAGGATATTTTTTTTTTCCTGGAACTGGACAGGTCTCAAAGTTTTTGAATGTTTTAGCTCAAATTTGAACAGCATTTGGCTCACTTTTTAGTATAGCTCTGGTCTGGATGCCAGAGGCTCACCTGCACTTGGCTTCCTTTAAGCTGTGACCAGAAAATGTCTCACTGCAATGCTTGGCCATCACTTGAGAGGGAAAAGCCCTCTTTGGACAGTCACAGTGAATTAAGCTCCTGCCACAATGGCTATTTTTGGCCTTGACCAGATGAGTGCCCCAGGGGATACCTGTAAGCATTTCAGCACACTGTGGATTTGGATGCCATCTCAGCCTGCTCTGGCTCAGAGGCTGTTCTGGGTTGTGACAAGTTTGGTGTCTGAAGGTAGATGTAAGGAAGGCCCAGGACCTTCAGAGAAACCTGTGGTTCATGGGTAGGAGCGTCCTGCATCCCACTGCCCTTCACTTTGCTGTGTGTATTTGCCCATCCAACCCTGCCCCTGCCCAAAAATTGTCTTTCTGCTGAAACAGTGGTTTTCAAGTTTTGAGGGGGTAAAGGGTGATGAATTGTTCAGCTTGAGTTATGGCATTTTTTCTCCAAAAATGTCACACTTTTTGGAGGAAGAGCTGATGAAGGACATGACTTTGTGTCTTGCCCTGCTGTGACTCTGAGGCACAGTGGAGATTTTCTCTATCTTGCTGCTTCTCTGCTCCCAAGAAGCCAAGTTTTACTCATCTTTCTATTAAAGGAAGGAGCTAATGCTGAAAAATGAGCCACAGAAATGCAATCCTTTTGAAGCCTGTGGTGGTTACAGCTGTTGGCTGCCTTGGTGAGAGCCACATCCCCCTCCCCTGTGCTTGATGCAAAAGCAAGAGAGTTATTTTGGATTTTGGTTGGGTTTATTCAATCTGGAAGAAGGTGTGATGAAGTGGTCTCCCACTTTCACATTTGATGTCCTGGTATTTAAAAGCAGGAGCACTGTCTGTGCATCTGTCCATCCCTACAACTGCTGTAGGTCCTTGCTCATGGTGCTTAGTGGCTACTCAACCACAAGAGCCAATAACACCCAAAAGGGCCACGAGTTCCCTCTGCCCTTGGTGTCCAGCACTGTGCCTCCATTCTGACTGCACTTCTTGTGCTCCCTGCTGCTTCCTACGCCCGTTATTTTTCATTTTGCCACTGCTAGTTTTGCTAGCGAGGTGCCATTTGTCACAACTGCTTTATTGAAGCAGGGGAAAGATTGGTCTGGGGGGGTGAGGTGTGCACAGCTTCACAATGGGTGAAGTTACTGCCACAGCACCAGATCCCGTCAGCAAAGAGCTGAAGGTGACTGCAAGCACATCCTGGAGAGTGTCATTCATTACTCCCATGTACAAGATGAAGCTATTCCTCTTTGCCCTCTTGGGAGGTGCTATTTAAAGGAGTAAAAGGCAGGTCTTTCTTCAAAGAGCATGCAAGCTAACCAAACTAGGCAAGGGTGGGAGAGAATAAATATTACCCTGACTACTGAGATCAAAAGGGAGGCTTGGAGGTGCCAAATGATTTGCCTGAGTTGGTATAAGCAGTCTGTAGAAGAGCAGAGGTGGGAAGTGAACCCAGAGCCTCTTGCCCAGCAAACAGCATCCTCTGAAATATCATGTGGTCAAGAAAATGACAATTTCATCAAAATCCAACAGTTGCCTGTGAGCTCTGACACCTTAAAACAAATTACATAATTAAAACAACAAAAAAAATCTGTTTATCTGATAGTATTTTTTTTGTATAAAATTGGTTGGATTTTTTTACACTGTTTTCATTGTTATTTGTTGTTGTTACTGTATTTAATAACTAATCATTAATTTTTTTTGATTGCAAAACACATCGAGATTCCTGAGTTTAAGTGTTCCAGAACTCCTGCCCTCAGAAACATTTGCAAGTTAATTCCTTCCTCTTGCTTTGAACTAAAAGGCATTGGAATATGTTGGCGTTTGTCACAAGACAAGTCTTATTCCGGTGAAGGATGAAGAGCAATGTACTTTGTACTATTTTTTAAAGATTGCCCCTTGATCGTCATATCTTACCTAGTTAAAAATAGGAATGATGTTCATTGCATTGGGAAATACGCTTGCAATACACTTGTGTTGTTTTCAGAAAGACTGAGCTCTTAATTACCTGCAAGAAAAATTTTGCCTGATACGCTCTGGCACTATGAATATAAACCCATAATTAACCATCTAATTCCTCTAAATTAAAGAAAGATCATTTAGAATATTATCATGAGGACATTTGGGTCATTAACACCAGCTTTATCCTCTGCATCAAAAAAGAGAAAAATATTTTATTCTTTCCTTGAGCTGGGGTGTAAGGTTTTATTTTCCCGGCCAAGCAAAGGAGAGCTTGGTTCCTAACTCTTAATTCTGCATTTCAGCTCAAAAAAGAGCACGCCCTGGATTCATTTTTCCCCCTGTTGTCACAGGCTGCCTGGCCCCAAAGGCTGTTCTGTTTAGGAGAAGGAAGTTAAGTTACTGCCCCCTGACAGACCTCCCTGTCAACTCTTCAGGATATCGATGCTGGTTTTTTTGGTGGGAAAACACCTAAAGTCAGCACTGGGAGGCACTGGAAATAGCATTCAGATGGTCAGGGGACATGCAGAGGGTCAGGTGAAAGCACATGAGAGAGCTGAGCACGGTAAGGAACCATTTAATGGAACCATTTAATGACTGTGTTTCTCCTTTGGCTACCAGGATCTCCCCGGAGCACTGGCCCACCAGCCAGTAGTGAACACATCTGTTGTTGGTAGATGCAGAGATTTTTCTGTTGACTTATGCGGGGCTCAGGTGTGAAACCCCTGCCTTGAGGTTGAGGGTAATTACTGCTGCACAGCACAGACATGTGGGGCTGATTAGTTCCAGGCTAGATAGTGAGAGGGTGTTGATGGTTCCCAGGTAGAAATGAAAATAGGACAGATGCTTTGCTCCTGGCAAGTGTGTGTTTAGGTTGAGGCTCATTCCAGAGGAAGATCTGGGTATCTCAAGAAGAGCAGAGGTAAAATTAGGTCTTACAGTCAAAACTGTAGTGTGAATCTGCTGCTGCCTAACCCTGAGAGTGTCTGGGTTCAATATCTATTTAAATATCTGCAGGAGCACTTCTGTGTGCCCAGGGCTGCCCTGCCTTATTGAGATCCGGGGACTTAACTTGAAAGTACATTGAGCACCACTCAAAAACTCTCCCGAGGTGTGCAGGTGGCTGTTCCAGCTGCCTGAAGAGAGGCCAAGGCCATGTTGGTCACATCCAAGGAGAAGCAGCATCCGCAAAGGTTTTTTGAGGACTGCAGCTCTGAGCTGAGGTAACCTCCCTCCTGCTTCTGTGCCTGAGGCTGATCTGGGTCTGATCTTCAGCCCAGGAGTGAGGAGCAACTGTCTGTGATGGTGGCAGGTGATTGAAGAGGGACCGCAGTTACCAAGGATATTCCTGTCACAAAGAATGGGGAAATTTTTAGTGATAAGAGGGATGCACAAACTGAGTTCCTTGGCAATGCTAAGTGCTAGGCTGCAGCCCTACCTGTGCATTAATGAAACACTAGTGAAGCTGAAACTGAATCTCACTGCCAAAGAGCTGGTTAACTGGAGTTTTTTGGTTTTTTTTTTTTTTGTTATCGCCCTCTTTTTTTATTTTTGGTCACAGAGCTGTGCTTTTATGCTTTTCCATTACACAATTTTATGCCACTACTGTGGATGAATTAATCTTCTGAGAATGGCTGTGGCTATCCTTTACTGATGGGGGAGGAAGGCAGCAGGAATGACTTCAGTGCTCCTTTAATTACTGATCTCATTAATTACCCTCCAAACCAAGTGGGTTTTTGCTCTGGGCTGTTTCCACAAGCCAGAATGTCCTTCTGGAACTGGTTTACACCTGAAAGGGTAATTGCTTCCTGACTCTATGCTTAAATATTTCCAAAACCCAACAGCATCTCATCCAGCTTCATCACACACCTCCTCCCTCTACAGCACTGGGCTTACCCCAGTTAGGAAAGTTTCTTATTTAGCCCCATCTTAAGACACCTGCCTGACAATAATCCAGGCATAGCCTGTAGCTGGAATTGTTTGTCCTCTACATGCCTGATATGGCCAGGACAAGAATTTCCATCCCATGGTTTATATCTTGAATTAAATGGTACTGGATAAAAACTTGTGGGCAGGCTCAAAATGGACAGTGCTGTGCCTGAGCAGCCTCTCAGCAAACTCACCCTGCAGCTCCTTCCACTGGAATTGCTGAACACTGTGCCTTGGCCCACAGGACACACTGGTATGGTGCCAGAAAAGCAGTCAAAAAAGAAGAAAACCCCCAACCCAACCTAACAGAAATCCACTTTCCTCTGGAGGTCCCTGGGCAAATGTGGTTTTGGCAAGGAAGGAGGATAAAAATGATCCCCTCTGTGGGTGCACTGCACCAGCTTGCTGCTGCAGTGTTGCTGCTCTACAGGCACTTTATGAGTGATGTGACAGCTTCCCTGACTGAAGTAATTCCAAGTACTGTAACATGAAGTGTCAAGGCAGACAGTAGAAAACATTTCAATCCTTTTCATTAGAACAAAGCACTATTCTCTTGACGGCTTTCAAATGCATATTGTTTAGCTATTATGTGCTAACCTTGACTGTTATATTCCAAGCACAATAGCAGTGGGAGCTTTCTGCTTTTTTTGTTCATTTCTGATCATGGTAAGAGGATTTCTCTTTTTTGCAGGGTCAGTAAAATATTCAGTTATAAAGGGGAAAAAAAAGTAAAAAGAAATATTTATGTTGCAGGCGCAGTGAGAAGGAACTCTGAGGTTCCTCTTGTGTCTCAGTTTTCAGGTGGGTCAGATGGTTCCCAGTATGGATTTTTACCCCGGAGTGTCTTGTACTTCTCTTGACAGAAATCAAAGACTGCAAGTGCATCCTACCTAGACTGCTCGTGAGATGAGTGTCAGGCTGAAGCTAAAGTGACTGCAGTGTCAGCTGCTGAAAGCCTCAGGCAATGTGCAGCAGGTAAACGGTTAATTAAAATTATTCTTCAAGGATACCTTTAAGGGAACATGGAGCCTTTCCAAATCTCCGCGGGAGTTATTGATGGAAATTGCTGCTCGACTTTTTTGCTCAGGGATACACACAGGGTGGGTTACCTTAACAGTTTCTGACATTTCATCTGTCTGACCATGAGGTTGCTGAGATTGGAAGATTAAATTGCTCCTGAAAGAATGAGATGTGACACAGGTGAAAGCCAAAGATAAAGATACAGAAATGTGTAAGCAACACATGAAAACCCCTGATAAAGCCTGAGCTCCTTTTTAGGACTGGGTGGGCCATGAATGCTGGAGGACAGAAGTTCTCCTTGTTCTCCCAAGGGGCTTTGTAGCTTCTGCTTGACCAAAGACCTGATTGATTTTTTTTTGTCCCATTCTCCTGAGTTAACCTTTTCCAGTTTCCCAAATCTTATCTATTCCTCATGCTTTTTTCTCTCATCTCATTCTTTATTTTTGAAAAACCTCATTTTGTTCCTCTTACAAAACTCCTTCTCAAAGTAAAGCATTTCACATCCACATCCACATCCACATCCTTGTTCCTGACCTCTTCATCTCTTCCCATCCATTCCTACCTTCTCCCTTGCACCAGCTCCCACTCTCATTTTTTCCTACCCCAAACTGGAACTCTAAAATTACCCTCTCCGGCTGCCATCCCTTCCCCTCCAGTGGATTCAGCTCTTCCCTTTCTGCTGTTTGATTTTTCCTCCTTCCTCAGTGCCAATGCCTGACAGAGGAGTCCCTGATTATATGTCTTCATTGTAATTAAACTGGGCCAGAGCCCATTCGCTGGCACTAAGAGCAAGTGGCACAGCCTGGCTCACGTCCATACAGCTAAACTCTCTTCCTCCCATAACAGGATGGCTTTATCCTTTCTGCCTACTGGGAACAGCCCTTGGCAAGTGCTGCTCTCTGAACCCTGCCCAGACACAGTCTCTCAGAGTACTCCCTAGGACAAGCCAAAACTGTGCCAGGGAGCATGCTAATAATTAAACATTATAGACTGTGCTACAGGCCTTGGTGCTGTTTAATTTACTTGTAAAAATGCAGCTGAGAGAGTGGGAGAGGCAGTGTCCTTGCTTTCAGCTCAGGTATCCACTCACAGTACAGCCAGCATGGCTGGTTTGGCCCCTGTGAGGACAGTGGTCCCTGAAGATTGAGCAAGAGCCTCTGGAAGTACAAACCTCTTCCAAACAAAACTTGGCTAAACGTGGGCAGGGTTTTTTAATCTAGTGGGGGTGTGGGAAGCATGTCCTTGGTTAAACTTCTGTCCTCCAGCCACCACCACCAAGTTCCTGCCCCCAGATATAATCTTCCAAGCAAGGATTTCCTTGGGATTTTTTTTAATATGAGTTTCTGCTCCCCTCCTTGAGCTGAGGACAGTGAAATTCAGCTAAAGGGAACACCCACATGAGAAATTTTAACTCCTGTAGTTAACACTTAGCAAAATCTGTATCGGCTGGAAGCAGGGTCTTACTGTGTGTAGGTAGTGTAGAGCATTTTTGTAGTGAGTGGTAACACCTTTATCTGCCACAGGTGAGGGTGGGCATGCACGCAGGCTGGTGCTGGCATAACCCCTTTGACAAATCACATTTACCTAAGACCAAACACGTGCCAAATCAAAAGGAAGGTCCTAAGCTCTGGGGGTGGGTTTGGGAAAAACGTTCTGAACAGGGCTAGCGTGAGATTGTGCCAAAACAGAGATAGTGTTGGTCCACTGGCTGCAAGCTTGGGATTTTGCTCTGACGCTGGGGTAAATGCCATGTGGGAATCCTCCATAACTGAGTTCTAATAGTCACCCCTCATGTTTTTATATCCTGAAAGGGTTTGAGATAAATAGCACATTCACATCCAGGTGTGTTACACACCTGGTGCCTGTATACATGTGTGTATATTTATAGCCAGCCAAAATCTAATACCACTGCATATTGAACTGGTCAAAGTAGAGAGGTAGGTTATTGCTGTTTCCATGGCTTTGAAAGTGTTATAAGCAGCCAGGAATAAAAACAATAAATAATTACTGTGTTACTGAATTCTCATGTTATTTCTGAAATAATCATGTGTATTTTCTGAAGGTTTTGCTTGTCTTTTAAGCCTGAAATAACAGGCAAGCAATGTCTGTAAGCCACTTCTTTTTTTATATATATTTTTTGAAATATATATATTTGTAGACTGGGTCACTGGTGGGTTCTCTGCACTAACAATGAATAAAAGGCTTGAAAGCAGCTTTTCAGTCAGTGAGTGCTGCCTGGAATTTGCCTTGGACTGCAATTTCAGATTTGGCCCTGCAGAGAGTAACATGTTCATCATCTCATGCTTCATGTAACCACCTCCTCGTGTACAGCATGAGTGAGGATGACTGAAACATGGGGGTGGACAAAGTGTTCTGTATGCCATTTTGTCCTGGGTTCTCCTCGTTTCTTTTTCCCAAGCTGCCACCCTGGGAGTTTGTCCTTTCCCAGTGCAGTGAGGGCTGTGTGGGAGGTTGGAGCTATGTTCTTAGCCCTGTGTCTGGTTGTGTGGTCTGAGGCAGAACATTTACCTTCTGCAATGCTGCCCGTGTACCAGGTTGCACACCTTGCTCATCCAACCTAGTTCAAGGATGTTGCTTCCTACAGTTCCTTTTTTTTTTTAACCCCCAAAAATCCTACAGTCTTTGTTTGATACTGCTACGGATGTTCACATTACATGTGTATTAGCAGACACTAAGGCCCTCCAACACAATGGAAAATCTCTGGTGGGACTGTCTTGTGTTAGAGAATAAGTAATAGTGACTTTGTGCGCTGTGTGGGAACTGACAGGACTCTCTTGCTGAGCAGAATGGCAGCAGAAGGCCATTAGAGCACAGATAAAGGAGCTGTGTTATCTCTGGGTGTTGTTCACGTCACTGGAGAATTTCCCTTTGACTCCAGAGGAGATGGGAGTTGAGCTGAGACACTTGCCTTTTTATGGACATGTTTTTCTTTTCAACTCAGAGATAACGATTTTTGGAGGGGAAAGGCAGTGACTATCAAGACAGAAGATGGCTGTGAAAGCAGCAATTGCGTTGGCAGGTCTGAGTGCTGTGGAACCCACACATGAACGCTTGAACAGGAGGGAAGAGATCTTGAAGCTGGGACCCTCACTGGAGAGAAACAATGCAGAGCAAGTGGAGGGAAACACAGGACACAGAGAAGAGGTGAGGGAGGGGAAAGCCAGGCAGGCCACAGGGCTCAGCACAGCACAGAGAGCACCCAAATCTCTTTGGTCTTGCCTTGGTGTGTCCCTTAGGTGGCTCAGCAGGCTCATGGTATCAAAATACTGCCAGCCTCTCTCAAAGACGGATAAAACAGAAGCTAAACCACAGAGTCTATAATTAAAAACATTCAATCTGGAATCTTGTTCAAATAGATCTAATGCCTTCTGCTGATTCCTCGCCCTTCACACCTTTCTAAGCTGCCCATGTGAGCACTGCAAGGCTGCAATTTGCTTTGAGAGAAGCTGTGTTTTCTGCAAATTCAGAGCTGCTCTGGGCTTTGCAACTGTGCAGTTTTTGGCAGAATCCATCCCATTTTCTTTCTGCTCCTGCCCTGTGCGTGGTTGGAAGCCCTGTGGGGAGGGGAGCAAGGTAAACAGAGCTGAGCAGAAGAGGTTCAGGGAGGCTTTCCACTGGGGAAATGGAGGCCTTGTGCTGGGAGCTGAGTGTCCTCAGCTGGACCCACTCCAGCTCCTTCTCCCCTCTTCTGCACTCAGGGAGGATTTAAGCCTTTCCAGTACAAGCCAGTGGCAATAGCTGGGAGAGATCTTGGATTTCTATGGATTTTGGCTCAGTCAAGACTTCTTTCCACTTTCCAAGGAAAGTGCACTGATAGCCTGATTTATGGACCCACCTTTAGCTGGGACTTAATGAACAATTTTATGACACAGAGCTTTTCCAGCAGTATATGCTGGCCTCACTGCACGGCAATAATTGCTCAGCAGATGTGTATGGCTGTGGGCCATCCAGCTGATGACAAAAGGTGTGGTGACAGGAGTGGCTCTCTGCATTTCTCTCCTTCTTTCTTTTCTGCCCAGGTTCTCCCAGGTAGGAAACACTGTCAATGACGGTGTGGAAGTTCATGTAGCTCTTCTGTGAACTGAACCTTCTTTATTACTATGTTCTTACAGTTCAGTGAGGTAAATCAGCCCATGAGGGACACTGCAGTTGGCACAAGGCTGTGACTCTGGGGGAAGTGTATCCTTGGAAAGCTCACTCGTTTTGCTTGCTCACCATGTCTTAAGTGTCTGTGTTGTGCAAAACCTCTGTCCAGCACTCAAACAGGGCAAGTAAAAAGAAGCTGCAGCATTTTCTGGCTTTATTTCAGTAGTTTAATATTGTACTTAACCTCTCCAGCTTTCTTCTGTGAGTTTTGCTTGTGTGGGTGTTGGGGAACCTGTTTTCTGCTGTGCTCTGCCTTTTGCCTATGCTTTCTACCTCTGCTTGAGAAAGCTGCTATTCCCACAGGAGGATCTGAAAGGCCTGGCATGCTGAGCTCTCAATACCTGTCTTTTCTGGTCACCCTGGGGTACTGAAGGCTTCAGCTCCCTTTCAGTGCAAAGGTTTGTTGAGCCAGGGCCTATGAGGTCTCAGAAGTAATTTGTGAACAGCTCTACTTAAGGGATAGGGATGTTGTGTGGGAAATGCCTTAGTTCTGGTGGAGAACACTTTACCTTGGGTATCCTCAGCCAGCCAGCCCCATCCAATCAAGGGAAATTCCCCTTTGATTTTTTAATTAACCGTCTTCCAAATCTGGTGTTTGTTTGTTTTTTAGAGGATGTGAAGAAGGCACAAAGCTAAATTTTCTGAAGCTATTTCTCTGTGAAGACTCAGCAGCAGAATGCTACACTTGGATTTGGAATAGATACCTGGTTTCTCTGAAGAGAGAGAATGATTTTCCCTCCTTCACTGTAGGTCCTTGTTCTTGTCAGGAAGATGAGATGCACGTCCCAGCACACCAAAAGGATCTTCAAGCATGTACCTGTCATGGAAGCCAGTTCAGGCTGTAGAATGGGAGTGGTGGAAAGGATAGGGATACTTCTGGCAACATGTTCCTAGGGATGCTGGAAGGAGGGAATTGAGTACCCTGAAGTGACAAAACATTGTCCAGGGCAGCGAGAGACAGCTTCTCCCTGAGGGAGGACAAGCTGGGACACGAGGGTGACCCCAGCCTGGGCAGTGATGGGGTGCAGTCCTGCAGGGTATGAACATGGGGGGCAGAGCTCGATGGGTCCATCAGCATTTCCAGACCAGGCAAGAGGAGCACCAGGTCCATACAAAGGGTACAGTCAGCAGGAAATGGATCCAGGTCCGGAGTCAGAGCTGGACACAAGGATACAACATGGGTCCAAAGTCCATCCCAGACAGAACTGGAGATGTGCAGCAGGGTGGTGCAATGCCTGTACAAGCCAATAATTTGCACTGACTTATTTTCCAACCAAGACGTGCTCTGATTTTGATCTCTCCAGGGTACTCCTGAATCTCACTTTGTTTTGAATGCCGTATGATAGGAAAAAAATGTGAACTGAGGAGAACAGCCTGCTGTCTTCCCTAATATTCACTTACGATTAAAAAAAATGGAATTTCAATAAAGCTTTTTGAAATTCTGTGTCCTTATTTAAAATAATTGATAACCACGCTAGAATTAGTAAGTTATGGATTTTATTGAGTGCAGTACACAGGTATTTGGGACAAACAGTTGTACAATCTTTTTCAGATGAATGGTATTATTAGAACAAATTTGCTATCCAGGCAGAGATAATCTGTTTCAAGTATTATCTAATATTGATAAGAAAAAAGTTGATATTTTTGTTACTATACGTATGTGTTTTCCTAAAAACTCAGATTTATCCATCAATAACAGACCAGCCTGTGTTGAATTGTCTTAAGGACCGAAGCATGTGCATTTGTTTTATTACAGTATCCTTTTTATGATCAATTTTCTTATCTATTTTGGTCTGGTGTTCAGGGGAGCAACATGCACCATGTGCAATTTATGGATGCTATTGGACACAGCAGGATCAGAGGTAAACATCAACTATTCACAAAGCTCAGCACATTTCCATAGTCACAGGTAGTGTTCCTCCTTTTGCAAAACACTAAAAAGGCCAGCTTTGCAAGAGAAAGGCACAGTTATTACTGCTTATTCTTGTGTTATCTCTGTTCCACACCACTAATCATGTTTGATTTATCAGTCAAATTTTCCATTATTAATGGAGAATAAAATCCAAGGCTTAATTTCAGAAGAACAAACCCTCTGCTCTTGGCACAAAAATTGTCCCTCTAATTGTCTTGTTCACCTTTCCCCTTTGCCTGGTAAATCCCTTCTTCTAGGCCGGCATTTTCCTCATTAATATTTGAAATTTTGGTTTTTAAATGGACAAAATTACCTAAAAAGGGACTTAGTGTCAGCTCACTAGCTTGTGTAAGAGCAAGGAGAACGCCTGCCTCCTGAAGCTGGCACCTGGGAAGGAGGGAGTCCCCTTGGTGAAAAGCAAGAAATGAAGTTGCGCTGCCAAGCAAAAATCATCTGAGAGTAGAAAGTAGGGCAATCTTTTGAATATGAAGTTGTGAGCCTCCAAGGAGAACCTGTGAGTTAATTATTGTTAGGTTTTCAGTCTCTGGGGCCTCTTGACCGTGTCTTCGTTGCCGTCCTCCTTGACCTGCCAGGGCCTGCCCATATGGAATTCTTTGTCCTGCAGGTCCCTCAGCTTTTCACCACAGCTTTTCACCTACAGCTTTTCACCTGCCTGCCCTCAGCTTTGCAGGGATGAGCAGGCTTGTGATATGGCTTACACTAAATTAACTTGCTTGCTCCCTGCTCCCTAGGCTCTTCCATTAGAAGGTAGTGCAGACATCCCCTGGAGATGAGGCAGAGAGCTCTGGAAGACATCCTTGGAAATATCAGCCTAAAAAACAGACTGGATTTTTAGAATAAGAGTTTAGGATGTTTAAGAGATCAGCTCTTCTCCAGTGTTATGCAGATTCCCTGGCTGCTTAAGAGTTTCAGGTGTGTGAAATCAGGGCATCTAACCAGTGACTAGTGACTCCAGGTGTCTTAATACTGCAGTGCCTAAAAATGCTGTACAGGGAAGAAGAGATTAGAGATAATATATGGAAATTAGACAGCTTTGACATGTCTTTAGGCACCTGATGTGGGAGCAGCCAACCCTCTAATGACCCAAAATTTTGGCTCTACAAGTACATAGGGAAGCTGAGTGTTGGGCTTTCCTTTTAGAAGAAAAATGATATATATACTCTGACTCAACTGTATTTATATATATAAAATCAAGAGAAATTTTCCATCTGCTTTTAGTTTTGCATACAAACTTCAAAGGCTTCCTCACTGTTTATTTTTATGAATGAACATGTAAAAACATATATACAACTGCACAAATACACAATCTTGAACAGAGGAGGGGTGTATGCACATATACAGTTTGGTGGTGGAGCCGAAACTGTATTTCTGTGTAGCAAACAAGTGCCATGTTTCAGCCTTGACAAAGGGCACAGTCCCTCAGAAAGCACCATTGTGTTAAGAAATTATATTTTTGAGTAATGTGGGAAAGTTCCCATGTTGGAAGGATGGGACAGGTCCCCTCCTGGTGAGTGCACAGAGGTGAAAAACAGCTCTGGCCCCTCCGGGGCTGCAGCCATCGCCCTGCGAACTTCGCTGGGAGTCCTGCACAAGCTGCACGCTGCCTATTTGGATCTGCCAGCAGCAGTTTTCCAATTCCAAGCACCATGTCACTCCCTGGCACACATATTTCCCTTGGATGAACCAGTCAGTACCTTGTTGGCTGTATGAAAAAGCTGTGCAAAGCCTGGCTGAACATGGAAACTTCTGCACCTTGTCTGTCTTGTGTGCAGGATGAACCACAGCAAATCCTAAATCATCTCACTGCACTTGGAGTAGTGACAACTCCCCGACACATGGAAAGGGGCCAGCTACCAGACCAGCTCAGTTTTCCTTGTTTAATCTCTTAAGCACATTTTCAGGCTTAACTGCTTGAGTGGCAGAAGCCCCATCAGCAATTTAAAAAACAATTATTTTGAATCTCTTCAGAAAATAATTTTATCTGCATGATTCTTCTCAGTAGTTGCATATTAGAAATGGTATGAATCACTCCAAAATATTAATTGATAAGATTCGCGACCTTAAAAACATTATTAAGAGTAGGGTGTAAGGCATGCTAAGTTCTGTTCTGGCCAGGGGGGACACAGCATTTTAATGAAAGAGTGTTAATTATCACAAAGATGGTAGAAAAATCTTTAGTTGAAAAGTTCCCTATATGATTGGTTGTGCTTTATGCCTTCCACTTTACACAAAAAGACAGACGAGGCGAGTTATAACTCTGCAAATCCCTACTGAAAAACTCACTTTTCCAGAAAAGTATTTTTTTCATACCACTGTGCTCTTCTGAGCCACCATAGCAAAGGCATGAGTGGCAGCTCTGTTCCCTCTGATCTTCCTGCTCCTAACAGTTCTGGTTTTGTAAGAACGATCTATTGTCTGTAGTTATTGAATGACATTTAGGAAGATTTCCATTCGTGTTTTCCTGTGCATGCAGCGAAACTTCCAACATCCTCCACTGGTTATCGTGGAGTCAGAGATAAAAGAGACCCACTGGCTCGCTTAATTTGCTGCGCCTGCCTTTCTCCTGCTCAAGCTTGTCCTATTTTTCAGAAGTGTTTACCTGATTAGCACTTACAATTACTGATGTGTGCACAAGGCTCAGCCCAGGTTTCAAATGTTCCCTGAACCTTTCCCTCCAGATCAAAGCTCCCACGTCCTCCCGCACCAGATCAGCCTCCTGCTGAAGTCAGTGTGACTTTGGCTGTTAACTTTGGCCCACGAGCACATTCCTGGAGTGCAGAACTAGGTGAGGGCTCCAGCACTTCGCTGCATCAGGACCTTTGTTGGAAGCAGAATCTGAGCCTTCGTGTTTTCACATTATCAGTCATTTGTGAATTCCTTATAATTTTTTTAATGACTTTTGCAGAGAGCAGTCAGATGCTATTAAAGTTTTACTGAATTAAATTGGAGAAACTAATTTTGCTCTTAGTATTTTATTTCAGTGTGTAACTTGATTTTTAAGGAGCACTTTGTATTGCATGGCCGTTTGCGTTTGCTTTATAAGCATAACATAAAGGTTTCCCTGGAGTCATGGAAAAATTGCCTTCTACGTCCCCTATCTAATTAACACCATGTATGTTGCCTAACTCCTTATAATTCACTCCTGAGCACAGTATATAGAACATGATTGGAAAAATAATTTGAAGCAATGAGAAAAAAATGCCTTTTGTAATATATATGATATGGCCAAATGCACTTCCAGTCAAATTATATTAAGAAAAAGAAAGGACAGCACACTGAGATATCTGATGTTGAAAAGAAACACCAAAGGCTTAATTAAAAAGTATGCCTATGTTTTTAAAGGGCACTGTGTTTAAAGCATAGTAATGAAACCCTTCTTGCTGAATAGCTTGGTGACCTGTCTGTGTCTGGGCTGAGGCTGTTCAGCTCCCTGGTGGGAGCCCTGATCCTCCATCCCATGGGTCACAGAGGAGCTGCTAAGCCCCCGGTGTGTTCTGGTGGGTCACAGGTTTCCAGGAGGGAGAGCAGGCAGCCAGTGCACAGTTAATTGCAGAGCTGGGGTCTGCGGTGAGGACACAGCAGATGAGCCTCTGCAGCCGAGTAAATCCAAGTATTGCCTTGCAGCTGAGGGGGGGTAAGACTTTAAACTGTTCTAACTAGATTGTGAGCGCTGCCTGACCAGGCTCTGGGGGTTTTTCATTCTTTTTTATATTTTTCTTTTCTCCCTGTGGAGCCTGAAAGACTAATATGATTTGGAGAGAGAGCAAGTGTCAGTGGACTCAATTCTTGCTGGTGCATCAGCAGTGGAACCAAATTCCAAATGAAGAAGTTAACCCCTTCCCCTCCACAGATTTATTGAGATTAATCAGACCATGCGTGCATAAGCCAGGGCACTGCTGAAGGCAAGAGGGTGGATTTGCATCCTGCTTAAATTAAATGTGGAGGTAGAGCTGGGGCACATGCAAAGGACTGAATCCATCCACAGTCGTGCAGTAACAGTGCTTGTCACATCAACCAAAGGCAGCCTTTGCTCATGCTGCAGATTTGGCACCTTTCCTCAGCCCTGACCTGCCACACCTTCACTCCCTTCATGTGAGATGGACACCCTCTCCTCCACCTTTCCTGTGGAGAGTGAGCTCATGTGAGACCCCACAACGCTCTTGCTTTCAAATGTTTCCCAATGCTGGGCTCTCTGCAGAGTTTGTCACCACAGATTGTATCTGGGTGTTTTAAGGTCATGTTGCATTTCCTTACTAGAGGGAGAGAAAAAAAAGAGATAAATATATATTCATATTCTCTATACATGCATTCAAAAAATAAACATTCCCTTTTAAAGCTTCTCAGAAGATGTGGTGCCATTTCCTGAAGGAGAAGTAGGGGGGGGAAGAGGGTTGAGAAGAAAGGCAACTAGGAAAAAAAATGCTTTTGATTTTAACAAAATTAATGTAATGCAAACACAGAATTAAGTGTTTATTTTGTCAGAAAAATGAAAATGTCCACCCTGATTTGGTCCAGGACAGGGGAAGTCCATGAACACCAAAATGGACAGAAGTATTCCAGGCTGTGAAGAAACACCAAGTCTGTTAGGCTTATAATTTCACTTGGAAAAGTGGAATTCAGCGGTGTCTGATAGATGCCTCACGTGGGGTAAGGAAAGAAGACACAAGGTTTGGCAAATAGGTTAGAGCTTTAAAAAGCAAGGTGTAAAGTGCATCCTGATGTCACAGTCATAGTGGTCTAAGGGACATAAATCAGACATTTTGGGAGGGAGCATTTTGCATCACAAATCACTAACTTGGCTTTAGCAAAAGACAGCTACAACAAATGTACCTACTTAAGCCAAGGCTACCAAAATTCCCCCTCCCTGTATAAATCCAGACAGCCCCACCATATATATTGCATGTAGGGCCTAAAATGACTTGACATCAAACTTTAAATAGTCCACTCCCTTCCACAAATTTTGATTTTTTTTTTCCTTCAGGAGGAAAAAGTCCTGCCTCCCCTTTTGCTTCCTTATTTTCAGATGTGTAGGATTCAAGAGCTCCCTCCTCCCTTTCCAGCCTCGGTGTTTTTGCTGCATGGATTTCAAGGCATCTGCGTTGAGTGGGTTGGTCACTCTGCCGCTCACTTGTGAGGTGCTGGAGGACTCTGCTCTCAATTCAGAAATGCTGCAGACACTTGACACACCAAAGGAGTCAAGTGAGCGGTATGAGATGTTTATTAATTGGGAAATGCAGATCTCATATGCAGAAATGGAGTGTAGAGAGTAATTGGTTCAGGGCACTGAAACACAGGCGCTGCTGCCTTTTGCTGAGGGAAGGGATCAGTTGCAAACCAAATTCCTTCCTGCATTAGCCAAATTGCCTATTGCACTGGGTAGATCTCTTATTAAATCAAACCTCTTGCAGCTCTAAACTGCAGCTGTCAGTTCCTGAATCAAATTTATTAAGTACTAAACATGTCACCTGCAAAATGGCATCAGCATTCTCTTCCAAACATGGAGCAGTTGTTTACAGATCCCTGAGCTGATGCAGAAGGTACACAGAAGACTACAATTTGGGATGACATAAAATGTGCCAAGCACCTTCTCAGGTGAATTGAGATCTGCTTTCCTGGTCACTGCAAATGGAGATTCATGCTTGCAAAGCTCTTCCTTTCGACTTCTCTTTTAGGGTCACTGGTATATGATCACGTAGTGTGGCACTAATACTGTTTAAATGAGCTTTGCTTATCAGGATGGGAAAAATGGGCTGATAAGCAGAGCTCACTAGAAATCGAAGCTTCACGGGAAAAATCATCTAAAAATGGGGCCAAGTTAGATTTCAAGGTTTCCCATGGAGTGGAAGTAGAAGGTAAAGAAAGAGGGACTAGCCAGTGTGAAAACCAAGGCAACTTTAGATTTTCATCTTTTCAAGATTTTTTTTTTCTGAGGCCCATTTATATTCTGTACTTAAGAACATCCCTTGACCCTGGTTTTCTAATCTTCTAGATCAGGTGTGTGTCTTGGCCTCAGGCCTGGATTTTCCTTCCATGGAAACAAGCATCTGGTAAGGATGTCTGTGTGTGTCCAAGCTGCTCTTCGGGACAGGTTAAGAAGCTGGGTGTTTGAATAGAGAACTGTTCCCATCTCACTCCACAAACAGCCTAAATTCCTTGGGCTGCCCCAGAGCTTCAGAGTTTAGGGACTTTCAGATTCCCCATGTCCTGTAAGCCCAGTGAATCAAAGAGCTTCTGTGGGTGAGTTCTGTTTTCCAAAAATAACTTTTTTTTTTTTAAACTTTTGAAAGGACCTCACTTTTTATATGAAAAGGTTAAAACCCAAATGCTTGAACTCAGGTTAGTGTGCTGGAGAACCAGTTCCAAATATCTTAACTTGATCTCCTTTCTGGTAAAGATCCATGGACAGCTTCTGAGTTCTCTCAGCAGGAACCATTGCTGCAGGAACAGTCAGGAGCTGGGCTCAGGCACACAGTCAGGTTGGGGCTCAGCAGAGTGTGGTTTAATTCCTTGAGCTGACATGGCTTTCCTGTGTGATTCTTGGCAGATCACCAAATCTCCCTGGGCCTCACTCCCTGTCTGCAAAATCACACCTCTTGGACCTGCTGCCTCGAGAGAGAGCTGGGGAGAGGCCATTTATTATTGTGTGTTTATAAACTGGGGGCTTTCCTTTTGCACAAGGCCCCCAGACAATCTCATAACACCAATCCTGAAATAAAGCAGGCAGATTATCTTAAATAGCCTGGCAGATGCTGGGGAGGCTCCAGCCATGAAGTGGTTGGGAGGTACAACACAAGCTGCTTGCACAGGGTTGAAACTGTCTTTTTGTAGCTCACCCCTTGTGAGCAACCCATGATTTATTTATCGAGGAGCAGTTTCTGAGTCACCTTCTTCTCCACATTATGAAAACACTGTGAAAGTGAGTCATTCTGAGGAACACAGCCTGCAGCACTCAGTTCTCACCCTGCAGCCTGGAACAGGAGGAGGAGAGCCCAGTGGATAAGCTTGGAAGAGAGAGGGAGTGGGAGATGCAGCTTCCTTCTCTTCAAGCCTTGTCATCTGACCTTGGGAAAGTCATGCAGGATTCAAGATTTGGACCATAAACAGAATGGTGGCCTGGCTTTGGTTTACTCAGAAGGGTGTTTTTTATAGAGTGACACTGTTAGAGATGTGAGACTGTCAGCTTCTGTGGTAACAGGGTCCTTTCACAAGCCTTGGATAGGGAGAGTGATAAAAGTGGAGATGCAATAACTGACTCTGTAAGTGTAAAAGGTGACTGCAGAGACAGCCAGAGTCAGCTGCTCCCTGTGTTTGCAGGGGATTGGAGAAGAGTCTTGAAATCACAGCAAGGAAAAACAGAGCTTAATGTTAGAAAAAGCCTCCTCAAAGTGATGTGTGGAATGCTGAAATGGATTGTCTGGGGAGAGGGTGGACTCTCCAGCCCTGGGATCTTAACCCCGGTTAGATGCACATCTGTTTGGGATGGTTCAGGTGGAGATGCTTCAGGCTGCTTTTTTCTGGCTCTGTGCAGAAAGGAGTTGACTGCTTTCCCTGAGCAGGCTGACCTTTAGAGAGATCC
Source organism: Dicrurus megarhynchus (assembly GCA_013399195.1). Classification (NCBI taxonomy): domain Eukaryota; kingdom Metazoa; phylum Chordata; class Aves; order Passeriformes; family Dicruridae; genus Dicrurus; species Dicrurus megarhynchus. The sequence continues at coordinate 356,896 of VXAD01003129.1, forward strand.
TCTACTGCTGACTGCCTCAGCATATCATAATGCAAAGAAGACAAATATTTAATTTGCCTAATTATTTGCTTTGTTCATTTCTGTCCTGCTTTTCTTTGATATCTTCCCTTCCACCTCTGGCACAGCTAAGAAAGCTCAGTTCTTTCCCCTGTCTGTCTAAAATTTGCCTCTCCATCCATCAAACCCTCCTTTGATTGTGATGTTTTTCCTTGCTGCCCCCCAGTCCATCTCCAGCTGTAGGATTGCCTCCACCCTACAGGCATCACACAGCTGTTTTCAGCTGCACACGTTTGCTAATCAAGATATTTGATAAAGATTGGCCTTTAGAGTGTTCAGGCTTTCTGGATACTGCTGCCTGGTGTTTAGAAGAGGCATTAGCAAGGCTGGGGCCCTGAAGTTTTACTGAAGATTTAATCTCACAAGTAGGAGCGTCCTGCTAATGAAGAGCAAAGAACAAAGCACCAAGATGAAAGTCCCCTTCTGTGGCTGGTGTTCTTTCTCTACTCTCATGGTGTGAGCTGGAGCAAGTGTCCATTCTGTATCCCCTCTGGCAGAGCTGTCCCTGCTCATTTCCAGCCCGTTTATGCAGCAGAGCATCCGTGCAGGCAGTTCCCTTTCTCCCTTCTCTCACCTCTCCTCTGTGTGGCTGCAGTCTGGGTTTTGCTCTGCTCAGGCACTCTGCTCTCATGCAGCCACCTCCTGCCACACCTGAGGCTCCCTGTCCTGCTCTGTCCATGGCAGACCCATCCCTTCTCTCTCCTTCAGTCCATGGGGTGGGGGGCTGCACATCTCATGGGACCTGGTAGACACCAAGGGAGCAGTGTAAGTAACTCTGCTCTGCTGAGTCCCCTCTGGGGACTTTGGCTTTTCCATTCTTGCCTCCAGCTGTGAGGTGGTATCTGTAGTCAGCTGTGTCCCTTGTGACAGTCTCTCCTTGTAGGGAGCACAAGGGCTGTCCATCCCTCTCCTTTCTGCTGGCTGGCTTAGCAGGAGTAATGCTGGGACATTAGAAATCAGGGTGTCAGTGAGTTGTAGCTGCTTGGAAACAACCAGCCTTTTGTGAGAAAAAGAGCTGAAGCCTCACTCATGTGCTGGAAAACATTTATCCATGGTGCCCCCTGGGGAACAAACAGCTCCCCTGGCAGGTGCTGGCAGCATCAGGTTGCTTGAAACGCCAGGAGGTGAAGGTACCATCTGTGTTGTGTTCATGCCACTGGTACAAGTTGAGACATCAATCCCAGTCTGGATTGGGTCTGTTTGTGAAGAAAGTTGATAAGTTTGGGAGCAGAAGATTTGCTCTCTCTGCTTGATGCATGGTCAGCTGTCACTGCCCAGGAGGACACTCGTGGGAGTCTGCCTGGCATTTCCTGCACACTGGGAAAGGTTGGAGAGCGAATAAAACTCAGGGATGTATAAACACTGGGACAGAAGGCCCTTAAGATACCACCTACTGAGTGTTTCAGCATTTCACAGGCATCTTTCAGCAAGAGAGGAGAAAAGCATCCCTTTCTTCAGTTCAAGCAGACTGTGTGAAGGATGCTGAGTGCCCTCTGCATCAGCCACATGCAGAGCTGGGGGGTGGAAAACCTCATGGATGATCACATGGACACAGAGGCGTGAGCTGGCCCACGGTGAATGGTCACCACATTGCAGCTGGGGCTGTGAGTGTCTGCAGTAGTGAGAGAGTGAAAGCTGCAGACTAGTTTTAAGACAGAGGTTGATGGATTTTTGAATAGTTTCCTGGGTCCTTCCAATACTACATTTCTAAAAAATGTACTGGAGAAAAAGAAGGACTACAGAGGGGATAAGAGAAATGCAAGCGGCCTTTGAAAAGAGACTGTGAAAAATTAGAAGTGTGAGATGGAGAAATGAAAGATAACACACTAAGAGTAAAAAAGAAAAAAAAAACTCTAAAAAGCACCCACACCCTCTATCAAATGGTGCAGAGAATGTAAATCAGGCTTTGCTGCTCCCCCTGCTCATCAGACAGGAGCTTCCAGTAACTCTGAAAGGTAATACATGGCAAATTTATCCACTGAGCCCCACAGAGATGCAGAGCACAAGGAACCTGTGGGGAATGGCTGCCATTAGGCATCACTGAGCCAGAGAGACCAGCAGGAAGGAGTAGAACTGGATAGAGCTGGCGAGACTGTCTGTGGTTATATGTGAACGGATAGAAATAAGCATTATAAACTTGCATGCTTCCAGGCACAGGCAACCTCAAAGTCCTCAGGGCGAAGAAACTTCCCTTATAAATAGGTTATTCCATAACTGTTCATGGCATTAGCTACTGTCAGAGACAGGATACCGGACTAGATGGGCCCCTGGCAATTCCTCTGGAGAAGCTCTTTCCAAAATAAAGACCCTAAAAAAATTCCCCTGAAACAAAGAAGAAATTCTTGAGTTGTTTATTAAATAAATTAATTTGAATAGGGAGAACAGCAGTTCCTTTGTTTCCCCCTCAGTTTGAACTGTGGGTCTCAGAAGGGAAAATGAAACCACTGCTCCAAGAAGCAGAACAGCATCCTCAGCGCTTGCTTCTTCCAGAATAAAAGGCCTATATTTAGAGGATGCCAAGTATTAGAGATATACTGAGCTGGCAACTGGTTTTGGCAAATTTCCAAACCCATCTGATTTTCCACTTAAGTTAGACATTTCAGTAACATAAGAAGTTGCAAAGAGAGCTGAAAATAGTGTTTTGCTATCTTTGCAGCCCAACCTGCTGCAGTTAACACAGTTTGGGGAGGAAATGGGTGATAGTTTTTGTGTCAATCAGTATTAAACAGCATCTGATTTTAGTTTGGGTGTGTTTTTGTGCATATACTCACGCACAATTAAGTGCATACACACATTTAGTGTGCATATATAGGGTGTATAAAGGGTAAGGTATACAGGCTTTTCTATTAGGTTCATTACTTGCTTAATTAAGCATTCATTTATTGTCTTTTGACATCTATCTATCTATCTATCTATCTATCTATCCATCCTTCCTTCCTTCCTTCCCTCCTTCCTTCCTTCCTTCCTGTCATGGGGCTTACCTAGCACAAGTCTATTAGAACAAAAGTCAGGCTTTAAGTTCTTGCAGAGTTCAGCCTTTTTGATTTAAAAGCTCAAACAGCTGCTTTAAAGGACAAATACAGACACCTGAGACCCTGATAAAGGATGGCAGATGCTTTGTCTCTGAATCTCTGTAACAGTTGCAGAGTCCTCCGGTCAATATTTTGCAGATACCTCACCCCGACATGACAACCATGTGAGGTACAAATTGCACCCTGCTTTACGAGAAGTAAGTGGGGTTTACAGCCACCTTCCCAAGTATCACAGAGGAAATAACAGCAATTTCTGTAGTGAGCCTTCCATCATTCCATGTAATCCCCCCTTCCTTCCCTCTGTTTTAAATTGATCATACATTTTGCATAGACTGTTTGGGCTGGTGATTCCTATTCTTGTTCTCTATCCAGGAGTCAATCTTTTCGCAGAGGAAAATTACAGCTTAAGCTTTTATTTCTGCATTGGTCTGATGCGGTTCAAACATATTTGTCCTACCTCTTTAGCTCTCTTTAGGGGTGCCTTTATTATGATGTGACCTTCCAGGTGTGAACTGCAGCCACATTCATATCCTTCAGTGTTTGTCTCCATGCCTTGTGTTTCATAATGGCTGTTTCAAATGTGTTTCAAAGGCTTAAAATCAGCAATGGAAAATTTTAAGCACAGAAATTCAAGTAGAGTTTAGACAGAATAAATCAGGGCTGCAGTAGTTTCAATCTGCAATGAGAGGAACTCGGTGTACCTTGGATACTGCCCCATATCAATAAACATTTAAGGCTGGAAAAAGAGAATACAAGCAGACCCAAACTAAGAAACATCTAAGTGCAGTTCAAAATGCATCACAATGATACATATAAAAACCATGGTCTTCCTGGGTGCATTGCAGGTGGTATGACTTCTTTTGGTCATGCTGGAGTTTTTCTGATTGCACACTTCCATCCTGGGCTGGTATCGGCCACCTCACCTGCATGTCAGTGCATGTGTGGGCTGCCTTCACTGCAAACTTGTTGTTAGGTGTGGGTGGAGAGACATGAGGATAAGTCAGATAGTCTGTCATCAGATATGATGCCATGAGTGCCTGAAAGTCACTCAGTCCTGAGTGGCAGGGCCTCCTGACAGAGTCCTTGTCTAATCTGACAGCTCTGACAGCTCTAGGAACGGCTCGGGGAGGAGCCGACCTGTCAGACCTGGGAAAACAGAAAATACGGCAACGCTCACAAGTCCAGGATGCCACAAAGTCAAAAGAGAGAGGGTGGTGATGATGATTTGAGAGATGTGGGTTTTTCCTGTGTGACCTGTGAGCACCAGGACATCTCGGATCTTCTTCCAAGGAGCTTTTAAAAAGAAACATCCAGAAAAGCAAGTCTGTAACCAGTGGCTGATCTGTAAGGCAGCTATTATTGTTAATGTGCATGTGACAAAGATTTTACCCTCTCATTAGCAGGGAACAATTATGAGGTCACTGTTAGCTAAATATTATCCTCATTTTATCATCCTCTTGGATATACAGGTTGACATTTCTAAACCATTTATCAATTTTAGTGCAGTGCATGAGCACAGCATAGGAAATGTAGAAATTCTCCTTTTCTCCAAGCATTAATAAAATGATTTGTTTCAGCCTACTTTTAAACATTTTGGTGGTAGTTTTTTAATATCATATATTAAAAAACCCTGGCAAATTGCTAGAAATGTCAGCTTAGATCAAAGCCATATGGCCAAGTGATTTGAGCAAATATATAAATGAAAGCTTCTCTTTCAGGCACGTCAGAGATTAAGATGTGACCTTCAAAACTGTTCAGTGGCAACTAGTTCAACAGACTCAGGCTGTTAAAGCTAAGCAATTGCCTGTATATTGACTCCTATGTGAAGGGGATAGATAGAAGCCAGGATAACTCCATCTCCCATAAATCCCTTCTTTGTGAATTCCTTGCCCTATTCATCTTTGCTAGGGTTTGTTTTGTTGAATGTGTTCTTCTGGAATAAGGCCTTTTTGGCTCAGGAGAGAGTCCCCCAGTACAGCCATCTGCAACTTTGCTTTTAGAGTCTTTTGTGTTGTTTTATTTTCCTATTTTCTGCTTCATTATCTTCCAGTTTTACTCCTATTATTTTTCTTAGGAAGGCACACATTCTCATTCAAATACTTTGCCTCCCTTGATATAACATGACCATTCATTTAAAGACCTAGTTCTGTCATCTTAAGCCATTCCATGAAAATCGTGTTCCTGTATGTCCTGTTTGCTACTGAATGATGTTGGAAACAAATAATACTGGCCACCAAATGAAGCACTTGGGGTTGATTTCCTTTTTTTAATTAATACCTGAAATTTCAGCCTCACAAAATCAATCTGGGCTTGGAAGACTGGGCTGTGATCTCTCTTTCTTTTGCCGCCAATTAAGAAACCTGCTGTCATGACAATGCTATTGAAGAGGCATGAGTTGAGCAGAATGGCTCTTGCTATCTCACTGCAGAGCTGGCAGGAGTAAACATGTACTGGAGGCTGTAAATCGAACAGATGCTGTGTAGAGAGTGTGCACAAAGGTCACAGTTCTGGGTTGATAGAATCACAGAATGTTTGGGTTGGAGGGGACCTTTAAAAGCCATCTAGTCCAGCCCCCTGCCATGGGCAGAGACATCTTCAGCTAAACCAGGTTGCTCAGAGCTCCGTCCAATCTGACCTTGAATGTTTCCGGGGGTGAGGCATCTACAACTGTTGGGGTTTTAGGAGTTCCCCTTCTGTTTCCCTTTGTTTCTTGAGGAATTTTCCCCATATATGTTGCCGGGACAACAAATTGCTGGGTGTTTAGGAGAGACAAAAGACCTGGCCACAGTGGGGAGGGGTCCAACTGGCCACTCTTTTTTCACCTGGGCTTGTGAGTTAGTTGCTCTCGGCGTTCGGACGGAGAAGGAGAGACGGCCATTGTGTCAGCACTGCAGGTTTCTGCTTTTTTGGCTGCCTTCCTTCTACCGTGCCTCAGGGAGAAACCCCGGGATCCTCGAGGCCGCTTTNGGAAGGGGGTTGCATTTTTTTTGTTTCAAGGGAGGCTCCTGCCTTCCTTAGCAGACACCTGTCTTTCAAACCAAGACAACAACCTTTTGTGCTGCAATTAAACTCAGAGGGAGGATCCCATCATGTGTCACACATAGTGTTACTGCTGAGGGAATTCAGCACACGTAAAACAAAAATTAAACTTGGGAAACAGGTGTGTTGAATCGGAAAGTGTTATTTTTCCCAGGTGAGGCCTTTTTTGGTAGTTTCTTTGTTTAACATTACACTTTGGCAACCCAAGAAACAGTGTTCCTTTCGGGATTCTGACTTGGTCTTATGGCCTTATGACAAGGCAGGATTTTGGGATAGGCAGGAGCCAGGATGTAAACAACATGCTGGAAAAGACACTGCTCAGGGCTCGCTGCTGAAAGGACTTTTTATCTTCTTGCAGGGCTGAAAAAAACAAGTAACTACCAAAGAAACCTCAGCATAGCATGGAAAAACATGTCAGTAATTGCACAGAATGCTGTCTGGATCGATGCTGTATCTTCATGTGCTTGTCTGCCTGTTCAGTATGGACACATTTCTGCATGCTACACCAATTCCTGTGCATATGTACCTCCTGAAGGGCACTGCCAGCAGGAATTCTTCTCCTTCAGTCCTTTTGCCTGCCTGTGCTCAGATCCTCTCACATGCAGCCGCTGCCAAGGCATATTCCCCACCTCAGCCCAGTGAGCGTGTGCGTGGGCACAGCTTTGCACTTCTGGTGGTTCACTGGTGTGTGATGCTCACTGCCTTAAGCTCGAATGGCTGTGATTTGATCTCTGATATCCCTACCCAGACTTGAAAAGAAGACGGTTTCCAGAAAGTGCTGCAGAGCAGCAGGCCAGGGAGCTGCGTCACAGCAGTTTCCCACAGGAAGGGAGGTGTCTGCACTGACCTTGTGCTGATGAAATCCTTGGCTGATCCCGACAAGGTTCAGCTCCTGGAATATTAGTGACAAAGCTGACATCCTCCGGACTCTGTGAAGCATGACTGGGAACAGCATGAACTGCAGAACCCAGGAGAGGGAAGCACAATTAAATAAATACCCTGTTTTCCTGTGCACAAAGGGAGAATTGATACCCTGGTCAAAAAGCCAAGTGCTGTTACAGCAGTTCTCCGTCATAGGCATGTGCTTATTGGCTTTAATCAAGTGTCAGAGAGGATGTCTATGCAGATTTGTGGAACAGATATTAAAACATCCTTTAAAATGGTTTGTGGTGTAGGGTTGAAGTAGCACAAGGAGTCCAGCGTCTCAAATAACAAATAGGAGCAAAGATGCAAAATGCATCTTTGGGGTTTTATATCACAGTGGATGACTTTACTCCCTGTAAAGGAGAGTGTAATCATTTGGCAGGTCTGGAAGATCTTTATAAGGCACAGTAGACTGCTTCCTTAAGGGAGGGGAGCTGTTTAACAGGGATACATTTAACCCTTTGACCTGATGAGGACTCAAACCATCACTTCTATTTATCTCAGACCTCCAAAGGAATTTTTGGGATCTGGTTGGTGAACATGTCATGGCAAACACCTGGCCTGAACCCAACCAGAGATTGTGAGCTTGTGATCTCTCTCTGAGACCAGCAACATCAGGCTTTCTCCAAACTCATTACAGGAATAGACTTCCCCTGACAAAATGACAGGCCCTTGTGATGGCAGTGTGGGACTGTGTGCTTGAGTTCACTCAGAGTGAGAAAGGGAAGGGGTGATGGAAAACATCACCTCTGCTACTGTGCTGACCTGGCTGCTCTTCTGGACTGTATTTGATGGAGCAATCAGTATGGTGCTGCTGCAAACATCAGTGGAAACAGCGAGTGTGGAAAATATTTTCTAATGACAGAAGAGCTAAGCTAACTCTACAGTTGAAATCTTTCTGGCTGTTGGGATGTAAGCACCAATCCTTTTCATTTTATTGTTTCAAGCACCTTGTAGCTCATTGTGCATTTGATGAACAAGGTTGAATTGGGATCTTTGAGCAGGAAACTTCCCCAGCCTGAGTGCTGGAGCAGTTAGTGCTTGCAGAGCACAAGTCTTTGTCTTGTGAAATTAGGTGCACTTACCCACAGGCTCCCAGGGTCCTGTGCATGCTCCCTGCAGACTCTGCAATGAGCTCAGAGATCGATCATGGGTCAGACCCCTCCTGGCTGGTCGGATTTGATCAGTCTTCACAGCTACTGAAAGGGGAATCACAGAATTACTGTAGAATTAGAGAATGGTTTGGGCTGGAAAGGACCTTTAACATAACCCCACCTTCATGGGCAGGTGTGCCACCCACTAGATTAAGTTGTTCAGGGCTTCATCCAGCTTGGCCTTGAGCATTTACAGGGATGGAAATGGGATCCTACTTCATCCCTTCAGACTCATCCCCCTGCAGCCATGCGCTCACACCACCTAATTGACCCCACTGACATGATAACATCGCTGCTTTTTGGATGTCTCAGGCCTGTGAGCCAGCTCACCATCTGCTGAGTGCAGGGGAGGAGGCAGGAATGTGCAGCTGGAGGTGAAGGGGAAGGCAGAACTGGCCTTGGTGGCAGCTGTGCAGATTAAATAATTTCAAAGTAAACTGTGAACATGCTAAATGAACAGTGTGAGCTGGGATCTCACTGCAGTGACTGGTACCTCTCAGCTCAGGTTCAGTGCTCTGCAGTGTGGGGTAAGGGCTTCTGCTTGTTCTTCAGCCAGCAGATGCTGACTAGCTGTGCCTGCTGCTTAAGAGCAGCATTCTGCTGCACGAGCCATCATGTCAGCTTTGGAGCCATGGTAATTTCTCCACGGCACGCAAAGGAGCTAGCCCTCAGTGAGGGATGTGGTCATGTCATGCTTCAAACATAAGCTGATTTTGCTCTGGAAGCAAGATACTGCATTCCTTGGCACCCACACACTGAATGTCCTCTCCTCTGTGCACACATGCTGCCAGCTTTCTGCTTTGAATCCTCTGTGCTGAGAATAGTGATAGTCTAGTATTTTTTTTCCCCAAGATTTGTTCTCTGTGGGGGATCAGCAATTTCCAGCTTTTTCAGAGACAAAACCTTTTCTCTCTTTAACCATTTAGGTCTGTGGAAGTGACAAATCAGTGGGAGATGGGAGCAAACATTGGTGCCAGCTTTGGTGCAATAATTACACTCTGGTTCCAGAAGCCTTACTGTACAATGTACAGAGCAGGCACAAACAGCATTTGACTAAAGAGTATTTGTTCCACCTGGATCAGGAGAAAGGTCATGATGCAAAGGCCAAAAAGAGTATGGCTTGACTTTGAGCCAGGCTGGAGTTTCAGAGCTGAAATCTCATTTCACTGCAGGAGGGAGAAGGTTGTATGGGAAGAGGATACCTGGTGCAGGCCGAGCACAAGTGTTTGCTGCATGCTCACGTGGAATTGCAGCTGCCCTGTAAAATTACGGAGAGGATGTTTGTCTGCATGGCCTGAGCAGAACATTTGCAGAGTAGAGGTGACTCTTACAGTAATGGACAGAAAGGCTAAAATGGTGACTGCTCCAGGACATGGCTGCTGTGTGAAGCAAGGCGGTGGTAATGAAAATTGTTTTGCTTCTAATTAGAGCAGTCACTACTGGCAACCACTCCAGTCTTATCTAAGGAATTTTCAGGCAGTAACTGCATCTTGGTGAAAAGCAGCTCCTCACTTTCTGTCACTCTCTTTCTGAGCTATTTTGTGTGTAATTGTTTTGCTCCCAATAGAGGGGTGGGAGTGTACCCATCCAAACCATGCCTCAAGCTACACTGGCCTGGAAGGCATTTTGGTAAATAGAATTTTCCACCATGATTTGTACTGCATCAGGCTGAGCTGTTTTGCAGAGATGGACTGATTTTGGCTGGTATATTTTATGGAGAAGGCAGGAGAATGGTGAAAAGCGTAGCTGTATCTTTGGTTCTCACAGCACTGGTTGGGATGAAGGAACTCTTGGTGCCTGATCCATCACTGTGGATGTAAAATAGAGTTGTCCATGCTAATTCAGTTCTCTAGGAGCAGTTCTGTTCAGGCTAATTTACCAGCTCTGTACTACCTGGCAGCTTCTGGGACTTACATGAACCATGGTATGTGGCACATATTCCACAGGAGAAAAAATAATTTTTTTTCTTTGTCTCAGACATAACTAGTGACTTGACCTTGGGTTTTCCACGTCATAGTAACATACAGTATCTGAACTCCATTCTAAAAAAACCGAACCCACCAAACAATGACACTGTTTTCTGCTAGAAGCTAAATATTTAAAGGCATCCCCTGGTCAGAAATCATCCTAAATCACTATTGAAAGAGAGAAGTAATTCATTGAAAACACCATTCATTAATTAGAGTGTGGCCTGGACCACAACAGTGTATTCTCTGAAGACACAGATTTATTTATATTTAGTTACTGAAGGATATGTGAAAAGACTAGTGACAATTGTTGATGATGGTTCATAAGGGAGGCTGCTTGCTGGTGCAAATACATAAATTATTGAGACAAATTTATCTGGCTGGAACACTGCATAAACCAGCAAATGATCTGAAACTTATGTGGAATTAATTGCGTTTGCCTTTGCAGATGTCTGGCTTTTGAGCACCAGAGCTTTGGAGCTAGCAAACATGCAGGCAGCTCTGAGAAGACCTGACTGCCCTCAGGTTCCTGCTCAGCCAGATACCAGTAAGAGTTCATTTCTCCTGCAACAAGTAAAATTCAGCTGGGTGTCACTGTTAGAATTACCTGTTTCCCGTATGTTATTGTTTTGTGAAGCTGTATTGAAGATACTTATAGAACCAGGACAGTCAAGTTTACCCTAACCCAAGCTGCATGACCAGCCTGACAAGAACTTAAAAGCATTGTGTGATACCTACTAACACTTGATTACCATTGCAAAGTGGCTGCATCTCTCACAATCTCACATTCCTCAGCTTTGTCAGAATTAAAGTGCTGGAAAGAAAAAACTTTCCTGCTCTGGAAAGTTTTCTGAGGCAGCTTTATTGCATTGTAGACAAAGCCTTCCATGATTTTTTTATCCTAAGTCTGAATGCTGTGTTTGGTGATGAACCTTCTTGTAAAATAACCCTGGGCAGAAAAGTGAAGCCTAATGTATGGTCTGATGTCAAATCAAAGAGGTAGACATGTGTCTAATGCTATGTCCCAGTTTTTTGGGCTGCTGTGAAGATGAAATAGGACTCACTTGTGACAATACTATATTTGCATTTACTCTCACCTCACCAAAATGCTCTCACATTTTGGAAATCAAGCACAGGAATTAACTCTACTGTTACTGATTGACCGGTGATTTAATGTTTCCTGTGCTGTCCAAATCCTTTAAATAATGCAGCTTCAGCTAGTTAAGGAAGGCAAACATGGATGTTTGAGCTCAGTTCAGCAAAGTGCTTTAGCATTCATCAAACATCAAGTGCACAGGCAAGCAGAATTTCAAGGGTCACACCTAAACACCCTCCAGAAAAGGAGATGGATAGCTCTGTACTCATCTAAAAAGCTTTCTCCTTTACAGACAGTTTTTAATTCAGGTCATTTTCTGTCAGATTCTTAGTGAGATTTCCTGAGATTTCAGCTGAAGAGATACCTACATAACCCACAGGGGAACATGCCCATCTGGCAGAGGACCTGCGTGAGGCTGCCTCAGCTGCTGTAGCTCTTTAGCACAAACAGGCAGCTAAAGCTTTGCTTGAGGAAGTTCTCAATTAAAGTGAGATTGTCTGGGGAGGCCGGAGACTCTGTTGTGTGGGGTCCTTAGGAATGACCTCCAGGAATGGTTCAGGTCAAGCTGATCCTGTGTCAGAGCAGCATGATGGACCAGATGACAGCCAGAGGTCCTTTCCCAGGGATTTCATGTTCCCAGCAGAGCTGTAATTGAACGAACGAAAGGTCAAACATTTTGTACCTCATTGTGTGTGCCCCATAATGTATGAGTAATAGGTAACTGTTAAATCAGTTTCCATTGATAAACCACCAACTATCACTTAATAATTTAATGGGCTTCTCCTCATAAGACTTATGCTCCAGACCCTTCACCAGCTCTGTTCCCTTCTCTGGACTCACTCCAACCCCTCAATGTCTTTCTTGTTGTGAAGGGCACAAAACTGAACACAGGGTTTGAGGTGTGGCCACACCAGTGCCCAGCACAAGGGAGAGTCACTGCCCTGGTCCTGCTGGCCACACTATTGCTGAATCAGGCCAGGATGCCATTTGCCTTCTTGGCCACCTGAGCACACACTGGCTCACGTTCAGCCACTGCCAACCAGCACCTCCAGGTCCTTTTCCACTGAGCAGTTTTCCAACCACTCTGTCCCAAGCCTGGAGTGCTGCTGGGTGGTGTTGTGACCCAAGTGCAGAACTCAGTACTCGGCCCTATTGAACCTTCTACAATTGGCCTCAGCCTGTCTGCTGAGCCTTCCTATCTTCCAGTAGATCAACATTCCCACCCAAGCTGGTGTTTGCAGACTGACTGAGGGGACACTTGATGACCTCATCCAAATCATTGATGAAGATGTTAAACTGAGCCCTGGAGGACACCACTTGTGACCAGCCACCAACTGGACTTAAATCCGTCCACCACCTTCCCAGTTAATGATCTTCTGCCTCTTCCTGCTCTTTCCCTCATCATTCTCTGCATCTGGAAGGGTAGAGAAGAGCACTGCTTGTGCTCCCAATCCCTTAACCAGTCATCCCAAGGCTCTGAAATCTCTCCTGATTGCCTTTGGGTGTTTTGTTGCAACTTCATTGCTGTCTACCTGAAAAATCAATAACAGATGATAATCTGAGGGCTGTAACAGGTTAGGGAACTTTTTCTTCACATCTTTAACCCAAGCTCCAGGGAGACAGCAAGCTTCCCTAAGAGGTGGATCCAGTCTGCAGTTTCTCTCACTCACTCACTCTCTCTCTTTCTCTCTGATACTCCTCAACCTCCTCACGGAGCTTTGCTGCTACATAAAGAATTTCCTCTACCTGGATGCATCTAAAATAATGGAACTGAACTCTCACACTGGGGAAAGCTGCAGGTGAGCTCTGCAGCACAGCTGGGAATAAACCAGAGCTTGCCCCTAAGGGCACAGCTGGGAATGGCTCGTAGCTGCCAGGATGTTGTGGGATCCATGAAGGGCAGGAAGTCTGTCCCTGAGGATGAAGAGGATGCCTCAGCTCGGCCGGCTTGCAGAACTGCTGTGGACATGGTTTTGGAGACATCACACCAAGCAAGAGACAAGCAGAGACAGCCCCAGAGCATGAAGTTTGTCTCAGCCACATCCTGGACAATCTCCTGGTGAGTGAGGGACATCTCCTGAGGAAAGCCAAGGTGAGGTCATTAGGTGAGTCAGGGAAAGGCAGTGACCAAGTGGAACCAGTGTGTGAGCACAAAGCATCATTGTCTGTGACTGGTGAGCTTCCTTTTTTCTTGGAATAGGATCTGAGAGACAAATGAAGTGATTTCCACCCCCTCTCACTTCTGGTGGTCTGACCTCAGAAGGGAGTGGTAGAGAAACCAGCTGGGAGTAACTAGCTATTTAAAATGGATCAAGATTGTAGCTGGGAAAGTTCCAGAAAGGACTGCTGGGGAGGGAACATGGAAACACCCAGGACATTCAGAACCAGCTAGCCAGTGAACTTGGAAAAGAAACAGTGAAGCAAAGCAGTCTCTCCTCCACTAATCAAGAGAAATAAAGAATTGAAATACCCCCTGGAACTGATGGAAAATCAGGTCAGGAACAGAAATATTCATGCACTCACTCTACTGGAGAGTAAAGAATTTCCAAACCCAATTTCTTTTGTGGAAACCTGGCTCCCTAAGGCTCTGAATGAGATGCAGAGAATGTCCCACTGCATGTGGTGTGCTGGTTCAGGATCCCTGCCAGGGCAATCACTCCCAATAACAAGCAAAGCAAAACTGAGCTGCCAAATTTCAAATGTTCATGGGAGAGGGAGGCTCATGACTGTAGAGAGAGCAATGAGGAAGCATGAGTTCATTTACTCCCAAATCAGCGTGAGTGTCCTCAGCTTGTTGTGCTGTTGCCTCAGATAACACAGGTTCAAGATCAGTTTCTCATTGTTCTGGGAACTGTACTGATTCACAGCCCAAGGAAAGTACAACTAAAATTTAAGGTACGAGGAAGCAGACAGATGTGCCATGGCGGGTGAAACTCATGGAAACGGGACACCATATGGAGCAGAGAGGGGTGTGATGTCTCAGTGTTTGTAGACTCCAGAAGCAGACACGAGGCCCTTCTATGGAGGGCAGCCTTCAAGTCTATGCAATACATGCCATGGAAACAGAACTATATTAATATATATTTGGATTGGAAGGCACCTTTAAAGATCATCTAGTTCAAGCCCCTTGCTTACTGCAGGGGGTTGGACACATTCAGCCAGGTCAGGTTTCTCATGTCCTTTTTCATCCCAAATTCTCTCTCTTTCTGACTCTTCACTTCCCAGGGCTTCCCTCCCCCTATCCCTCCTTTTTTTTTTTAAATTACCCTTTTCCTGACAGTCTCTTGGCTGAAGCCATCTTATGTTGGCAATAGTGTTGGTTCAAATGGAAGGCTGTGCTAGAGATCTCCACAGTCCCTTCCAAGCAGCATTGCTGTGATTTTGGGGGGATGCCAAACTCCGCTTAGCCCCAGAGTTTCCCTCTAGATGTGCAATCTCGTGATGGTTTCAATGATTTTCTGCAGAGACAACTGTTGTCTTTCAACTGCTCTCTGCCTCTAGCTCATTGCAATGTATCAGAACAGGCACCCAAACAGCCTGATGCGACTCCCCAGCAAGTTTTGGGTCACACTGGCACTTCCCGCGTCAGGTATGCCTGAAGAAAAGAGAAAAAAGCTTTCTTATTTGTTGTTTTTGTCAGCCTGCAAGGTGAGTCTAGGATTATTTACAAAGTTGTATAAAATACCCGCGAATATTTCAGGTACACTATCTGCTGTTACATTTTAAAAAAAATCTGAAAAAAGAGACACAGAAGAAAAGCCCCATGTAAACAACAAAAATACAGCTGCCTTTGTGTAATCTGCAGGCTTTGTGCAAAAGGGCCTCTGTGTCAGGGACATCTGAGCTGCTGGGGCACCTGGAGTGGTGTCTCTGGTTTGACAGCCCTTGTTAAACCTGAGTGAATATTTGCTTTACCAGCCAAGGTTCTCTTTGCAGCACCAACCACTGTCCTAGCTCCCCCTTCAGAGTTCGACTCTCATTGTCTGGATGTCTTCCTGCTCCTGGGATGAGTCACTCCATGGAGGTGCCAACCTCTCTCTGGTGAATGCAGGGGCACTGGGGCCACCTCGGAGGTTGTGAACTGGGAGGGGAGAATTTATGAACACACGCACACACGGGCTTCCATGCCCCAGGACACTAAAAAGGGATAGCAGCAAACACTGAGCAGCACCCTTGTCACCAGCTTGGCAAACATGACTTGTTTACAGCTCAGGGGCTCACACAGTGCGTATTCCAAGGAGGCAGGTCGGGACAGGAGCTGGGAGAGGTCTCCAGAGTTCCGTCTCACCCAAGTCAGACCAAGCTGTGACTCAGTGAGCAAACACATCTGAGCACTGGAGCCTCGACTGGACTTGCTGCAGTAATCCTGAAACTTCTGTTTGCTTCCCAAATTTAGCAGTGAGGGAACAACCTAGTAAGGAAGGAGAATGGCAGATAATGTTTGCTTCCTTTTGATATAAATATACTTCCAGAACAGGGTCCCTCAGTGCAAACATTCCCACAAGAGGAAAAAAACAAGCCAAGTTATCACAGGACAGCCGGTAAATGGTAACAGTAATAACAACAGCAGCAGCCCTTTCAATTAATTCTTTATTTTCTTTTGTAAATGGGATTACTTTGACCTGACAGAAGAATGCACCAGGAAATGATGTTGCACCATCTAAGGAAATAACACCTCTTGTATTTCCCCACTTCTCCTTTCTCTGGTGTTCCGTCAGGATTTTGTGAGGCTGTTGCAGGACACAAGAGGGGCAGGCTCTGAAGAAATCAGTCTGATCTCCTGGTGCAACTTATTATTTTGGAAATCAATCCAGCCCCTGGGAACTGAGGGTGCTTTCTCTGAAAAGCAATTTCAACCTACTTTGTTGCTCAAGACATGGTGTATAAACTTAGTATATTCCTGTGACAGAAGCTTTAAAATGCATATAATGTGGGCAAAGACACACAGAAATGACCCCTTGGTCCAGCTTATGTCAGTATTGTCATACAGAGGCAAAAACTCCCTGCCCTCCAAAAAGGCACTCCTTGAAAAATGCAGTCCTTGAAGTTGACATTATTTTATCTGAGTTTCTGTTACTGCTCTTTGTGCATTAATTGCTACATGATGTGAAAAGGAAAAACAAGGACAAAAGGAAAATCTTGTACCATTTCTTGCTTCAGACAATTAGCATAATTTCTTATTACTTTGTGCAGAAGTTCAGCATAAAATTGCTTAACCTCCAGACACTGAGCATTACAGGTGTTGTAAATGTTAGAGGGTCCACCTGAGAGCCCTGACTGTTTTTACAGGGATAAATACAGGTGAAAGAATAATTTGTAATGAATATCATTCAACAAACCATGTCTTCCATTTGTGAATTGTCCGTGAAGAGATTGTAATTTTCTTGAGCTGTTTGCTGAATCACTTCTGGAAATCATTCTTCACTAGCAGCTTCTTGGAGAGCAATTTGCTGGGAGCATTTCATATACAAAGTTTGCAACTTGAGCTATTTTTATGAGGTGTGTCACTTCCCTGGTAGGATCCATTCCCTAGTTAGATGAGTGTAACTCCTGAAATTTGAATTTGTGTTCTGTGTGATTCCAGTTATGAATATGAATTTTGAAACTTTGCAAAGGTGTCCTGAATTATTTGCTTGATATCTGTTCTAAATAGATTTGCTTTTTGCAAATATTGGTAAAACATGGAAAACAAAACCAGCAAGGTTGAGGCAAATTCATTACAGCACTCAAATGAACATCTGGGCTGGTCTAACTTCCTGAGATCAGGCTCTGTGCTTTTGGTGTGATGGCTGGTTTGCAAGGAGTGGCATATCATCTAGGGTCCAACAGTTTTTGGAAATGGTGTTATTGAAAAGGTAGAGATAAAAGAAAACCCATCAGAGGTCAGGCTTAAACAAAAAGTGTTAACAATGGTGATGAGTGGGTGCTTCATGTGACATTCAGAATTACTGACCCTGATATTGCTCAGACACAGCCGTTCTGCTGACTTGGGAAGAGCCTTTCCTGGTGTCCTTCATCTCTGCCACAGCAAAATTAATTTCCAAATTTTCCTCAGCTGAAACAGTTGACAGGCAGGAGATTAGCTGGAAATTAGGTCATCTGGGAAGAACACCCCTCTCTAAAATACTCCCAGAGATATTGTTCAAACCTGAGACTGCAGTGGAGGCCTTAATGGTGGATAAAAAGAAGAGAAGGCTCTTTAGACAAGGTTCATGTTTCTGTTGGCAGTGCTGTACGAAGTTGTTCCAGAATGTGTGATAGTGCCAAGGATTGTGTTCATTCAGGCTGGGCTTGGCTTTTCCTCTTCATGTCCCCACGATGACAGCTTGTGTTGAAGGTGAGGGAGGGTGGAGTGCGTGGGAACCCACTGGAGGATTGTTTTCTCCTCAGCTCCTTGGTGCTGCCCCAGCCTGTGCAGTGCCTTGGAGGAGAGATGTCCCTGAAGAGCTGAGGCATGAACCTGAGGACCAAGACTGTGCACAATGTGCCCATCTCCTCTCTCCCTCCCAACATCAGATGCAAATGGCTGCCTATAAAAATTTGCCTTTTATGTCAAGACAGCTGCAGGAAGGCAGCAGAAAATGAGGCTCACAGGTTTGTTGAACTGGAAGGGAAACTAAGCCTTTTAATATTTGCCTCTGCACTCTTTCAATCACAGAGAGAGAGAAGGCCTTATCTTTTGGTCACAAAAGAAGTATTGACAAGGCCTCGAGTAATCCCAGCAAGACCTGTTCAAATAAAAGTTTGCAGAGCACAAAGCTGTGAAAATTAAGGTGTTCAGAGAGTCTATCACTCAGTTGGGAGCGAGTACTTCCTGAGAGCCCACAGCCACTCTAATAAGCCTGACAGAGACAAGATCCCTCTGGGATCTCTCTTCCACCAGGAGACAGACAGAAACGAGACAGGCACCTTTCCTGAAGGAGCATGGAGTGGTTAACAGAAAATCCTCAATTATAGGTGATCAGGATTCAGGGCTCCTACTAGTGGATGCACTGCTGGCCTTCCTCAACCCAAAGGTTTTAGTTAAAAAGGCAGACAAATGAACTACTTTAGCCCAGTAATGATTTCATAAATGCACGTGTCTAAGTAATGATTCTCTGTATTATGCCTTCCTCCCACTTGTATTAAGCCATCACGCCTGGATAATCTAACACTTTGAATTAAGCCCTCCTGGTTTACCCATTCTGTGCTGAGAAATTCTGCCTGTGCTCAGCAAATCACTGACCCCATCAAGGCCTTACAAGTACAAAATCATTCATTTTATTTATACAAGTCATCCTACAGGCCAGATTTATAGGGCAGGCAAAGCAAATGCACCTGTGTTGATGCAGTGGTAATTTCATCGTGTTCTGTCGGGGGAGTCTGCTTAAAGATGACACTTTCATGGTGCAGCTTGATGGGGTTTGGCTACAGAACAGCCCAGCTGGCCAGCAAGCAGGGGTGAGCAGAACAGGGCTGGATCTGAAAGTGGCTTTTGTGGCTCTTTTATTTCTAATAACATACATCAAAAGAAAGAAAAAAAAAAAGAAAAGAAAAGAAAAAGGGTTCATTTTGAAGAAGAGGGGAAAATAACTACTCATTGGCTGCAAGAGGATTAACAAGGTAGTTTACCATAGTATTAGAGGGGAGGAAGTCTTTTTATGGAAAGTACTGTGGGGAAGATGATTGTTTTTACTTGCAGTTGTTTTCCTTGCCTCCCTGTTGTTCTTTTTTTCAGTTCTGTAGAACAGGCTCAGAAAGTGGTACAAATCATATTATTTGTTAATGTGCCAGCCTGGCGAGTGGAGAATTTTTAGTGGTCTGCAAAGAGAACAAGCACAATTCCTGTTATTTGTTAATCACCTCTGTGTGCTTAACTTTCAAAGCCTGTTTTAAATATTTATCCTCCTTTTTCTCCAAGGATTTGTGATTTCCTCTAAGAAGAAAATTAACACTATCCCAGCCAAAAGAACAACAGTAATGTTTCATTCCTTCCTGAGCCCAAACCTGGTGGGCATAGAGAAGGTAACACTCACAAGGAGTGATTTAACATCTTCAGCTTTCCATTTGAAATCTGAAAACAAAACTCAGGGAGTCCTCTATCACAGTAAAGAAAAAAAAACAAACAACAAAACAAACAAAACCCACAAAAAACCAACAACCAAAAGCCACCCCAAACTTTTGTTTAAGTAAGCAGCTTCACACAAACTCACCTTTTAGCATTTCTAAGAAGAAGAGTTGCAAGTTACAACTGCTGGGAATGGATCCGTACAGAATAAGCCCTGGCTTGTCACAAACTTTTGGTGAACCAATAAATGGCCAGTCTCAACACATTGTATTCCAGCTATTGTGCAAGTCTTCCAATAAATAGACAACCTAGGTTGCCTGGTTCTTACTCACCTCATTTGTCGGCCCAGGAGATGGGAAACAGCTTAATGCAATTCAGTACAGTCAGACTTCGACTCCTTTTTTTTTTTTTTTCTGATATGTGACCTTAACTGCTTGCAATATTGTCGAGTTCCTTTCAGTTTTTGTGTGGTGTAAAGGGCCATTAAGTGAGTCATTCTGTGGAGATAAAAGAAGACAGCAAAGCCCTAGCGAGATTCGGGGTCCTGCTGGACCCCGGGTAGAAATCCCTGGATGGAGTATGATTGCATGGGTTGTTTCTCTATGGGATGAATCACAAACAGGCATTCAAACACCACAATGATTTTTTGTTTTTTTATTGAAAGCATTTCTTTCAGCTTGATAAATTGGTTACTCTTTCCCATGCAAACAACTCTGATTATTCATCATGATATTTGTGTGTTTTTAATTTCCCACGAGAGTTATATGTGGGATGGAAGTTTTCTTTTATCATTTGATAAGGCATTGTTTTAAAATGCCCATCATCCAATCAGGGAGGATAAGCCTAGTGATTGAAGTCAGCAATTACAAAATCTGTATACTGAATACCTAAAGGTTACAGCTTACAAACAGTCAGATGACAAGAAAATACTGTGTGATACTAATCACTAATCATAGCTTGCTTAAGAATGACATTTCCAGGAATCAGGATCAATCTGCCAATGATTCACTAGCTGTAGAAAGAATTAAATTCATAGCATGCATTATTTGAAGTGAATGTTTTGATCAGTTCACTATCAAAAGCTGATTCCCATTGGCTACAGAGGAAGGAGGCAATCAAAGTCACCTCTATTTTTCACATAACTTGTTTTTTTTTCAGTTAAATACTGACATCAAAAATTTGTCATACAAAGACAGAACCTTGTCTCTAGCCCTGTGTTACACACAGTGAAATGCCAGTCCCACTGATTTTGGTGACAAAATTCCCATTCATTTACCCTCATGTCAGAGAATTGATTTTTATTGACACACTGGGGAGCAATTAATTATTTACCCAGCAGCCTGAGAGACCATTTCAAAAGGATTTATTTAAGGTGCTGTTCTTTAAGAATCAGTTATCTTGAGGCATGTGATACCCCATACAGTTCACTCTGCTTAAATACCTTCCACTCAATTAGCTCATGTTTTTATTCAAGAGAGGAGATGGATAGGTCTCTTCAGCTGGCAACGCTTTCAGAGTGTGTCAGGCCAAAGGGAAGCTAATTACAGGCAAGAGAGAAAAATGTGGAAAATACTGTTTGCAGAGGGCACTGTAGAGAGGAAACTTTGTTGTGAGCAGCCCTCTCTCACATTACACATACTGGAGCTGTACTCTTCTGACCATAAGATTAATGATGCCAAGCCAAACATTATACCCATGTCTCAAGGGTCACAGGAAAACTTCTTTTTTTATCATCTGTTTCTCGTTTTGCTGGCCACTGAGGTATTTACTAAGGAATTAGTATATATCTAGGTTTAAATAGATTAAAATAGAAACATGCCACTGTTTACTGGATACATCTGCTCTCATTAGTATAACTTGTTGCTGTTGGCATGAAGCAGTTTAATTAAAATGACAGCATAGTTTTCTGTGGAATCAGAGCCTGGTCCCAGTGGGGCTCCTCAGACAGATGTGAACAAGCAGTGCCTGCTGTGGTGGCTGCAGAGAGAACCCAGGGCAGTCCCCTCTCTCTCACCCCTTCAGACAGTCCCTCCTGGAAAGGCCAAGGACAGAGCAGTGCTTCCACTTTTGATAGACCTGTTGTTTGTTTTTTTTTTTCTTTCCTAGTTATCCTGCATTTACTTTAGTCCCACTCATTCTGTTAATGCCCACGAATGTTGTATATTTGTTAGTGACCTAGGTGTAGGATGCTGCTGGAGGAAAGTCTGGAGGCACCATCTCCTCTGTTGCCCATGTGGCTGTCACAGAGCAATTTGTCAGTACTCCTCTGCCCCAGGACCCAGACAGGTTCCAGAAAATGCTGTGATTGACTTGGAAATTATGAAAAAGTTAATTAACAGGGTCATTTGCCTTCTGTTGCTGTGTTTTTAGATGATACCTGGCAAATGTACTTAGGGATTTTTTCCTGCAATGGTGTAGGTTAGAAACAGGGCTGGATCAGGAAACTACTCTAGCATGTGAAAAAGGTGAAGGTTTTCAAAGTACATGGTCAAAGAATACTCCCACTGAAGTCAAAACCTGGTGGCTTCCTGGGGTAGTCACCAGAGAGAGGAAGGTTTCTTCAGGGAGTCACTGAAAGACCTTGGAGACCACTTCCCCAGCATCTTTTCTTGTTATAGTTTACTAAATAATATAAATCCTACATTTCAACAAGAGGGTGACTCAGTTTTCTAATGGAATGGGAGGAACCAGTAGATCCAAGTCCTGCCACGTCTGCCTGACAACATAATTTCTGCATCTCTCTTTCAGTTCCACCTTGGACCAGCCACTTGCTGAAATGACACTGTTTTGAAGGGAAAGATGCTGTCATCTCTCAACCACTTTTGTTAGGAGAGAAAATCAGCCACCTACTCCTCACCCAGCAAGCAGAGCAGCGTGGTTAAAACATTTAACTTGTGGTGAAATCTGAGGCCTCCGCTTTCCATTCTTTCCGAGGCAAGAGCACGATTATGCAGCTGGGTGTTTTCTGAGGTGGTTTCAGGAAAGTGCCCGTCCTGCCCGCTCTCTGGGCAGGAGGCAGTGGGGCCTGGAGACCTGTGCTGTGCAAACACAGGGGTGAGTGTTGGGGTGAGCCATGGCCAGAGCCATGGTCAGCTGGACCAGGCAGATCAAAAGGTCCAGTGGTTTGATGCCTCCACAGCTCAAGGACTTGAAGGCACAGTAAGCACCCAGACAGTGGTGTGAAGCACGCTGACCCTTGGCTGCTGCCTCCCCCCACCCCTTATGGCTCATATTTGGTTATCCTTCTAGAAAGTTCTATGTTCCTCGGTTGGTAATTGGCTCATGTTGCTCCTCTACCCCCCACTTCTTCTCCCATTTCGCCCTGGTCCCTTCTCCCCCCTTTTGTGAGACCCCATAACTGATATTTTATTGGTTATTGTATGTTCCCCCCACCTGTTATGTAGGAGTATAAAACCTCGTGCCCGCCTAATTTTATCGGCTCTCCTCGTGGACTTCCCCTGAGAATAAACCCTTCCCTGTCCCACGAGGAAGTCCCTCAGCTTCTTCCCTCCTCCTTGGCGCACCTTGGCACCGGGAGGCAAGGCAAACCCGAGCTGGTGCTCCGCCTGCCCTCCAGCACCGCGATCGGCTCCGTCCCCCTCAGCTGGGGCAGGCAGAGCATGGCCCGGTGCTGAGCTAGCCCGTGCAGCACCACAGCACACCTCTTCCCCCAGAGGACTTTAGTGCACATCTGGGATGGGGGAACTTTCTGCTCCAAGGTGGCCAAACATCTGTTGAAGCACTTTGAGATATCTGGCCATCAAAGTATGGTAGAGGTGGACCTAGAAAGAAGGGAAAATGCCCTGGTGCTGATGAGCTCTGTGAATCAACGGGGCTGAAGGTGCCTCTTCTCCCATCTAAATAGCCAAAAGCAGGAAAACAGGTGTTGACAAGACATATGGACTCCTGCTTGGAGTCTCAAGGGTGGGCACTGGCAGACCTGGAGTTAAAACCAGCAGCCCTTGATGGTCTCATGGGTCCAGAGGCCATGGGATAGAGCTTCACTTGCCTGTTCTACCCAGTTCTACCTGCTTTTTGCTTCTAAGTAGCTCCTCACTGCCTCCCCCTCGGTTAGCAGCATGGAGAAGCAGTGAAGGGGAGCCAAGAATCTGCAGTGGGGATGTGTTTGTGTGGATGAACACACTTTCCACACATAAAAGTAATAAAGGGAAAATACTACATAAGTTCACTTGCTGACTGTCTTGCTCCAGTGCCATGGCCCAAGAACAATCACCCAAACTCATCCATGTGTGAAAACTGTAATATTGGAAAAGGCTCCTGTGTTTGCTATTAGTCATACTTCTTTATAACAACTTTCCTCTGTAAGTGGATACAGAAATAACTCCTCAGATTATGGATTGGAGCAGGGAGCTGTATTTGCTTAGTGGTGTAGCTGCACTGATTGGCATCCCCCTGCTCAGGAGAAATGTTTTTAACCAGCCAGAACAACAAATACTGTTGAAAAACCTACATGGGTTACACTGGCAGCATTTAAATGTAAAAACAACTAGGTGTTTCAGGAGCCAAAACACGATTATTTTTAATTCACTGTGGTTAGGAGTGGTTATTATTTATTGTTTGAACACAGCAGCACCTACTGGCTCCAGCCAGAAATCAGGACTTCACCACAGTAGGTGTAAAAGGGAGTAAAAAGGAGGTCTGAGTCTGAGTAGGAAGCAGCTGGCAGAGAGTTTGGATAGAAGCAGCACAAGGGAGGAGCAGGAGGGAATGGGAAGACTGGTCTGACTGGCCTGGTTGTGCTGGGCTGGCTGCGTGGTGCTGGGCAGGCTGAGCAAGGAGCCTTGTGGAGGGAAGGGAGCTGGTGGTGATGAGCTGTGCATGTTTCTGGGCGGAAGGAAAATGAAATCTGGAGGTGTGGCAGGAGCTGGAGAGGTGTCAATGCCTCAGTGACACGCTGCAGCTTGTAAGAGAGGAAGGGGAGGAGGACACAAGGGATGCAGGGGGAGAAAGGACTCACCAGTTAGCAGTACAGTGTGGGATAATGGGATGGGCAGAGGTGGCAGGAGAGTGGCAATGAGAGTTTTCTCATCCAAAAGTACTGAATTGGAGGAAAAACCCAGATTATCTATTTCTCCCCCCCACCCTTTTTTTTTTTAAATTAAAATTTCTTTTTTTTTAATTAAAAATATTTTTTTTTCCTTTAATGGGAAGGGTTTTTCCAAAAAACCCACCCTTGGAAAAGCTAAAGCTAAGCTGTTTGCCTTGGCAGTTTCCAAGCTGGGATGGTTGTGCCAATTTCACATCCAGCCTGCAGGATGCAGGATACCCTGGCACCACCCTTTGCCAGCCAACCCTGCTGGCAAAAGGCTCTCAGGGCAAGTGGACATTGGTGTCTGTCCTCTTTCTTCCCCATCCTCACTTCCCAAAATCCAGACCTCTTCCTCTGCTGAACTTGGCTGCAAATCTTTCCATTCTCTGGAAAGCTGTTGTTCATCTTCCTCCCTATTCAAGAATGACATGGAACCTTCCACAATAGTTTTGATCGTTTGATTTTTCCTGCAACAGAAAATGGAAATTATCTACAAAAGTGATTTTGTTCCACAAATATTTAGTTTCCTTTCCTAAAAACATTTTTTGCTTAGAGCATCATTCTCATGGAAACCTTTGTGGCCTTAGTGGTAAAATTGCAGTGAAGGAAATTATTTTTGCAACATTAATTCAAACATATATGGTTAGGAAGAGTTTTGTCTAGGCCAGGAATCAGGAAAAATAAAAAGTAGTTAAAGTCTGTATTCAATTCCATTTTAAGATCTCTCTTCTAGAGCTCTCTCCATCTAATGGCTCAGAAATGTCCAGGGAAGTTCTATCATTTCTGGTTTCCATCTCAGACTGAAACAGAAACAAGCAAGTAGCCTTATACAAAACCTTGTCTTTTTGAAGAGTTTTCCAATTTCCTATGTTTTTATCCTCATGAAGTTTAGATAAAACATCCAAATTTTTCCTTTTTTAAACAGAAGCCAGACTCAAAATCTGCTGAGGTTTCCCCATCACTAATTGTAGCGTGTATGTGAAATTATTTGCTGTGAAGGTGAAGGGTAGTGTTAAATTAAAATTAGACGCATCAAGGACAATGCTGTCTTGCCTTGGCAAGTGTAGGGGGTTGGTGCTCTGAAAGATAGGTTTTGTTTTGTCACATTGTTTTCCTAAATGATCCAGAAGGATGAAACTGAAGGAGTGTTGTGGGTTTTTTAGAAAAACAAACAAACAAACAAAATCTATCTTGGGGAAAAAAAAGTAATTTTCTGTTTCATCATTTCATTTCATTCTCCCTGCACATACTGGGAAACATACATGATATTTTTCCTCTCTCCTCAAGTTAAAATGCCAGATAAGGACAGGTCTTATCAGCCCACTGGAGGCAGGATTCATCTCCACTGTTGTCCAGGGAGTGAAGAATGTGTGTGTGTGAACTGGGCTCATTCCCTGCTGCCCAGGCCAGGCCTCCTTGGGCAGCAGAAGGGGTTCCTTGGCTGCAGCAGCAGCCACAACACTTTCCCAGTTGGAATAAATGTGTTTTCCTCACAGGCACCTCGAGCAAAGGTCTGTGTTGCTGAGAGAGGTGGAGAGAGATGCTCCAGAGATGAAACACCACGGTCCCTGCTTGACAGCCAGCCTTGTTTTATTAAAAACCACATCCTGCATGTATGGCTCGCCTGAGGCAAAGCCCAGCATCAAGGCAGCGTGTCTACCCTGAAACCAGCTCCTTGCAAATCGAGGTAGGCACCTTGTTCCCTGTCAGTTCCCAGAATGCACAGAAATGCTGCTGAGCTCCTCCTAAAACTCTGAGTGTCATGTTTCCATGCTGAGAGCTGGGTTGGCTGGTCCCTCGACCACTGTGAGCCACATAAAACTTATTATTGAGCAGCAACACATCTTCTTCAAAGTTATAGATGATGGTTTGCTGTCCTGGTGATTTTTTTTAACTATGCAAAGAGTGGTTATCTGAGCTTTTGACTTCTTCATGCCATGAAAGCTTCCTGAGTAGAAATATCTGGTGGCTGTGAGTTCAAGCCAAACTACTTCAAATTATAAAGGGTCTTTAAACACAGAAAAATCTTACAAATGGAAAGACTTTTCAACTCTCATTTTTTGAAAATAGCTACTGGATGGGGTCAGGTAGGGTTCCTGAAGTGTTTGACCTGGAATAAACAAAAAGGATATTTTGGAAATTTTGGAAAGTTGAAGGACTTTTATTTTTAAAATCTGTGAATGTTATACAGAAAAGGATGCCTAGCTTTTCTATGTGCTACCAACAAGATTGTCCTCTGAAAATGGCAAAATGAATGCAGTTCCCTTTGCTCAGTCTAACAAAAGTCATAACAGAAGTAAACCCAAATAAATTTGTGATTGTTAATTTCAGAGTGGCAATTGAAGAAAGAAAACCAAGAAGCACAACAAACCACAACCGAACCAACACCTCCCTCCCCTGCACAATCTGTGAGCTAAATTCCCCTGAAATTGCCCAACATTTGATCCCAGTGACTCAAATTATTGTGAGCTTGGAATGATATCAATTACTCTCCATTACTACCCAAGGGCTTGCTGCTATAGTGGTTAATAAGCCAAATCCTAAGGTGCCCTTTCCATTTGTGGGTAAGGTCAAAAGCAATTAAGGAATGGAGGATCTGTGGTGAAAGCTGCACAAGTGCAATATTGGTGGTGGTTTTTTTTTTGCAAATCAAAGTCACGTCATTCAAGCAGTGCTGGGTTTGATCAGCAGATGGGCTCTTCCCAGTGCTATCCAGACTCAGAGGTCTGTGGAAAACCAGCTTTCCCTTGATCCCACCTGCACTGTGGAGCTGTAACTCGTGGCTTATCAAAGACAGTGCATTTAGGGTGTAGTTAAAGCAAGTAGGTGTCAGAAAGAATCCAAATGACATCACATATTTTGAAAATTTGAGATACTTTTATACAAGACAGATAAATCATCATATAAGTGGACAAACTGTTCTCTTACACCGGTATCTGCCATATTAAAAGCACATTCCCTGTGTCTGACCCTACTTTTAATTTCAGTTTAGCTCCATCACTGGGCCAAGGTACTTTCTGTGCACCTGAATACAGAATCCTTCTCAATAGGATGAGATGAAGTCATGTCTTACTGTGACCAGACCCTCTTGAGGTTCCTCTTGCAAACCTCCCTGGTTTTTTTCCTAAACTCAGAGTAATTTTACACAAGCCTTTATTTTGCGTGGATTTCAACGTCTCGCTGAAAACTGGAGTATCCAGAGGTGGTATCTGATGTCAGCGAAGTTAACTTCCTCAGACACACTGGTCCTAAGGAAGACAGCATTATGACTGGACTTATTTTCCATAAACTCATCTTGATTGCATTAATTATGCTGCTATCTGTTAATTATTTCCTGACTTTCTCCCGTATCAGATTTTGCGTGCAGTCAATTCCAGATTAACCTACTGGTAGTTATGCAAGGGTTTGCCAGTGACCTCTTCCCACACTGCTACAACAGCATCTCCCAGGCTTTGTGACTCCTCTAATTTTCCAAGAGCTGTTACAAATTGCGGTCAGTGGCTCAGAAATCTGCTCCACGATTTTTCTTAGAAAGAAGTGATCTGCATCATCTTGGCCTGCAGACAAGTTTAGGAAAATTAAGTCTTCACGTACGGACTGCCCCACACGGGGTTCCCTGCGACAAGCTTTGGCTATCTGAAAGCCAACATGCAGCAAAAGCTTGTCAGGTGGGCTCTCTCCTAAGTCAGAGGGGAGCAGGGAACAGTCTCAGAGGTGGTTCCTGCCATCCCAGGGGAGCAGGGGCCTCTGCAGATTTCTATCTGTTCCTACTGATGAAAGAAAAAGCCCAGTTCACTCAGAGTGTGTGGTTACTGCCTGAGTTTTTTTATGTGTGAGAGGTAGCTCGTACACTGACCTCATGCTCCCCATCCCATAGACTGCACCCAGATTTGAGATTCTCACCCTGTGACCAAAACAGTCTCCAGATCAAGATCCTTTCCTAGAGATCTCTTTCTCAGATATGTTCTTACATGTCTCACCATGTCTTGCCAGCTATCTGTAGCACTCCTCACTGCCATTAACATACTCCAGCACTGGTTTTAGTCCCTAAAGCTACATTTTGCTTCATCACCATTTCCTTTATTTCTTTTATAAACCAAATTTGCTTAAACCCAGGCTTTTCAGCCTGTAGAGGCTTCTCTATGGGTTTCTGGCTGGTAGCACAGCCACAAGTGCCTAGACAGAGGTGTGTTTGAGTGTGCTGGAGATGCCCAATTTAGAGAAATAACAGAAAATACTCATTCTCAGCACATTTCCTATGAGCAGGGTATTGTTCCCCTGTAAATAACCACACTAAGCAGCAGAACTGTGGTCAGACAAGGTCCCCCTTGCCCATCTCAGCCTGTTGTTGCCAGTCCCAAAGGAAGTTCTCCAGAGAAAGTGGCCTTTTGTCTCCTCCCAGACCGGGTAGTTTGCATAATCAGGTTAAATAAAATGAATACACACAGGCACAAAGAATTGTTGGGGAAAATGGTAGCATAAGTAAGGCTGAGTGGTCCATCTAATCTGACATCAATATAATAAAATCGTTTATTTGTGTACACTGGAACAACTCCTTGGGACTGTGGTCTATTCCTGTTTCCCAACAACACTGTCATTAAAACAATGGGCACTGTAATTACTGTGATAAAAAGGCATTATTGCTTCAGTTCTTCATCTGGCCCATGTGCAGAAGGAAGAGGTTTTCTTTATAATCTCCCTGCAGAAGGAGCACAGGGACCAGAAGGCTCCTTCTCCCACTGGCTCTGCCCGTACAAAAGATTTCTCCACACCGGAGACTGCAGTGTGAGAGCCTTTGTCTTAAATGAAAGGGCATAATGCAGGCCTTCTGCCAGCACTGGCCACGAATGAAAGCAGCGCCTTTATGTACCAGCTCACTGCTGAACTGCAGACAATACTGTAAAATCTGTGCTCCTCGATTACCTCAGCTGCCTTCGCATTGCTGGAGTGCTGCTGAGCCTTAAAAAGGGGCTGCAGGCGCCAGGCTGGAGCTGCACAAAGTCCGTGTCGGTAGGAGAGCAGAAAACCTGCTTGCCCAGCACAGCCACCCTGGTGAGAATGAGGAGAGTGGGTCAGGAGGGAGATATGATTAATACCTCCAAAACTGTTGCTCCAGCTATTTCTGCAGCCGGGCCATTTCATTCTGGCAAACTGCATCTTAGCTTCTGCTCACTTCAGTGCCGTTTAAAACCTGCTCATTTGGCAGATTGCTCGGTGGCTGTGAGCTCGCTGCCCAGCTCCTGTAATATCAGACTCTGCAGGAAATAGCCCAGAGGTGAGCATTTTTCCACTGGCCTTCATGAAAAGCTCTTTTGAGTGAGTCCAAGAGCTCACAGAGGATCTGTGAACATTGCCTGGAGAGCCAAGATGCCCTTTAGTTTGTGTCAGTGCCTCTCCTTGCCTTCATCAGATCTACATTGCCTGCCACCCCTGAGGAACCCGGGCTGCAGTCCTTCCTGGGCTTCAAAGTGCTCAAGTGGCCTCTTAAATCCTTCAGGTTGCTTTAGCAGTGCCAGCCTGGCTGCTGCAATTCCAGCTTCCATAAAGCCCCTGCCTTAAGGCTCTGATAGAGTGAAGTACTGACTCAGCTAGGGAGACAGGGAACTGCTCTCCCTGGCTGCAGTTAGAATCCTGGAACTGTTAAGGGTGGAAAAGACCTCTCAGATGGAATCCAACCATTAGCCAGCACCACTGTTAGCACTGAGGACACGCTGGCAGCAAAATCCTCCCTGGCTCTCTGATGTGAGTGGCTACAGGCCGGTGGTGGGGCAAAAGAATATCAATAATGTGCTGAGACGACCACTGCTACTGCTAACACCCTCCTTTAGAAAATGTTTACCCCACTGCAAGCATAACTGATGTAAATTGAATGTGTCAGGCTGAGCAGAAGAACCTACCCCCTTCCCTGAGCTGCTCTCCCCTCATTTGACAGGGTACAAACAGAAAGCCCGTTCACATGTGAGCAGAGAGTACCAAACATTGCATCAAAAAGCAGGAGCCATCCTGTTACAATCTGCTGCTTGTCAGGATTTGACAGCGTTGTGAAATATAAATGATCTCTGCGATAGCAACGCCTGCCGCAGTCACCGGTAAACAACTCCCCTCATTAAAGAGATGCTTTAGAAATGACAGCACCAAATTATGCTAATATTTTTGGGAAGTGCTCTTCAGCCAGAGATCCTAAAATGAGGTTTGCCATTCGTTTGCCAAAAACCCATTTCTTTACAAGCAGAAGCAAGTGGCCTCACGATTGAAAACCTGATGCCATCAAACAGGCTCCAATCGGTACGAAAATGGAGCTGTTTGGATGTATGAGAAAGGACTGTGGAGGAGGAGGTGAACTTTTCCTAAAGCTCCTTTTTTTTGTCTTTAGAATATCCTCTGTAACCTTTTTAACCCCACAGATTGTCTTTAGTCCTGAGTTTGTTCAATGCCTAATTCAATATCCTTAGCCATGACAGTAACTCACAGGTCCAATCCTGCAATACCATCTTGCTAATGGTTATAAATGGCTAGATCTGAAACTTGCTTGATCTGAGACTATATTCTACTGTTCAGTGCCCTCTGCAACCTTGCTAAAAGAACAGATTCAGACATAGCCCTTGGGAAAAAGTCCTGAGTCATTCTGCTTCCCTCCTTAGTATTTGGATTATCCTTGGAGACTTTTCGGTTAGGTTTTTGCCTTGATTTTGCTTATCCCTCAGATCTGGTGAGATTAGAGCCCAAGACAGAATGGCTGCAATGAAATCATTACAGATTCCATCTGCATCCTTCTCTGAGTCACAGAGAAATTAACAGAATAATACAGGCTGCACGTATTTCTCAAGTGAGAGATCACCGAGATCAGTCCTTGTCAGAAATATCACTAGTAAGAACAAGCTATAGGCAGTGACAGATAATGTTTCATAAGATTTCCAAGCTCCTTTTTTGGAGGATGAAAATATTTGATCCTCTTCTTGTCAGCAGGCTTGCTCTGAGCTACTGTTATAGTAACATCCTTCACTGAAGGTTCAGTTTCTCTCACGCTGTCTGCTCCTACCCTTCAAAAAGGATCTGGGCTCCTCTCTGCAGAGCTCTGGCTGTACCTGCCCATGCACAGGAGCTGCACAGAGATGAGACCCTCCACCCATCACCCTCTGTAAGGGGGATCCAATGCAGTAGACTCTTCTGTGTCTTTAATGTGTCAGCGAAAGTTATTTCTGCTGTGGACAGGTCCTGTCAGTCCTGCGTGTCATATCTTCATTACATTGTTCAGTTTTAAATTTTCTGAAGATTTTTAGCACAGTTTAACCCATTAGTTAAGTTCTTCCAGGAGGTGATCTTCTCTACATTTTCTTTTTACCTCTCAGAATCCCACCTAATGGTTATATTATATATACTCTATATGGGTGGCTATATCCTCCATATAGCTCTATATACTCCATATAGCTGGCTGCAGCAGTGTTAATACAGTTTGAAAAAAAAAAGCAGCTAATAATTTCTACTGATGGATCTAAAAACAACTGTAGACACTCCTCGTCTTGACCCTTTTGATACAAGAACTTCATGGTAATTCTGTGTCTCAGTTTTCTACATATCAAGGAAAAAACACTTGAGTTTTCTTAAAACACAAATACTCCAAATAACCCAGCTTTCATATTTACAAGCATAGCATATGGATGCCATGTGTAGGAGTAATCATGGTGTTATACAGCAAAAGAAGACACTGCTTGATTCCATGACCACCAAAGTCTGGTATTTGATGCAGTCGTTACTCCCCTTTTAGCCCTCCTTTTGGAAATGTTTGGTTATTATCCTGCCCAGGATTTTTGAAGAGCTAATGATAAATTATATGTATTTTTTCTATAAATGGTAGGTGTTCATTCATGTTAAATAGCTTTCCATTTTTGAAATGGTGTCCACCAAGCTGCTGGGGAGACAAAATAATTTCCCTTGCAGTGGCATAGAGCAAAGTAAGACTTTCACCCTGACAGAGAATTTTGATTTTCTCCATGTAACATCCATGTCTGTTTTGACACATGGCGACCACACACTGCCCTTGCTGTGTTACAATTGGTACCTTCAGCAAGGAGGCTGAATCATTTGGTTCACATCGGGGCAAGGCTTAAATATGGAGGAAATGTGTATTTAAGGACACTGTCACTCCCAGGCTAAGATTTTCAGGAGTGATTTCCACCCACAGGAGTTGTGCAAGTGTCCCGTCAGCTTTTTAGGTAGACAAAGGAGGAAAAGCCATACCTGAAAACGTTGTATCTGCACACCTGCACAACTGCATTGTAACAATGGCTTTGTGTTTAACCTTGACATTTTGTTGGCACCAGGAGAGGCTGCAGGGTAACCGCGGAGCTGCGGGCACTCCCCGTGGGACACAGGCAGCCCGTTCGCCTTCAGGGCACGGACCAGAGAGGGGCTGCTCTGCAGCACGGCTCTGAGCCGGCCCCACAGCCAGAAAAGCAAGTTCGGAAGGGATTTCATCGCCTGCCTACTCCGGCCAGGCTGTCCTTAGTTTGTCACAGGCTGGGAAGGAAGGTGCCCACATCTTCAGCATCCACCCACAGGCTTGTAATGCATCCCCTTTGGGTTTGCATTTCTTGCGGTGTGAAGGTGTTTGAAAAGCACCGGGACTGTGTTAGACACCACCGCAAACAAGTAACAACTATTGCTACATGCGATGGATTTCTTTGTATTCCTAGGGCATAGGACTGCTTGCTTCGGTTGGTGTTCATGATTCCCCACCTTCCCACCTTTGCTCTCGGTATTAATGAGATGCAGTTAGGACTGTAAAATCAGTATAGCTATTCTGGCCTTTTGGCAACAGGCATGTTTTCTAATAAGCTGCTTTTTCTTTTTAACTTACTTGGTCTGAAAACACGGAATCCTGATACATTTAATCTGACAAGGAAGCCGCAGCTGTCAGGAACTGTAGTAAGGTGTGAATGAAAAGCTTATGCTGACGGAGGAATCTGGACTCATAGCTCTGATTTCCTTGGGCAGGTTCAACCGTAGCCTGCTGACAACAGTTAGACATAACACAAGAGCACAGCTCCTTGCCAGATTGCTTTTCATAATACTGTGTGGTTGTTCTTTCCTTTCCTCTGCCCTTAAGATGAGGGGAACAACTATCCAGAAGAAAGATGGTGACAGAAAATCCAGCCTGCGTGACCCGAGGAAGGTTTCTCTGCGGAAAGGCAGGGCTAGCAGGGCTTGGATAACATTAAGCGAAGTTCCCAGGGAAAGAGCCTGATATTACTCACTGCAATGCATCTTGAAAACTTTATTAAGACAAAATAACAGTATAACTTGCAATGTCTTTCTTGCAACAGTTTCTTTAGGTTACTTCATGTTGGTCAGTTCATGCTAACGACTGGGGCTTGACTCAGTATGAAGTGGAAGATATTTACCCTGTTTAGGAAAGGACTGTAAGAGAGCATTTGGTAAGTTATGAGCTTGAAAGTGATATAGTTTTAGCAATGATGGGTCTCCCTCTTGACTCTGTGGAGTCGATGGAAGATGAAGTGCTGTGTGTCTGAAGGAAACCATAGGTTCCAGGCTTGCTCTCCAATTCTGCTCTGCTGATCTTATTATGGAGGAATGGGAATCAGTCTGCCTCTCTCGATTTGAAAGCCCTTGGAGTTTATCCTGTGTCTCTGGATGAAATCCAAGCCAGACTCTCGGTGTCAGTGGTTGCAAGGGATATGGACTGGAACTGGAGCTTGCTGCTTGCCAAGAGCACCTCAGAGGTCTGCATTTTGGAAATCACAGAAGCAGAAGGGGGGTTTTCTTCATATTGGCCTATAGGCAGTGAGAGCTGCCTATGCAAGACAGCTGCAGGGCACACATGCAGACAGGCTGAGAGAGCTGGGATTGTTCAGCCTGCAGAAGAGAAGGCTTCAGGGAGACCTTACAGCACCTTCCAGTACCTGAAGTGACTACAAGAGAGCTGGAGAGGGACTTTCTATAAGGCATATATTGATAGGACAAGGGGGAATGACTCAAATTGACAAGAGAGTGGGTTTAGATAAGGCTTCTCTGCTCAGCCTGGAGAAGAGGAGACTGAGGGGAGACCTCACTGGGGTCTTCAACCTCCTAATGAGGGGCAGTAGAGGGGCAGGTACCGATCTCTTCACTCTTGTGGCCAGTGACAGGACCTGATGAAATGGCTGCAGCTGAGTCAGGGGAAGTTTAGGTTGGACATCAGGAAAAGGATTTTCATCCAGAGGGTGGTTGGGCACTGAACAGGCTCCCCAGGGAAGAGGTCACAGCACCAAGACTGACAGAGTACAAAAAATGTTTGGACAACGGTCTCAGGCACAGGGTGTGATTCTTGGGGTGTCCTGTGCAGGGCCAGGCCCATGGACTTGGTGATCCATGTTGGTCCCTCCCAACTCAGCACATTCTATGGTTCTGTGACCCTGGGGTGGTAAAAACTGGAAAGAACTGTGAAAGAGGGAATGCGGGACAATTTTCAAGCCCTTGGTTAAATCCCAGCTTGCTGTGATGTGGTAAAAATCTTCCCTGCAGCTGCCCAGACTGTAATCTCTGTCAAAGAGAGCAAATGCTGGTGTTCTGGCAGGATTGTTACATCTATGTTACAGTAACACACATGTATATTTTTAAAATACCCAAATACTCTTTATACACATCTCTGAAAATAATAAATATGTGTAACATTAACTCTACAACAGACTTCTAATACACCAGCAACTGAGTGTATAAAAATACACCCATGCTCTTATCATTGGTCCTTTAAAATAACATTACTTTTTCAACAAAGCCCAATTAAACCAACAAGAATTCCACCAAGAATAGAAAGTTCTCTGTCCTCAGACAGCTAATATATCTTGCTTAGTCTTTTGAGAGCCCTAAAAGCAAAATTTAGCATTTTGTTTTCAGCAACACTCCTCTACAAGGAAGAAAAAGAATAATTTATTTTTGATTCATAGGAGAAGTGGCTGAGCAGGGGATCACCAGCAGGCATTTTGATTACTATCTTTGTGGAATATATTATGGACTCTAATTAAGTAAACCATCTTCCACGTCTATAAAGTTTAGGGTTCGGTGGTGGAACCTCTTGCCTGTGGATAGAATTGGACGGAGCATGTGTCAAAGGCAGTTATGTCTGTAATAATTCTAACCAGAGCTCTTACAGTAAATGCCAGATAAGGTTTGAAATGTGTTCAAGGGAGGGGTTTAAGATGAATCCACTGCCTTCTGGTTTTGCTTAGTGTTGTTTTACAGAAATACGCAGCGACGCTCAGCTAACTGCAGCCATTGGTAAGTCATTGGAACGAGTGCTACACTCCTTGAGGAGCTGTGGTCCTGGTCAGAACTGGAGAGGAAAGGTTCTGGGGGGAAAAGTTTTCATTTCCACCAGGACTGACTTCCTTGCTTGCTCGCTTGCTTGCTTCCTTCCTTCCCACTGTCTTTTCCCTCTTTCCCTCCCTTTCTCACTCCCTCTGTCCCTCCCTTCCCCAATAGTCCATCTTTCACATCAATACTATAAGAACCCCCCAATTAATCTCAGTGCCTCACTGACAGCTTAAGTGTCACAGCTATCTAGGATTTTGATGCATAGTGAAATGAAGATTATATGATCTTTCTTTAGCCTTTTTTCTTGGCCTGGACAACCCTGTCACAATGTTCAGTTGCATTAAATCAGTATATTTGGGCTATCACCACAAATAAGATGCACTATTCATGTCACAACAAGTTCTTATGCAATCCAGATCTCTGTGGCTTCATTTACCACTTACACCCTTCATAAGTCATAACAGGGAACGAAGCAATCTCTGTGATATGGAAATTTCCTCTCAAGTGCATAAATTATGTCTTAATGCTTCAATTGCTTGAAAAGTGGGACGGTCCCACAGGTCACCATTTCTAGTCCAGTGATGGGATTTGCAAATATTAACAATGATTTCTGTTTTATGGGCAGGATTAACTTTACAGGTGTCATGGTTTAACGCCAGTCAGCAACGAAGCCCCACAGACACTCGCTCACTCCCAGCCCTGTAGCGGGATGGGGGAGAGATAAAAAGAGCAAAAGTGACAAGTAAAAGTGATTCCTGGGTTGAGATAATGGGACAGAAAAGGAATAAAATAATAATAATAATGATGGTAATAATGATGACAGAAGAATTGGATATACAAACTTGGTCACCACTCGTTGATCGATGCCCAGCCAGTTCCTGACCGGTGGCGTCCAGCCAGCTTTCCCCACAGTTTATGTACTGAGCACGACCTCATACGATATGGAATATCTCTTTGGTCAGCTGGGGTCATCTGTCCTGGCCGTGTCCCCTCTCATCCTCTTGAAAAAGCTGAAAAGCCCTTGACTCAGGGTAAGCACCACTTAGCAACAGCTAAAACATCAGTGTGTTATCAACATTTTTCTCAAACTAAATCCAAAACAACACACAGTGCCAGCTACTAGGGTGAAAATTAACTCTTTCCCAGCCAGAACCAGGACAACAGACATGAGGGCTCCAGTTTAGTTGAACATGGGGAAAGAAAAACCTTAAACTTAATAAATTAGCAAAATCAGGAAATGACTGCAGCTTTATTTGGTTTTTAGGGATTCTATAAACTCTCCCAGCTCTGAAACACACTCAGCTCCAATGTCAGAACTTTGTGTCTGCATCTTCAGCCCAATGCCCACGATGGGGATAAGAGGGACATGGACTCGTAAAGATGCTGCACTGGGACCTGCCCTCTCGTCCATGTGTGCCTCAAGTTTGCCATGTACTCTCTGACCAGCTGCCTCTCCTAAAACTTACGGACATATCATCACCTGCAAGCTCCCTTGGTTTTTGAAACTCAGCTCTCTTACAGACCCTAGGTGTTTCCACGACTGATTTCCCCTGGAACTGCGGTGGTTCAGCATCTCTCACAACTGAGATGAGTGTAGCTCATCAGGAACATTTCTGAACCTCCAAAAATACGCGCAGATTGGCTTTGGTGTACTCATTTCTCTTTGTTTGAGCACTAAAGGCATTCAGGCAGCCTCTTAAAGTCATACAAATAACAGTCATTGAAATGGAAAGCAGTAAAATTATGAATATTGTATAATGCAATGTTAAATTACAAATAAATAAAACATCTGGGGCCAGATGTTGCTATTGGATTCCTGTGTGGAATTGCCATTCCTTTCAGCAACGTTGTGTGTGCTCTTCTGAGAGTGGAGTTTGGCCCTTGATGTAGAGAAGCGTTTTTTTAATGCAATATTAATGGAGGATGATTTCTCCACTAAAAACACGTTAAGGGTTTCTCTAGAACAACCTTTAATAACAGTGTGGGGGGTTGTGTTTTGTTTTTTTTTAAGGCTAAAAGGATGGAAAACAAGACTGAAAGAAATTGGAGAAACCTCTACAGAGTACATATGGTGAGAATAAGGAACAGACAGTATAAGCAATTTACTTGAAGCAAGCCTGAGTGTTCAAATATCACTCAAGAGTTTTAAAATATAGAAGAATTGTGAAAATGTGTGTAGGAAGAAAAAGACATGATAAACTTTCCAGCCTCAGGTGGACTTGTCAATTACTGAACTCCCATTTTTCCTTTTTAAAAGTCTGTTGAATCTTTCCCCAGTACAGAATTTACTAATACGCCTGGGGCAGTTACAGGAGAAAAATGGCCATTTAATCAGGGAAAAAAATCCCCTTCAGAGGTTTGCATTGTTTGTCTGGGGGCAGGTTTTCAGAATTTGACCTGTAATAGGACCTGGAAGATAATTTTGCACCATTTTGCTGATTTCTCTGTGGGTTCCAGTGATGCTTGTGTTTGCAGGTGATGCTTTGTCACCATTTCTCCTCCTACCCTCTATGCCTTTGCCTGGGTTTGTTTGCATGTGTTTTTTATAGCTGGAAGGAAGCCTTTGAGAGTGGTGGCTGTTATTTGGAAATGTGCTGGAAGGAGTTAACTTTTCAAAAGACACATCCCAGTTTCCAGCCTGCAGCCTTGCTGCGGCCCAGCTGGGTCTGCAGAGCACAGTGCACCCAGGCTCAGCACTGGTGTCAAACCTGTGGATGACCAGTGAAAGAAATTAAAGATCAGGCAGCAATTAACTGCTTTCTGCACATCTTTTTGAACATTTTATTAAGGTGCTCTTAGTCTCCATTAACAGTTGTCCACTTGCTCCTGCCAATTCTCTGCTCTGCATCACAGGGAAAAGAGGATTTTGCATCATCCAGCCCTCGAGCTGTGCCAGCAGCCTGGTGCCCAGTAGTCCAGCCAGGGGAACCTGGCAGCTCCAGTCAGATTGGGAGCTCCCAGGTTTCAAAATAGAGGCTCAAGTGTGTGAAACTACATTGTGAAAGCAACAGCATGCATCTGACCCTGGACAGCATCAGCAGTCCGTGCCTTTGGAGAGGAATTGAAGGAAAGATGCATAAAAGTCATCTCCCTTTGCTAGAAGTTATTTATTGGAACAAAACCCAAGCAATCAGTGACCAGGGGAAGACTACAGACTATTTTATTTATTAGTGGCAGAGAAAGAGAAAACTCACTTTTTGAGTGTCCTTAAAGTTTTACAGTCCTATCTTCCTGCTGCTGCTTACTCTTGCCTCTTCTTGACCCATACCAGACTGTGCAAATTCAGTCTTCTGCTCAATGTCCCCTCTCCATAAAGTCCCTTAAAAAAGCTGACTGTTCTTGGCCTGTGGTCTTAACTCCTCACTGAACCTACCTATAGATGACAATTTCCCAGGTCAGGGCAAAAAGCCTTCTTTTCCAAACAAACAATCCTTCAGCCTGGAAATCCTTTTCTGGCATAGCAAGGGCAGCATGTTTGCTATTTGCTACTTTGCATTTCCTTGAATGGAAGGAGGAGATACAAAAAAAATCTGCTCAACAGTGTTTTGGTCGCTGCTGTGAGAAATGACATCACTAGTAACCCAGCCAGATGGGGCTGAGCACCGTGTCTGTGAAAATGTTCATAGGAGCAGTGAGCACCTTCAGACAGACGCTTTCCATTAGACTAAACACAGGTATTGCTTTTAAAAGTGTGCAAGGAAATGGAGCTGGAGACCAAAGCCAACAGTAAAACACAGCTGTTCTTTAGCCTTGCTGGGCCCCCCCAGTTATTTTTCTTTTCAAGGCGTGGGTTCAATCAGGAAAATGGAAAAATGGTGGAGAAGTTCTATGTATGTCTCTTCCACGCTCTGGATTTTATAAGGTAAGCTTGAAGTTTCTCCTCCAGTTTCTCTTATCCAAATGTTATCTATACAAAATCCAAGTGCTAAAGCTGGAGGGGGAAAATTGGATATGCCACTTTTTGCGTGTAAGAAAATTGGGCCAGAGCTTTTACAGGGCCTTAAAAAATGGTGTCTCTAAGTAACACCTGCACTATACATTTTATATGCCAGTGTTTCAATTTATGAAGTTTCCTTTGGCTATGGCTAAATGCTCTCCTGCTTTTTATGTCTGACAAGAACTTCTCTGCCATGTCTCTGGAGTTTTTGGACTTCAGGGTGTTAATAATGAACATCTTATGCTTGTTTCGGTGCCCATGTCTGACAAGAACAGCACTGGCTTTTAAAAGCCCTTTATCTGAGCTGAGTGAAAAATGATGTACCCATGCCATGGGACTTTTCTGTGTCTTCAGTATTTTCTCTTCCTATGCAGAAATAAAATGCGTGCTAGGTTTGTGACAGATTGGTGTGTGCTGCAACAGAATTTTGGTTTTTGGTGATGTCTGCTCCTTCGCACAGAATTATCTGGCCAAAAGGAAATGAAAAACACCCTCTCCAATGTGTGACACTGGGTGCTCTGGCCAGGCAGACACAGCAGCAGCAGCAGCAGGTGCTGGTCCATGAGCCCCTCCCTCTCTTTTTCGGGTCTCTGTGCAAGAGCAGTGCCTTTCTTGCAGCTCTGAGGCATTTCCCAACAGGTCTCTCACAAGCCATGAGTTCCTGCCAAAAAAGTTTGTTTTCCTGAGTCAGCATTTTCAGGCTGGGAAGAAGAAATTTTGATTGCTTCTGCTCACTACAAATGGACAGACTGAGAGTCCCAGGGAGAGAGACTTTACCCATCACATCCACTCCAGTGTGGGCCTGAGAAATACACAGTAACCAATTAGCTTAATGGAAATCTCCCAATATCTCAGCGTGGAGAAGAGCTGATACTTTCGAAACAATTGCATGTTTAAAAATACATGTTTCAGTCATCTCCAGCAGCCTCATGCTAACAGCACAGAGCTGTTCCAGTGGCGTAAAAAAGAGAAGGTTCCATTATCAGACACTTCAGCTATTTCCCCTGGCTAGTCTAGAAAGAGAATACCAAAATCACTGAAGTGCCCTGGGCAGATATTTTATGGCAGTGCAGGCTATTTCATTGCTGGAAGCAAGTCTGTAATAGCCTTTTAAGCATCATTCAGCCTGAATTATCTGCTTAAGACATGTACATAAATCTTGCTATATTACACAATATTTTTTTGCCCCCTTTCTTGAATTTTAGTCCTCCAGCTCAAGTTCTAGAAAAGGAGCAAATTAGTTTTGCTTCAGTTACTCATCAAAGCCAGTGGGATGACTGAGTTATGCCAGGAATTTTTGGCCCAGTTTATCATATTCAGAGGAGTGAAATTCTATCTAATGAAGTGGGAGAGGTGTTACAGAAAGAGGAGGCAGTAACTGACTTATTATTATTCCTTTCACCTTGCTTGATTTTATGTCATCTCTCTGCGTGTGCTCTGCACGGTTGCAGTACCTGGATGATCCACTGGCACACTTCCCTTCTGATGGAGGCTCATGTCCTAATCATGAGCCATTAGGAAAAGAATTTTAACCACCTTATTTCCTAATCCCAGCTTTAATTTCCAGCTGTTTCACATAGGCATAGTTCTTGAAAGGGGAATAAAGACCACTGTGCCTGCTGGGGCACCTCCTGTGAGTGGTGCAACTCCAGCTTTGCATAGCAAAGCCAGGATGAAATATGGAAAACATGCCCAAGGCAGGGAACAGAACCACCTGTCTGGATGAATACCCCAAGCATCAGCCTGCAGAATTTACCTTGAATGCCTGTCCTCTCTTGTTTTGTGAAATCTCTCATTCTCACTCTCACAAGGACAGCGATTCAGGAAAAGGCATGGTCTCACCTGAAATTTCAAAGATGACGTAAATCTTAGAAGTTGAGTGAAAATTGGCAGTTATTGGAGGAGAGACCTCTGAATTATAACCCCACATAAAGACAGGAGATGCCAGTTCCTAGCAGGCACCAGGAGGGCAGCAGTCACCTGGTCAGACAGTTCATGGCAGCTTGGAATTGCTGAGGATGGAGAGTATGAAGAAGAAGTTGTCGTTGTGTGGGCTAGAGGGCAGAAGACACAAACCCAAGGAAAATTGGGTCTTGTTAGTTCTGCTCCACCAAAACCAATTTAATGCTCTCTTTTTGGGTGCTGCCTGTAGGTTTTAGTCTCGTTATAGCTGCTTGCTGGTGTCAGTTTTCCCAGGAGTTCTGTATGTCCCTGTGCTGCTGTAAGCCAAAGCAGAGCTGTCCAGATTTGGCGTAGGAAAGTCTGGTGGATCTATTCCTAGCAAACTGTGAAGTATGAGGAGTGATTTATTGGGAAATTTTGGCATTGAGGCTGCGAGGCAGTGCTGCTCACAGCCCCATTCCCTCCGAAGCTGCTACCTGTCTGTAGCACTGTCCCCCAATCTATTGCAGGAAAGAAGATGCTTCTTTTTACTGGTAGAGCGGAGCAGAGAAGAAATGTAAGTCTATTGCCTGCTTGTTGAGCTGAGCTGTGACCTGGCCATGCACTAATTGGATCACAACAGCTGAAATGTGTTCAAGTCCTACACGAGGGCCCTTGGGGCGTGGACATGTCCATGATGGGTCCGTGTCCAAGAGCTGCCCGTTGCCTGTTAGTGTGCTAGCTGCTGAACTGATCTTCCTGCCTGGAGTCAGCACACATGAAGTGTGTTCAGGTGACATCTCTGGAGCCTGAAGGTCACTGCTGATGTCCTGCAGCACTAACGCTGGAGGGACACACTCTTCTAGTGATCCAACGCCAGCATCAACACTGGAAGGACACGCTCTTCAGCCACCCATCCTTTCCTTTTAAATGTGAGGAGCAGCAGCTCCTGCTTGGAGTGAGAAGACAAGTTTCTTTCCACAGATGATCAGACTGCCAACAAAAATCCCAGGCAATCTGTAGCAGGGTTTGTACGATGCTGACAAATGCCCACTGGGAGCACGGCTGCCACCACCACCTCATTCTGCAGAGGCCATCGACAGCTGTCAGATGATAACAGCTTTGGATAATTAGTGTCCTGAAGGGCTCAAACTCAGAGCTCAGAAATGAAAAACTGCATTAGAGAGCAGCTATTGCCTCCTCACCCCTCGAGACTGGTTGTGTACGTCGAGCTCAACAAAAACATTAATAAAAAGCAATCCTAGGAAAAGCAATATAGCAGGCTAAATTGCCTCTGCTGCATCTTGGGCTTACATTTCATTAGAAATACCTTCTTACTCTGGGTATGGTCTTTTTAAGTCATTAAGACAAGTCCTGAAGTCCTTTCTCAGTTTTCACTCATACCTCGGATTCTTTCTCATTAGCTTCAGTGGATGACTCTTTGTCTGACTGGAAAGTGAAAGGGGGTCTTGGGATTTGAACTGCTGGGAATTTTGCTTGAGTAAGCAGCAAGAAATGTGGCCATGATAATAACTTTTTCTTTTCCCCAATTTTTT
This sequence comes from Dicrurus megarhynchus, assembly GCA_013399195.1. Taxonomy (NCBI): domain Eukaryota; kingdom Metazoa; phylum Chordata; class Aves; order Passeriformes; family Dicruridae; genus Dicrurus; species Dicrurus megarhynchus. The sequence continues at coordinate 399,946 of VXAD01003129.1, forward strand.
CATGTTGCTTTTCTGACAGCTCTGAAAGAGTGGGAGGAAAGCCGTTAGGACTCACCACCTTTTTGGTTTGCTTTTGAGGATTTGTGAAATGTTTTTCTTTTGAATTTCTAAGCAGAAAGTCATTTCAACTGAAAAGCCATCATATCTCATTTAGCAAATGTCAGTTAAAACTGGTAAGGGCATTTTTCAACTAAACCAACATGAAGATATCAGGATAACTACCAAAATGTTTAGGTCAACAACAATCTGGCCTTTGTTTTTGATTATAAAGGCCACAAAAGTTTTAACTGATTTTTTTGCCCTGTTTTAAATTAGAAGTTTGGCTAAATCATTCCCATAGAGACTGTGTTCAAACAAGGACATGTTTACATATCTGCCTCTGATCATACAAGATAGTGCTGGATTATGGAATGTGCTGGCTTTTCAACCCCAGAGAGTGGCGTGTCCTCCCCACAATCCTGTCCCTCACCACAAACATAGACTACTTAGATAAGAGCAGCTTCACTCCTTTCCTGACCTCAGAAAAAAAAAAGCACCTTTTTGTTTTTTTTCTCAAGGAGAAAGTGAGACCAAGGGCAAAACTGTATTTCAGCACTTCTGGACACTGCAGAGAGGCTGCCCCAGGTTGATCAACAAAGGGTGAAGTGTTGCATGGGAAAACTTCATCATCAGAAAAAGTTTCCTTTAGCCTATTTTGAATTTGGTTTAAAAATCACCAAGAGGTTACTAAAAGTCAGCAAAAGTGTGGACAGATTTATCTAAGATGAAATTAAGAGTGGCCAGCTCTGTTATGCAGGTGTGGGGAAGGCCGTCAACAATCACAGGTGTCTGGGACAGGAGATGCTCATGGGAGGGCCTGGGGAAATGCAGAAAGGTGACAAAAAGCTGTTGCAGGGCAATAACAGCTTAAAACTCACACAGCCATCTCTGCAATTAGCATATGAATGTGCTTAACGTTTCCTCTCTTTTACCTGTGGTTTTAACCTCAAACCTCTTTTATCCTATTCAGTGCAGCTGTACTGCTGCTTCACAACACCTCTGCTCTGCCAAACGAGTTCAGAAGAAGCTGTGGCAGAAATGACCAGGCATCTTGAGAGAATGGCCGTGCCAATCTTCACGAAGTAAGTCCTTTTTCATACACCACAATGTAATAATATGTAATAATGGACATCGGCCCTCGCTCAGCCTCATTTAATGACCCATAACTGAGTGAATAATTCATTCAGCGCCTAGAGATCTCTCGTGGAGACTTGTTTTACCACAGGGCCCTGGGGAATGAAAACAGCAATAAAGTTCCAGCTTTTAACCCATCCATTTACAAAGCCTCCTGATATTATTGCGTCCACGTTCGATTTAAATGAACTTGTTGGAGGTTTACTAGCAGCCTTCCTGTATTTCATGCCTCAGTACATATTTTTTCAGAGCATTTACAGCTTTTACTTATTGTTACTTTGAAGGGAACAGAGAATTCTCAACCACAAAGTCACACTTTTATTTAAAGGTTTAATTGTCTCTAAGAAGAGCCTGTCTGACACCCAGCCCTTTCGAAGTCGCTGATGTCGTTTATTATCCAGTAAACTCTTTTAGGCTTTGGGACAGGTTAATACTCCTCAGTACCAGTACAATTTTTCTTAGGCTGTGTTACTGTGTTTATATGAGGATCTTCATTTTGCTTTGGCAGCAGAATTTCTTTTCTGCTTCTGCAAATTACAGAAAAAAAAAAGCCTTCCTAAGCTGGATCGCTTTGCAGCTGTGAAAACCTATAATAACTTCAGTCGGATTACAACTACATCAAAGGTATTATATATCCCTGAGTAACATATTTACTGGGCTTTTCAACAGCTGTATAATTAGCTCTGGATGACTACTTTTTTCCTCCACATCTTTAAATATCCATATTCCAAATTCATGGATATTCAAAGGGAAGGTGATTTTCTCTTTCACAGAAGGTGCAGCCCACCAGATTTTTTCCTTAGCCCTCTTTTTTTTTTTTTTTCCCCTGAAATAAAAATAGGCTTCAGCTTCCCTGTCCCCTGGTAACCAGACCCAACGTGTCCATCACCCCTCCTGGCTCACTGTGGTTGCCTGATTGATGAGGAAAGTGGTTCAGGCAGGGGATGGGGACGAAGTCCTTTGTGGCGTCCCCCAAGGAGGCAGCTCAGAGGCAGCAGCTGTCCCCAGAGCCAGTGGCAGCCCCCTCGCACAATAGGGGGTGGCAGAAGGTGAGGAAAATGCTCGTGCCTCCACAAGGAGGAATAAAGGCTCCATATGTCCCGGGCCCCAACAGATGCTCCTGCGGGCTGACCCCCTTCGCCGTCCCCTCCCTCCCGCCTTCCACCCACAGCATCTCCATCACAGGCGCTGACAGCTCCCATTCACAGGGACATCCCCAGCGAGGGTGGCTGTGGCAGCCCACCAGCACAGTGGGAGCTCTGGGGAAGGGGCTGTGAGCAGCGCTGGACCGGACAACGAGCGGCGTCAAAATCCCTTCTCCCATCGCACACGTCTGCTGTCATTCCCTGGCAGATGCTTTCGTTACGTAATTACCTTTATTCTGGGAACGGGAGGGAAAAGAGGCTTAAAAATTCTCTTTAAGGCTAGCTGGGTTCTCCTTCCAGGTTGTTTTTCTTTGCCCTGCGATGAGTAGCAGAAGGCAGTGCTTGAGTGTTGATGTGGAGGGAGGTTTCTTCCCCCCACGAGAATACATCACAACCTGCTGGTTTATGTTGTGCTGATTGCTCATTCCCATGGCCAGGACGGCAAGGCAAGGCATGAGAAATGCTTTTACACGGCCTCAGTAGAAATGCTGATTTCCTCTTTTAATTTTTTTTCTCAGCTGATGGGACTTTGAACTTTTCTCTTTAGAAAGATTTCCTCATGTGAGCTCCTAGCCTGGAATTGTCTGTTCCCAGTGGCCTTGCGATGTGTTGGCTGGCTAGCTCTGATGTGCAGGAAAGACCCAGCTGGCTGAGCGCTTTCAGGACAAACAGATAAGACAATTTACTACCTGATTTTATGAGAACCATTTACACTTTGCAGAATTTTTTAAGCAGCAAGCCCTTAAGAAGCGTACTCTGAGCGTGATACCTAAGAGAATTGCAGACACATTTCCTATCAGCAGCCAGAGAATAGTGTCTAACACCTGCTATGAAGAGCTTGAAATATATTCTTAAATGGCTTGATTGCTCTGCATTTCCCCTGAGATGAGATGAGACATTATGGCGCAGTTTCTTTTCCGCAAGGAGAAAACTTCTGCAGACACTTCTCCAGCGGAGCTCCGGAGCAGCCTGGCTGAGCCTGCGCTCGCTCGTGCTTATACCCCCTGGGATTGGAGCCTGTGCTTAAAACCCAGCTTATGCTCACAGGGACCCTCAAGACCAGCAACTGGGAGGCAGCAGACATGGGCCAAAGGCGATTTAGGGCAGGATCCTGCCCTACGAAGGTTTACAGAGCAGGTTGAGAGCAGGGATAAACACCAGCAGAGAACACCCTCAAAGCGTCCTTGCTGTGAGCACGCACTTGTGGCTCTGCAGTGTCTCTTCCTCCTCTGCATCATCCCCAGCCACACTTGGGAAGCCAGCAGCAATAGAGAGCTGTTTTGCAAGAGAAGTGAAAACACCCACCTTGGTTTTCTGGCTCAATCTACTTTAGCAGAGCATCCAGCTACTGCCATCCAGGTGTTCTGCAGTGTCATCGGGAGGAAATCCTCCCACCCCTGGCCAGGGGAGGATGGCCGAGCACACCTTCCCCTGCATCCCCCAGCCTCTGACACCCCACCAAACCACCGATGACACAGTGAATATTCAGCTACCCAAGCACTGGATGGGTAAACCAGAGAGCCTTCTGGACAGCACCTCCCAAGGACTTAAGCCCCAGCCACTCTGGTGCACAGCAGGTGGGAAGGAGGGGTGCTGAGAGACACACCGTTATAGGGGACTTTTTATTTCAGCATCTTGAATGGGAGCACATTTCCAGCCATTACCTTGCAGTCCTTGCACTACTCTGTGACAGCTCACCCCACCACACACCCACCCCGTGGGCTGGTTTACGATGTTTTTAGAGGACACTGTGGTTTCAGCTGGGCTTGGTGGGAGCTGGGAGCTTTCAGCCCCACAGAAAAGACAGTGCAATCCAATATCAAGTTTATATGAAAAGAAAACTTCAGTGATTTTCTACCACAGACTGTTGGTGTTTTCAGACACCTGAATATACACTCTAAAAAGGAAAGAAGGAATGTATTAGGTATGTAAATATTAATATTTATGAAATAAATCCCAAAGTTTCAGCTCTTCTTTGGTTGTGGATGTCTTGAAGCTTATTCCATGGAGGATAATGTTTTTCTGCTAACAGGTAAAATGGTGGAAACATCAGGGCAGGCTGAAACTCATTTAGCATTTCAATTAACAGGGAAAAGGCCCTGGAATTTGAGTAGCAATTTTTTGTAGCTTTCAATGAATATTTTCAAAGCTTTCTCAAATAATGTAGTTTGCTTTGAACTTCAGTTGCTGGAAGATGCCCAGGAATTTCACACAGATAACAAGCCTTTCTCCTCACTGCCACTCCTATACCTGCAGGATGGTTCAACTGGGATTCCTCATCCCTGTTTCATGTTCCCTCTGCTTTTGTGTGGACCCTTCCCTCCTTGCAAAGGCAGCTGGACCTGGGTGCTGCAGTGAGGCTGCTGGGATGCCAGGTCCCACAGACTCCAGGCATAGTGAGTGCATTTCACTCTTTATTAAATTAAAAAATACAAAAAAAAAAAAAAAAAAAAAAAAAAAAAAAAAGCAGGTGTAAGGATGTGTTTACGGGACAGCTACAGATGTTCTCTAATTATTTTTTGGTCTGTGGAGGAGTACAAACTGATCCTTGCATAAGCTTTTTGCAAAATGGAATTGAGCCAAAATGTCTTTACTTAGGGGTCCCTCCATCTGGCAACAACAGGAAAATTTATCCTAGATTCTGTCAAAGTCTTCATGAAAAGGCTCTGTCAAACATATGTGATGACGACAAAACTGAACATTTCAGTTTTACCCACGCTTCCTGGTCAAATGCAGTAAATTTTATTGTCCTTGTGCCAAATTTCCTAGTTTTTGGAAAGATAACAGCATTATATGTAAAATAAGGTGGAAAAAGCCAGCTTGAGAACCAACTCTGGCTGATCATGGAGAGTCACCTTCGCTGTCAGGGTTCTCTGACCACACCACATGCTGTTGTTCATGCCCATCATTCCTGCATTTCAGAGCTGGGCAGAGGGGATGTGGTTGGTGGAATTCAATGCCCATGATTTCTGATTTACAGCCACAGGGAGTTGGATACACCTCCTCGTTGCCCCCAGGCTATCTCATTAACTGGCATAGACCAGGAAGTTTCCAGGGTGGTGTGAAGCCAGCTGTGTCCCAGAGGAGCACAGGACTTGGCTTAGGGAAACCAATCCCCCCTCCTCATGCTGGTGATGCTGTGATCTTCAGAAGCTGTACAGAACTGAGACGCCTGCAGTTAATGCTGAAATATTAGGTGGATCCATCTGTTTTAAAGGAGGAGTCTCTTTTTAAGCCTTTAAATTAATGGTCAGCTTCTCTGTTGTGGTTTGGCAGGCAGGGGAGAGGAACAGGGCCGTCCCTTCCTGCATGTGGCATCGTATCCCCAGGAAAAGGGCCTGTACATCAAAGCAGCCCTCACATCCTGAGCTGCTGGGATCCATGGTGCACATCACTGGGGAAGGGCTGCTTCCCCCTCGCTGCCAGCACTGCCACGTTCCCCCAGCTGCGTGTGGCTGCACGCACGGCCACGGCACAACCTGTCCTCTCTGGGGTTCCTGCTCCACACATCCCACAGCAGATGTGCCACAGCTGAAGCAGGAGGGAGTGCTCAGCAGCCAAAATTACATCCAGAGGGAAATCTGCAAAGGGCACCCACTGGGCTGATGCTTCTTCAGCGGCCATGGGTTGGTGTACTCCCACTGCTCATCCCAGGGTGATGCCACCTTGCTCCAGGTGAGGGAATGGCCCATCATAGACTGATTTGCAGCTGCTCCTTGAGCCATGGACTGCTGGAATGGTGTGTGTTGGAAGACCTTACAGATCATCTCATTCCAACCCTCCTGCCATGGGCAGGGACACCTTCCACTAGACCAGGTTGCTCCAAGCCCCATCCAACCTTGCTTTGAACATTTCCAGGGATTGGGGGCATCCACAGCTTCTCTGGACAGCCTGTGTCAGTGCCTCACCACCCTCACAGGGGAGAATTTCTTCCCAATATCTAATCTAAACCTGTCCTCAGCTTAAGCCATTATCCCTTGTCCTATCCCTCTGTGTCCAGCTCTCCTGCAGGTACTGGAAGATGCTGTAAGGTCTCCCCAGGACAGACAATATGTCATTGTGACTCCCCTGACCACGGCCCACGTTAGAGTCCCTGAGTCACCTTGATTTCCATCAAGCAGTGTACTCAGAGCGAGAAGCTCTGAGTTTTATCTTCTGTGTCACAGTGACATTTTCAGGTTCAGGCTTGTGCAGGGTGAGGCAATGAGGAGGTCCCCAATTATTTGCAGATTATTTACCTTTTAATGGAAACATATTGCACCTCCCAGCAAAGGGATTCAATCCCCTTATCCATGTGGAAGTATAAATGACCGTATAGAAAGGTAAGAATAAGGGCAAGCATGCTAATTGCATGTCCTCAAGGTGTTTAAGAGAAAAGACATTGAGCTTTGGGTTGGTACCCCTACATAAAAATAGATTGTAGTATCATGCAATCAACAAAAAAAAGAATGAAATAGAAACAGCTAGAGGAAACAGAAACAAATCAGAAACTCTACATGGTGGTTTGTAATGGATCTGACAGTCTAGTGGCTACTCCAGCAGCACAAACACACATTCCAGGATGCATTATGTTTTATATTGAATGTGTTAAAATATTTAGTAACTACATTGCTATAAACGTTGTTTTGATCTCAAAGTGCACCATATTTTAAAGTCTGCTGTACTCCGGGAAGAATTATATTCTCCAACCTCCTTAATAAAAGCCACAATCTATGATGCTCTTGATGTGCACGGACTACACAGTATGATAACATTCTTCAAGAGGCCTTTAATGAATTAATGCCTCTCCAAATCGTTTTAAGCTTACAAAAGAAGATGTGTGCATGGTCCTAAACCATTTGGAGCCATTTTATTCAGTGCCTATTGATTTTAGTGCCAGTAAACCTCCCTGCTGCCTGCCTCTGATGAGTATTACATTATATCCTCCATAGCACACAATGGGATTTAGCGGCGCCAAAAATGTAATTTCAGCACAAAATACAGAAGTCATTATGACATCAACTCTCCCTTTTCTTCCAAACTTTAGGTACCTGAGGATCAAACTTCTGAAGAAACTGGTGCTATTTCTCTGAAGTGATTTCAGAGAACTTATTCCTCCATCTTTAAACTAGTCAATGGGGCTGAAATGGGCTTTAAAATAAGGAACTGCAAAGTTGGTGGTTTTTTTCCTTCAAACAGCCTTTATATGGATTCATTACTTTAACATTGGTAGTACCACACAAGGATGTTTGCTCCGTGCTTGGTATATGTTTTTATTTCTGAGTTCTCTCTCTTCTCCCCTCCAGGCAAGTCAGACAAAGTGCTCTGGTCAACAGGGCCAGAAATGGCATGGCATGGCTTGCCCTTCCCTTCCCTTCCCTTCCCTTCCCTTCCCTTCCCTTCCCTTCCCACCGACACAGACATCTCTGCTATTCTAGAACTTTCCCAATGCATGCCAGCAGAAGCCTTTTCCCTTCCCTTTAACTGCTGCTAAAGGTGAAGATGCACCTCATTTCCTCAATTAATGCTGCATTTTCTTCAGCTGTGGCTAAGCAGAAGGAGGACACAGTCAGCATCCAACCTCCCAAAAAACGCTGCTGTGGGGCTGGGGAGTCCCCAGCTCTGAAGTTCCATGGTTTTCCCACAGTGTCAGCCCTCATGGAAACAACTTTGATCATTTCCAGCAGTAAGAAGAGATAAAAAGAGGGATCTCAGAAACAGAAGCCACAGGCAAAATAATTCTGTACCATGGGAAAAGACATGGATATAAGACCCATGGAGACAAGGGGTCTATAGGAAATTGAAACATCATCCCCTTGATCTGGTCTCCTGATGTAGTACCAGACCAGGGAGGAGAGCTGGGGTGAATTCACCAGCCAAAGAGCCTCCCCAGTGGCAGACTGATCTCTGTGGGCAAGTTTCATCCCCACCCAGCATCCCAGGATGGAGGTGAGGAGGGGATTTGCTCACCACCTGCCTCGCTGGGCTCCTGCCTTCCGGTGAAGTGATGCAAAGCTGAGAGAGGCGGGTGTAAGAGCCTTTCAGCAGGCAATTAAAGCAGAATGTTTTCTGTAATGTATAAACAAGCCCATTAAGCCTGACTTTAATGGGGCTGAGATTCTATGATAAATAATTGAAAAGAAAGCTTAAAGTGAATTTCAAAGATTTTTTTCCCCCCTTAAAATGTATTTACAATGCTTCAGTACTTTATATAGCTTGAACGTTTAATCAATTGTCATTTATGGAGAGTTCAGTTCCTGGGGTTTTGTGATATATGTGTGCTAAACAAGCCACTTGAATGTCAAAGCCATGGAGCAGCAGCTCTTGGGTTGAGACAGATTTGACACAGTTTGTAGAGGGCCGTGCACAGGAAAAGCTTGTTCTCCACATCTCTGCTGCTCTCTGTAATTTAAAAGGTTCTTGGACCAGCTTGAATTCCTCCTGCTGTAGCACATATAGGATGGCTGGAGAGGGACCTGCTAATTGCTCACCTGGTCCCCAGGTCCAGCCAGCAGCTGGCAGAAGCTCTGGTTTCTTTATCAGCACTGAGGCAAAATCCCAGCCCTGCTTCAACGAGACCAGAGGAACAGGGATGCAGAACAAGTGGGTATATGAAAGGAGCAGCTGATGTTTATTGTGCACTAAACGTACTTGTCAGGTGCCTCATTGTAGGTATTTTTCCAGGGCTGGTGGTGATTAAGGATGTCAGGGATGATATGCTATTCCCTTCTCAGTGAGCGAGCATTTATCCGGCTTCCACCAACACAAGGCCTGACGAGATGGGAATGTCCCTCAGTGCCTTTCAACACACATTGAAAATGTCTTGTAAATTAGACTCTGGACTTCCCATCCACTGTGCAGCTGCCTTCACTGAGGCTAAACTGGCACTGCCTCAGGGGCATCACTGCAGCCCCCACCATGCTGTTCAAACCCCCCAAACCCTCTTCTTGGTACTTGTTAGTCCCCCCTGACCTGTACTCAGACCAAAAGGACACAGATCTCTATTTTGCAGAGCAAAAGCTGGTTCTCTCTAAACCTCAGAGGTCAAGAGCACCTTTAAGGCCGAGAAGATTCTTTTAATAGGAGATGTTTTGTAAAACCTTTCACACATGTTTTAAGGTGCTGCCAAAGTGCTTTGGGACTTAGGGCATTCAGAAAGAAGCTTATTGATGTCCTTCCCCAAGCTTCACCTACTACTCAAACAGGACTCACAGGAGAACTTTCAGGTTTTGCTACCTTCACTTGTCCTTTAAAATGATTCTGTTTCTGTGCTGCAGTGTTTCTGTTGACTGGGAGATTGCTTGTTCCCTGTCTTTACTGGGGTGTAAGCAGCAGTGAACCACCCATGACACAGTCAGAATTGGAACTGGCACCAGAAGAGTTAATCAGGAAGAGGGGCTCTCTGAGATGTGAACAGACTGGCACAGAATTCTCCCTGCTCAGAAACACAGCAATAAACGCCCAGATGGCTTTAAAAATAATATACATGTATATTTAAAATTATAAAAACAAGCAAAGGAGGATGCAAATAATTAGATACTCATGGCAAAAGGGATTAAATCCTGCTCTGAGCAGCTGTGCTGGAAGTGGTGCAATGTAGTCCCAGCTTTGCACCAGTGTGCATGAAATCACAGCTCGTTCCCACAGAATCCCCTAATCATCCTTCCATTAACTCATATAACTGTGTGGGACTAGAGCAGATTTCTCAATAAAAATGATGGATAAGTAAATTGGGAGAAGCACTCTATCACTTAGCAGGTGTGAGAAGATTGACAGTCCCAGCAGTGCTGAGGGAGGATTGCGTGCACTGACTCAAGGGTGTCGCTGTGTGGAAACGCTTGTGTGTGGCTGGGGAAAAACTGCCGTAGTTCTCTCATGAATGAGGAATGGTGGTGCTGGAACAGGTGGTGCTGGAACAGGGTGCAGGAGAGCTGCAAACACCCTGCGAGCAAACTTTGCAGCACAGCATGGGCAGCAATGGGAGGGCCAGGAGCCCAGCATGCAAGGAAGGACCAGGAGCCTCCAGATGTTGAGAAGAGAGAAGCTGTTGGAACAGGTTTCACAGGAAAGCTGTGGGTGCCCCATCCCTGGCAGTGTTCAAGACCAGGCTGGATGGGGCTTTGAGGAAACTGGTCTGCTGGAAGGTGTCCCTGCCCATGGCAGGGGTGTTGTAATGAGATAATCTAGAAGGTCCCTTCCAACCCAAAGCATTCTGTGACTCTCTGTGTCCCAGAGGATGAGCAGGAATGCTGGGGTGAAGGCAGTGCAGCAGTGTGGAAAATGGCATTGGGGAGTACACTCTTGTCTGTGGCTGTGAGATGCACTGGCCCCTGGAGAACCAGCAGGAATTCTGCAGCAGCAGGCTCAATTGCATGGATAATGCAGTAAATTAATGGGAAAAACCCAAAGGCCTGCTCCTCTCTCCTGGTTAAAACCCAGCCTGAGCTCCTGCCTTCTCCTCAGAGCGGGAACTGGGGACAAGGCACAGCTTCCCTGCTTCCCGCAGGGGCTGGCAACCTACGGCAATGGGAGGAGATCCCCGAGGTCCCACAGCACACCTGGGTTTGACTCTGCTCACACGTGGCTCCTGCTAAAAGCGTGGTTTGAAAGACATGTGCCTTTGACCCACAGGATTCCCCTGCACTAGGATTGCATCCTGCAGCTCCTCTTCATGCAGCACTGATCGCAGAGCCAGGAAATCCTTCTAGTACTGAAGTTCCCACCATGGCTCTCCCATTCAGCATTTCTGAGCATTTATAACATGCTCAGCAGCTAATTAGCAAGCGTCAATGACATCACTCAAAGATGAAAACAGCCTTCCCATCTCCTTGATGCATCCAGAGAGGCAGAGACAACAAGTGCTGGGTCTCTGGAGGGGCACCGTCACTGTCCCCTCGCTGTCGCCACCAGCCCAGCTCCCTGGAATGCACCTTCCCCGGCGCTGCACTGTCACTGCAGCCTTTAGCTGGGGGCAGTGGTGGCAGGGAAACACCCCTGTTGATGAGGAAAAGGAAGTGGGAGATCGGGATTAATTTTCATACACGGTGCCTGGAGAATTAAGCGTTTGTTGTAAAGATTTATTGAGTGAGAAACAATGCTTTGCCTAATCCCTTGGCAGGGGGAGCCGCTCTGGCTAACGACTGCTCGATAATTAGTGCTGGGAAATTCCCCACTCCCTGCTCTGCTCTGCCTCCGAGGTATCTCAGGCGCTATCAAATCTAACACCAAATTGCATCCCAGCGTGGTGAGCAGGTCTCGCCATCCTGCAAGCCTATCAGGGCACTCTGCCAGCTGCAGAGACAGGGGTTTGGGACAGGGGGTTTGAGTGATAAAGGTGCGAAACAGGGAGTGTCTCCCTCTGATGGCCACGGAATGGCTGGAGCCACATCTGCCGGGAAGGAGGTGACGCTCCTGTCCCAAGCCAGCATCAGGTACCACGATACGCAGCGAAAGGCAGTAGTCAGACCAAAAAGAGACAGGTGGAAGGACTGGCAGTGTCAGGCAGTGCAGGCAGCTGGAAACCACTGCGATCACACCGCTGGGTCTCTGTGAGTGCCACTCATCTGTTGCAGTGAGCAGTTCCCTTACAGATCCCGAGGCAAGCAGCAGCAGAAAAACCCAAGATGTGCTCTGGGGTTGCACAAGAATCAGGCAGGGTCCTGCTGGAAAATGCCTCGAGGCTGGGCTTCGTTTCACGGCTGATGTGCGGCAGCGAGGAGCAGGGATGGCCATATGGTGTGTCAGCACCACACATTTCCCCTCTGCAGGTGTCCAGGAACCGGCAGCCGGGAAGGTATTAAAGGAAAATGACATTTGCAGAGTAATTCTCCAGTGCTGGTCCTGAGCGAAAAGAACTAATCACTTCTCTAAGTGAAGGTTACACCTGACTCTGGGAATTTGTCCTCCACCTTTGGCTTTTGGAACCCCAGCAGTTCTTGCTGCAGAGCAGGATGGATTATCCCAGAGATGCAGTACCCCATCAGTCTTACTTAAAGCTAAGGTGGGTGTCTATATGCTATTCCTGAAATACATTTTTACAGATTTTTTTCCTTCTTTGTCTTTTTAAATGGCAGTGCTCTGACAAAACCATCCCCATGAGCCAAGATTTTCAGAAGTGACTAATGGTTTGGATGGCAGTGGTTGGGTATTTGAGAGAGTGAGTTGTTGAGGGTATTACTGTTCAGAACTTGTGAGACACCTCACACTTGGGAGAGGCCTTGACCATAATGCCAGTATTATGTTGTTTTAAAAGTCACACAGCCAGGACAGGCACCAGAGACCACTCTCCCTGACAAAGAATGAACCTGGGGAAGGATCCAAGAGAGTGGATGTGTCTTGGGATGAGTTCCACGAGCACCTGGACATGAATCCTACCACCAACCCTCATTTTCTTCTGACATAAAAACGTCCCCATGCTTTTCAAATGATGCAAGTCATCTCCCCTGGACCACACTGTGCAGCTCACCTCATGCATGACAGGTTTTTTTCGGATGGACACTTACGGAATATTTTCAATAAGACTGCCTGCTTATAACATTTTCCATGCACTTCCTAGTATTTCTGGCGAGCTTTTCAGCTCACTTGATATATTATTAAGAGTAGCTATGAAACTAATTAACTGAGGAGAATGCTATTTAACTGTCAATAAACCTTTGGATCTCTGCCTTCTTTCCTCCAAATTTAGACATTCATTCTGCAAAGCCTTCTCTGCTCCCTACCCCACAGCTGCTCTCCCTTCTCTTTTCACAGCTCCTTGGTGGCACCTTTTTGCTTCATCTGGCCCAAGCTCTTTGTCCTTTGCATCACTCCAAAGCCTGGTGGCTGCCTGCTCCCCGTCACCGTTTGTCAGGATACGATGTCTCACTGCTTCTGTGCCTCCTCCAGCTTCCCATCACCAAAAACCTCCTTGGGGCTTTCTCCCAGGCCCTGGAGTCTGTCCCTGATGCATCCTCTGGGGCTTGTTCCTAACAGGGCTCTGCTGGGCATTACAGTGGTGGCACAACGTGAAGGTTGACAGATGCAAATGGGAAGAGTAGAGGCATGAATTTACCATCCAAGCACCAGCCAGCTCCCTACAGCTGCTCTTGCTGGACTGTGTAAGTTTGAGCCTCTTTAAAATACAGTTGCCTTTATTCTCCTGGCTCAGAGGGTAGCAGTTCCTTTCATTCCTCCTTAGAACAGGCCTTCCAGCAAAGGTCATCACTGCTGGTGCTTATTCCCCCTCCCCCTGGAAAAGCACCTCCTGGATCCGCTGCTGTGGTGGTGCCACTGCTGAAGGAGCCCCAAGGATTCTGTGGTTCCCTGGAATTGTGCAGAAAACGCTTCTGACACACAAATAATGCCCCATTTCTCTGCACAATGGCCCCATGCATACAGTGGCCTTACAGAGAACAACAGATGACTGTAGCTTCAGAGCAGATGTGCATGTTGTCCATGTCAGGGATTTTGCGATGGAGATCTGGAAAGGGAGGGGGAAGGCAGATCTTTTGTGAGAAAATATGAGGAGCTTGGTAAAAAAACCCACAATACAGAGAAAAAAATAGCTCTGGTACCTTCATGCGGCGGGCTTCGAGGACCTTTCTGATTCAGGGATGTCTGAAATGTGTTTTCCCTAGAATACAACCCTTTCTGTATTTGAAAGGCAGAGCAGAGCCTGACTTTAAGGTACAAAACTGCTCCTGGATTTGCAAACATCAGTGTAAGGAACAATTTCTATTGCCTCTGGGGGAGAGTAACAAGGGCTTTGCTCCCCTTGCAAAGCTCCTCAAAGCCTGGAAAATGAAATAGTGACCTGAACTTCTTTGGTTTAGTTCTGCATGAACTATATTAAACCACGGCACTGTGGATCTGGACTGTCCTGAATGACAGCAACCAAAGTAGGTACCTGGGAATGGACTTTTTTCCACACATGAACCCTGTGCTGGTGTTTCCCTGCTGGGTCTCAAGGTTGGTACGTCTGAGTTTAGGATCAATAGCCCGGCTTTCTTGGACACACTGCAAGAGACAATATGGAAGAAGCAGCAGCCAAAATAGCAACAACAGAAGTTGCAGCAGGCAGATTAGTGGCAGCAGCAGGCTCTGATCAAGCTGTTCTCCTTCTGTCACCATTTTGAGTGTTTATTGTTGAACACTCCAAACTGCTGCCGGTTGCAGGGCTCTACCAGACAGAAGGGATAAAGGGCAGCACAAAGCCCCTGTAGGAATGCACGAGCCCACCCGGCTGCTCCGGGCCAGAGCTGGATGCCTTCCCTCCCCTTCATTTGCAGCATGGTCAGGCCCACCTGACTCCTGTCCAAGTCACACATCCTGGGGAAATGGTTGATTTTTCTCTTTGATAATTTGGTTATAAGCCCGAGGCCTGGAGACAACAAAGGCTCTGCCACTGAACTGCCTGTCTGCCCGTGCCCCTTGCCTTTCTCAATCTGTTGACCAATGCCAAAAAACTTCGTCAGGGAGCTACGAAACTCCTGCAAGTTTCATAAAAGCTGGAGACTGAATGGAGGATGGAGAGCTGAATCAATGCCCACACATGCCCCTGCAAAGCTCCTGGCTGCTGCATGTCCTGAGCTTTGTCCAAAAGGCAGACACAGAGCACATGATCAGAGCATCACCATGGAAAGCTGAAGGGGGAAAAGTGCAGAGGACGTGGAGGTGGTCAGGAGAGACCCTTGGGAAGGAGGTTCTGTGAGAAGATGCTGTAGGAGGAGATCTGGTGGCTTTCTGTGGGAGGCTCCAGAGGCAAATCTGTAGGAATCCAGGTTTAATTGTTTTTGCTGCTGACGGAACAACTTAATTATGCACCGAAGGTCTCATTTGATTGGGCCTCCCTGTGCAAGTCCAGATAAAGAGGAGCACAGCTGAATGCCCTTTAGCTCCCCGGTTATCTTCAGACAGATTTCACTCTGATGTGCTGATATGGGATTTGGGGGAGGAGCTGCCATTCCTGTTCGGGGATGATCCTACCCCAGAGCAGCCTTAAGTAAGCCAGAGATGCACATGACTCCCGGGATATTCGACTGTGCTGGAGTGCTGTGAGCCCCTTGTGCTCCTCACTGACAGAGGAACGTGATCCCCCCCGCCCTCCTCCCACTGCTGTTGGAGCTCCTGTGGCCTAGAGCGCTGCCTTTCTATTTTAAATAAAAATCTGCATTTGTGAGAGCTGATAAGTCTTTTCAGGGTCTGCAGCTGGACTGTGAATAGGCTGTGAAGCCCTAATTTGAGTTCAGATGAGAGCCGTGTTGGGCTTTTCCCGTGAGCCCACTCTGGTCCCTCAGGGATACCCCAGCAGGCTCTGCAGGAGCTCAGATGAGCTGGGAATGGAGCACAGGTCTGAAAGGGAAGATTTATTTTTTTACTTTCTCTCAACTTTGGAAAACAAAACAGAAGACTAAAAGGCTGTAAAACATTCAGTCTGCTACCAAATTGCTTTCTCAAATGTCTCCAGCTTTACAAAAGTTGCACGTATTGCCATTAGACATCCCTTTCTCTGTTACCTACTTACACCTCTTCAAAGTTGAATGGAAAAATTAATGCTGAGCCTCCTTCCCCTCTTAATCAAACATTACAACACTGAGAAATTCAGAGTGAAGATTACATGGAACAGTCATTCCATAACAATACAATTATGATGAAATAATTTTAGCATCTGTGATCCAAGATGAGATTAAATCTATTTTAACGAGACATTAGATGGGCTTTTTTCTCCCATGTTTTTTTCCTCATGGCGCCATTGCAATGCAGAGGAAATTTTTTCTTTTTAGTTGCCTCAATCTGTGATTTTTTCTTTGCAAGGAATCAAGATTCTGTGCAGGGAAAATAAACAGGGAGTATTGCAAAACTTCTTTTTCTCCCTAAATTACCGATACACTCCTTCCATTTCAGCTTCACGCTGACAGTTTCTTTTTCCTGCGAATTTCTGCTTTTCAGGTTTTTTCCCCCAAAAATAGTATTTCATGTTTCCTGCATCAGCAAGGTTGCTGAAGAGTTGATTCACCAGGCTTCTGAAGCTGCCAGGGATCTCCATCTTGCTGAGCCGTATTTATAGCAGCTCTGAGTCACAAAGGCAGCACGGGGTGGCTGAGAGGCCGGGCAGTGCTGGCTCTGACCGTGGGGCCCAGCCGGTGCTTTGGAGGGCTGTGCCCCTGCAGAGTGCCTGGGAATGGCACTGCCTGTGACTCCTGCAGCTCGGTGCCCAGGCTGCCCCTCCAGCCCTGCCTCAGTTTCCCAGGACTCTGTGTGTGACCTGGCCGTGCAGCACCACGGTTTTCAGGGTGGCCATTGCAAGGCCATAAATCCACAGGGTGTCTGTTCAGCAGGTCTTAGACCATGTAATATTCACAAATTATTTGCTCTCAAGTGAGTTAGAAGGTTTTGTTGCTTTTTCTTTTTTTTTTTTTTTAAGTAAGCCTTATTTTGATGGCAAAGTCTGGGCTGATCTCAGATATCAAAGTGAACCTAAGGCTCTTTAGGGAATGATATAGTTTAAAAAGGTGTGGGCTGTCTCCATCTCAGCTGGGGAGGGCTCTTCTGGCTTTGCTTCATTTACCACAGCTTCTTCCCAAAGGCAGCCTCTTTCCTTTGATCCAAAATAAACTCTGGGAAACTGTTCACTCGTGGATCACCTGCGGCATCCTCGGTGAGTTATCTGGCCAGCATCACATTGAGGGGCTGACCAGCTGCCTGCTCTTCCTTCTTCTGTTTTGAAGAATCAGATGGACAGATGGAGAAGATCTTCCCAGGGAGCAAATCGATTCCTTCGATAAGCTGCTCAACTGTGAGGGCAGCTGGCGGCTTCAACTCAGGTACCTCTGCAAGAGATGGATTCACACACCCATCATCATCTCTTAAACCTACCAGGATAAGGTGTTCCTAAGGCACCAAATTTGCTGATAACTTGCTCTTCCAGAAAACAAAAAAAAATTGGATAAAAGAGAGCTGCATTCATGGATCAAAGCAACGGGAAAAGGGATGGAGCTGATGTTACAGATCATCAGCCAGCTGCCTGAGTTGGAAAAAGGGATGTCATGTTTTTGCCTTTAGAGCAAGAAGGTCTAATCAAAGACGTGCCAAAGAAAGGGAAAGCCCCAGTCTCCATCTGAAGGCAGAAAGGAGTTCCAGTGAATCGCTTGGAGCCCTTGAGTTAAATGCACGTTTAGAGGAAACTGATAAAGATAAAACACAGCAATGGAAACCTGACTCAGAAAGAGCAGGTAGGTCCCAACTGTCAACAATAATCTGAACCTATAACAAGCGCTCTTGTTTGAAAATGAATCCAACTGAAAATGAAAGATTAAACAAGTGCAACAACGTAAGAATAAATTGCACATAAATCTCTCTGGTATTCAGGATCAAAGGAAGATTAAAGAACGAGTTATGGAAATGTGGTAGACGCAAAGAGAACCTATTAAGTGATATCATTTAGTGAGTATATGAGTAATAGAGAGTTCACATGTAAGTTTAGAGGAAAGGGAATGAACCTGTAGTTGTTGAAAGAGACTTTAAATGATATGTGGCATGAATGATATATGATGAAGAAGGTTCTGTAGCACAAACCCAATAAAAATATGACCCAGGAGCTGAGCTGGTAAGAGAAAACTCACTTTCAGTTGTGTGTTAAGGGTGATGGAGAAGGACCAAATGATTTCAGTCCACTTTGCAATTTTGAGAATGTGAGGGTGGACACCAGCTACATGAATTCCTGTTGTAGGAATAACATCCAAGTAAGGATGCAGGTGACTCCCCAGAGCAGGGAGTGCTCCTGGGATCAGTAGGGTCCATCATCTTCCCTTGGAAGCTCTTCTTTCCCTATCTTCCTCTGTGCTGGGCTCAGGTCACAGCCTATTCTCCACTGATGATGCTTAGTAGGGACTGCTTTTCCTTCAGGAAACCACACTGAAGTACTCGTCTGTGCGTGTAAGACTGTACACATTTATGTAAGCGTGCACTTTTACAGTGACAATATTAGCACCACAAGGCCCCGTGTCAGGCACTTTGCCCTCATATTTAACAACCTTCTGACTCTTAGGATATAAATAAATCAAAATGGAAAAAAAGAGAACCTGTTCTCCCCGAAGAAGCATCTTGTCCCAGCTTATTCAGAGTCTACAGCAAAATCAAACTTGAACCCATCACAGAATCATGGAAAATGCTGAGTTGGAAGGGACCCACAAGCATCATTGAGTCCCACTCCTGGCTCTGCACAGGGCACCTCAAGACTCACACCATGTGCCTGAGAGCATTGTCCAAATGCTTCTTGAACTGTCAGGCTTGGTGCTGTGACCACTGCCCTGGGGAGCCTGTTCCAGTGCCCAACAAACCCTCTGGGTGAAGAACCTGTGTCTAATATCAAATTTAAACCTCCCCTGACACAACTTCAGGCTATTTCCTCGGGTCCTGTCACTGGTCACCACAGAGAAGAGATCAGTGTCTGCCCTTCCTCCTCACGACCAAGTTGTAACTGCAGTGAGGTGTCCCCTCAGTCTCCTCCATCCTCTGAGAGAGTGATTATACAGTATTAACAGTAGCTACTTCTCAGCAGTAATAAACTGCTTTTCTCTTCCACAGTTGACCCCTGGCCCAGGAGCTGTCACAGGGAGCTGTGTGAGGGAGGGAAGTACAGTGGATAAAAACCAGAGTGGTGCTGGTTTGACATGGAGTTCACAGCTGTACAAACCCCTGTCCCCCTCTGTGCGGGATGGCTTGGAGACTTCTGGCACCTGGTCATGGTGCTTTTTTACTGCAGGAAACACTGTCTGTCTCTACCTTCGTGGAAAGAGGAAGCTATATTCAGGACAGGGGGCAAGAGGTGCCTGGGTCAGCTGCGGGGGTTAAGGGACTTCATCTCATGCTCAACCCTTATCAACACTACGTTCAAGAGATAAGCAATGAACACATTGATAACCCTATGTCTGTGCTAATTTCAACCATTTAATTTGATAAATTTCTTATTTTTTCAAGATAATTTTTTTTCTGTGTAGTCTGTAGTTTTCTTTAAAAAAAATTTGTCAGGAGAGTTTAGGAAAGGAAGAAAATACAACAAGCCTTTGTCAATATTTTCCCATAGTGAAACCAGCTGGAAATTGAAAGAGACCAAGGTGGGGAAGGTATTTGCATGTGCAAAGGATGATATAAGTGCAGCTGAGATTATATCAAAGTAAAGACAGTACAAGGCAGTCAGAGGGAAGGCTTTACCTTCGCTTGGCCTCCCAACCCAAGCAAACAGCAGCCTTTGATAGCTTTGAAGGTTATTTCTTGCTCACACCTCAGATGGGTGTGCATTTGCTAAGTGCATTGCCTGTGGGCAATCTGATTTATGTTCAAATGTTTGCGGTACATGAGGTGCAAGCAAATCTATTTTTATATATGTATTTATTATCAAGGCATGCAAAGCACAGACTTTTCAGCCTACACTACACAAAACAGCTCAAAGCTGTGCCTGGCAGCAAAAAAGCTTTCTGAAGGTCCTGACCCAAGCCATTGTATAAGTCCCCCTACACAAGCCCAGACCTGAGCAGCAAATGCCTGGATGTAGTTGCTCACATCAGTGTCTCCACCTGTTGAATCAGTGAGCCAGGGGAGGGAGCAGGAACTGGGTGAGGTCCAAGTCTGGGGGCAGGGGTGAAGTGTAAGCATCTCACATCACACACAGGGGAAGGGAAGGCCGTGTCCCAGCGCAGAGCTCGGAGCTATCACTGTGCTATCACTGCCCCTGGGACCTGACCCCACGGCAAGCATTGACCCTGCCAGGCTTAGCCCACCCTGAGGCACTGAACACTGCTCCTGAGAGGAAAGCTGTTCATTTAGTGGACCCAGTGCATGTCTCATGAGACAAGTTCTCCATTGCAGTGTTTGTCTCTTCATCCTTGTTTGGACTTGCGTTTTTCTGGCTGTTATGTAGTCAAACTGCATAAATAAAATATATCCAGCATTTTTCACCGTTTACAGACTTCTCACAGCGCTTTTCACTTTTAGATGCTTCACCTTTTCAAATCACTCATTAAATATTAATAAATTAATCCCTCTCACACTCCTCTGACGCATTCAAGACATTTTCATGATGATAGTCTTATGTTCTGTTTTTTATTTGAATATGAAATACATCAAGTAGATGCATCACTCAATACAATTAGCTGGCAGTTATAAACAGTGCCAGAAACCAAGCATGGCAGGCTGATTTTTCCTACATGTGTTCAATTGGCACTTAAATACAGGAAGTAAAAAAATGAAGAGCTAATGGCATGAATGACTCTTTGAAAGTTTTGTTCTTCAACAGATTGTTTACTTTCTTCCTTCTGTTTCCATGAGTCCTCTTATTGGAAGTTATTAAAACCACCAGTAAGATCAGCAATTTTTGCTGGGCTGAATGCTTGTATTGGGATTGCATGGCAAGGTTTGGGTACAGGGGGGGCTACAGGGTTGGCTTCAGTGAAAAGCTGCTGGAAGCTTTCCCCATGTCCAATAGAGCCAATGCCAGGTAGCTCCAGGATGGTCCCACTGCAGGACAAGGTATTATCCCATGTATTACCCCATCAGTGTGGTGGCACCTCTGGGATAATACATTTAAGGGGGAAAAAAAGCCCCAAACAATAAATTGAAACTGAAGCTAGAGAGAGGACTGAGAACAAGAGAAACAACTCTGCAGACCCCAAGGTCAGTGCAGGAGGAAGGGAGGAGGTGCTGGAGCTGGGATTCCCCTGCAGTCCATGGTGCAGCCCATGGTGAGGCAGCTGTGCCCTGCAGCCCATGTAGGACCACTGGGGTGCAGAGATCCACCTGCAGCCCCTGGAAGACCCCATGCTGGAGCAGAGGGATGCCCAAAGGAGGTTCTAACCCCGAGGCAACCCCTGCCGATGCAGGTTTGCTGGTAGGACTCGTGACCCAATGGAAGGAACCCACAGTGGAGCAGTTTGTGAGTATCTGCAGCCTGTGGGAAGGACTCACCTTGGAGAAGTTCATGGAGGACTGTTTCCCGTGGGAGAGACCCCACTCTGGTGCTAGGAAGAGTGTGAGGAGTCCTCCCTCTGAGGAGGAAGGAGCATCAGAGAAATCGTGTGATGAGCTGAGTGCAGCCCCATTCCCTCTCCTCCTGTGCTGCTGTGGGGGAGGATGTAGAGAATTTGGAAGTAAAGTTAAGCTTGGAAAGAAGGAGGAGGGGGGGGAAAGGTGTTTCAAGATTCCATTTTTATTTCTCATTATCCTATGCTGATTTGATTGGCAATAAACTATTTTTTCCCCAAGCTGAGTCTGTTTTTCCTGTGACAGTAACTGGTGAGTGACTCCCCTGCCCTTACTTCTACCCGTAAGTCTTTTGTTATATTTCCTCTCCCCAGCTGAGTATGGGAGTGACAGAGCAGCTTTGATGGGCACCTGGTCTCCAGCCAGGCTCAACTCACCACAGAGCTCACCTACATCTGGGTAAGATGCTGCAGCCACAGCAGCATCTCTGGGCTAAGCAAATGTCTGTGTGATGTCCCCGGGAGAGGGACACTGTCACCACCCCCTGCATTTGGGAGCAGAACCTCTGAGCAGAAAGCTCCTTTAGGCCTAATCATACGAGATATTTGTAATGCCCACTGTGGAAAAGCATGCTATCCAGAGCCATTTTCAGTAGTTACAGAGAAAATGTACTTCCAGGCTGTTGACTCTACTGCAGCAACTGGTGGCCAAGGTTTGGATGTTGAGAAGGTGAGGACACCACTGGTCCTGGAGCCATGCACACCTTGCCAGCTGACAGTACTGCCTCTTCACTCAGGAGACTACTTCCTGCAGGACAGGAGCAGTGACTGGCTCCAGACAAGCCTGAGCTCATTAGCTTTAGTGTACATCTCAGGACTTACAAATGGTGCAGCAATAACTGGGAAAAGATGCCCCATTCTGCAATTCGGTGTGCCTAGCAGGGGTTCAAACCAGTTCACATGAAGCACAGCCTTCCCTGACCCTGATGGTCTCACTCTCAAACAATGACAAAATCTGCTTTTGTGTCCTGGCGAAACCCTGCCTTGTGGGAAAATGCTGAATATGTGCAGTGACAGGCCGGCGGTGGCTTCCCAGGGAAGTGTCAGCACTGCTGCCCATCCGACCCTTCAGATCTACACAGCAGCCTGAGGCTCGTGATTCAGCTGGAAGAAAGGTGAGGTCTGTTTCTACCATGCTTTCTGCTGGTTTTTTTGCCACGCCGTTTAGCCTTTCCTTGGGAAGGTGATGTCCCTCTGGTGGTGCTCATTAGCAGGCAGGATTTCAGCAGTGACAAAAATCCCAGATAGCCCTGTGGCAGGATGATTTCACTGGCATCACACAGCCAGCCACTGCCCTGCCAGCAGGCACCCAGGACTCCTTCATGGGGAGCGGAGGGTGTCACTGCTACAGGCACTGCAGCCCTGTGGAGGCACTTTGCCAGGCTGGAACATCTCTGTGCACTGCTCAAGCTGGGTCCTGCCATTCTCTTTGTCACCCCCTGCCCCGTTGAAGGTGTTGGACTTTCTGGTAAGACTTGTCCCTGATATCTGAGGGCAGCGTGCTGCTGGGAACAGGAGCAGGCACATGCTAATGTGAACCAATGGGATGATATTGATTCTTCCACAGCAGAGATCAGGGATCTGGGCTGCCTGTGGGTCTGTGGGAGCCCCTGGGTCAGGCTGAGCCACCTGGCTCCAAGCCTCTCACCGGGATGAGCTGTCATCTTCCTTTCACACTGAATGGAAAGCAGGCACGTCCGAGGTGTGATACACCTGATCTCCCTCTGACATCTGCTCTGGAGCGAGACGACTCAGCCTCTGCCAGTCTCTCTTGGCTAACTACAGGGGGAGGCAAGGGTGCCTTGCTCCAGGTTAGGTGAGGTGAATCCCAAAGTAGGTGGGCAGCACTTTTGTCCTGCTTTTGGTCATCCTGCTGCACCAGAGCCCAGCTGGCTGTGGCAGCTGTGTGCTGGGTTGGCAGAAAGGTGCTGCTTTCTGGAAACCAGAGATGAAAGTCAAAAGGCTGCGGAGGATGGATATATGTGGGGATGCAGGGAACAGGGGGAAAAGCTTTGCTAAAGCTGCACCCAGGCCCCTTCTCAGGCCCTTTTGAAGGACCAGCTCTTTTAGAATTTTATTTTGGTAAGGCAAAATATAGGATAAACATGCTAAGATTGCTCTCTCAGCAATGTGGTGTTCAGGAATCACTCACAGCCGAAAAATACTTGTTGAGAATGGCATCATCTACTCTCTGAATTTCTACCTGGTCAGCATCACGCAAAATCACATCTGCATAATGCAGCAGCTTTATGGAGCCAGCTTCTGCAGGAGTCACTCCTTGTGCAGTCCTCTCACCCCCATTTACAGCCAGGCACACCATGACTCATGAGCACCTGGTGTTAGAGTTGATGAAGTCCTTACGTGTTTTACAACTTACTGGGCACCCCACCTCATGACTGTCAGACAGCCCTGTTGGTCTCCTTTGGGCATCACCACCTCAGAACATCACCCAATTGCCTCTCCCAGCTTTTGTGTCGAGTGCCTCCATGGCTCTTGACCCGTGGCCACCTGTAATTACCTTCTGGCTGATAATTGTTCTGCTGCAGCATCGCCCCTTTCACCCCCATTCAAGACAACACTACAGCACCAGGGAAGTTTTTACTCTAGCACTCTGAAGCTGGGAAGTACAGAGCGAAGCCAAAAGGGAAAGCACTTAAATAGGAGGAGGTTTGCCAAGCTGTGATGTTACAAACAGCTGCTTTGTTGACAGCTCTGTCACAAGGAAATTACCTCCCTCCGTGCTCAGTGCTTCTAGAAATGGTGTTGTTGGA
The DNA here is from genome assembly GCA_013399195.1 of Dicrurus megarhynchus. Taxonomy (NCBI): domain Eukaryota; kingdom Metazoa; phylum Chordata; class Aves; order Passeriformes; family Dicruridae; genus Dicrurus; species Dicrurus megarhynchus. The sequence continues at coordinate 424,027 of VXAD01003129.1, forward strand.
GCAGATTGTGTCTTTTTGCTTTTGAAAAGCTGCTGGGTGCGATGCTTTAGGAGAATATGAACTGGAAAAATCTTGAAACCCTACCAATATCGTAAGGGAAAGGAGAAATCTGTGCTTGCTTTGTGCTTCCTGCCCCTTTTGCCCTCCTTCAGTGCTCTCACACTGACACTTGGTTCCTATTAGAGCCAAGTGCTGTTTCCTCACATAGGGACTGACTCTGTTTAGCAATTTTTAATGTAATCCTAAACCAGAGAAACAATATGAAACAATATCCACCCCTTGGTGGAAGCACTGGTGAGCAGCAGCACTGAGATAAAGAGGCTGGAGACTCAGAAGTTTGCAACATAGCTAAAAAAAGTCATTATGATCCAATTCAGCTGCTTGGAGCAGATGTTTGACCTGCCCACTGCTTAAAAGGGAGGCACAGCTTGAAGAGAGCATAATCTTGGTCACAGATGATTAACACAGAAAGCAATAGCCTTGAGTATCTAAACATTTACAGTGAGACAAAAGGATCAAGGGCTCTGTCCTTAACCCTGCACCATCCTACGCTGCCCGCCCTGGCTACACATCAGGTGCTCTCAGGTGGGATGTACCCAATTTTGGCAGCAGGCTGTTAGGAGGGGGAGTTCAAAATGACTTGGTGAATTCAGGTTTCCAAACTTCATGGGTATTTTACTGCCCTAAATCATTTCTGGCAACAACAATGTCATTGCACCCAGCCCTGGAGGAGTTGAGAGAGGCAGGAGGAGCTTTTCTTCATCTCCTGATTGATCTGCAGTGACCTGACACCACCGGCAGCCTTTTACTGCTCTTTTTTGCTGCAGCTGCTGGAAGTAGACCAGGTGTGGTGCTGGGTAAGAAACCACCTGAGCTACCCTAGAGAGGCTGAGGGCTCATGGACTGCTAATGGTTACAGCTTGACTGAGCAAGGAGCCAGGTCTGCTCCTGTGCAAGGTGAGGTTAAGGGAAAGGATGTTGACATAAACCTAATTACAGGTGTTGGGAAGTTTTGAGTCTCTCTGTATTGGAAACGCTTTTACAGCTCAGCTCTTTTGTAGTAGTTCTGGATCATTTAATTAGTGTGTCCTCCCACTCATGAGGACAATTTCAGTTGCTCAATAGCTGTTGCCACAGCAGCTTTTTGTTTCATGTATCCCCTTGGATTTTACTTCCTAGATCCCAGCTGGTTTTGTATTCCTCATATAACTGTTCTCCTGTACACATATGTACATATTTACATGTATATCTGTAGCTATAAAAGGAGGAGAGGCCAGGAGTCCATGAGGAGATGTGCACGCTCTGCACAAGGGCTGCAATAACCCCAGTCATGGGTACAGGCTTTGACACATACCCCTGGCCAGCAGCTCTGCCAAAAATGACTGAGGTTGGCACATCAGACTTCAGACATGCTGCCATCTCAGATAAAGCAAACCATGTACCAGGCTATGTTAGCTGGAACCTGGCCACCAGCTGGGAAGATTCCTCCCTCCTCTACTTGGAATTCATATGGAATACTGCGCCCAGTTCAGGTGTCCTGGTTCACGTGGTGTAGAGAAGCTTGAGAGGGTCCTGTGGAGATGGACCTTAGTCCCCATGAGGAAATGAAAGGCAGCTGGACTTAGTTTTCCTGACCAAGAGGAGGCTAAGGACTAAGATGATAGCAGCCTACAGTAAACATGGTTACAGCAACAAAGGAACCAAGCTATTCTCAAGCACAGGGCAATGTCCTTGACTGCAGTTTGGGAAGTTCAGGGCAGACAGAAGCAGAAAATGCTTTGAAAGGAGGGTGCTGCAGCCCTGGAGCAGCCTTCTCCAGCCTCTGTCCCTGGACATTTTCACAGCTCTGCTAGAAGAAGCCATGGCTAAGTTGATCCAGTGTTGACCACAGTCCTGTTCCAGGTGGGAGGTTGGACTTGAGACCTTGAGGGGTCCCTTCTGACCAAGACCACTGTGAGCACACACAGAGTACCAGCACAGCCACACCACACTGGCTGTGCTTTCCCTGGATTGCCACCAACAGCTGCCAGTAAATATTTTTCAGTTTTTCCTTGCCTAGCTACGATCTTGTCTGTGTGGATGAGGAGATCTCTGGGACACAGGTCATTTTAGATCTGTATCTACAATGATCCATAGCACGGTGTGGTACCATGTACGATTCAAAAGCAGATAAATCCTGCAAAGGAATATAGCTGCAGTTACTTTCCACTGCATGAGTAACTCAGCAGAAAACAGAATTAGGACTCCACCTCCAGCAAGATCTGCTGTAACCACTCATCAGCTGTGTTTTCAGGTGTGCTTTCCCTGCAGCAGGGCACCTGCAGCCATTTCCCCATCAGTGAAAGTCTTTTCCAGCCAATCAATTTTCTATTTATCCACCAAATCATGAATGCCTGTTGACTCTTTAGCAGAGCCTGACCCTTAAATACGTTTGAAATGAAAGGCTAACTCATGTGGGCAGGTGTGTATGTGTGTGCATCTTTGTCTAGATGTGTACGTGGTGGAAAGGAAAGGTCTGACCAGAATCAAACAAAAATAGAATCCTAATCTCTTTTCTGTGTAGAGCAAATTGGAGCAGATAGTTTCCAAATGAAATCTGAGATGATGCCAGCTGCCTGCAAACTGTAGCTACTTTAAAAATAAAATCCCACTGCCTGCAAGTCATCCTCATCTATGTCTTCTCAAGTACAATCTCTTTTTACCCAGACTGTCCCATAAGGTGTGGGTGTTAAAACCCACCATTTTGAATTGAACAGGGCTGATTTGAACCACTGACTGGGGTAGGGCTGTGGCCCCTTTGTGTCCTGCTTCCTTCAAGGATGATCCCCTTCTTCCCCAGGTAAACTGCTGTCCTGCAAAGAGAAATTAGACAAGTATCAAATAAGGACTGGATTTCACACATCTTAAAAAAGCCCCTACGTGCCACCAAAAGATCCCAAGCAGCAGAACAACTTGTGTGAGCAATGAACAGAGGAAATGTTAAAGCAACTTTATAGGAACAGTAGAAGAAACGAACAAGCCATGAAGCACAAGCATATTGAACAAATGCTTTGCACATTGATGTAATGAGATTCAGCTGACCGAGACATTTATATGGGGAAGAAATCACGGCCTCATTGCAATCAATAGACAAGTTGACACCGACTAATGGAGCTCTGCTTTCATGGTGTTTATATTGCAACATAAGCCAAGATGCCTGTGAGCTGTCAAAACCCTCTAGAGCCATTTGTCCCAACAACCCCACAGTATCATCCCCTAATACTCTATTATGCAAAGAGACCCCTTTTATTTTTATTAGAGCTAATTCACCAGATGGCTTCTCCCCTCCTCCCCTCCCTGCTTTGATGTAGCAAATGCAAGCAAGTGATTTTGCTGACTACAGATCAAGGCACAGATCAGTGCTATTTGCCATGCACAGAACATGAAAAGCAGAGCAGGGACTGTCGGGCAAAGCTAACGTGTTTGTAAACAGCGAGGAAACCTTTGCAGACACGTGGGAGGCGAAGCAGCCCTGCTCCCCTGGCGCGACGGTGGGCTGCAGGTACCGCAGTCGGGAGTACTGCAGGGAGTCGGGTGGGGAAGGGGGCGAATTTCTGCATATTGATGAGAGATTAGACCTGCTGGTGACACTGAACGAAAATTAATGAGGGAGCGGAGAGGCGCCTTCAAAGAGGAAGGAGTAGAAATAACACAAATGGGCGACTCTGTCCTAGAAAAATGCTGATGGGCACAGACAGACAGATGGATGTGTTCCAGTGACCCAGCCCAGCCTACAGTGCCAGTATCATGGCTTTCTTTTCATGTAGCAAGGCTCTTAATTGTAAGTTTTAACAGAAACAACAACAGAAAGCAAATAACGGAGCCAGGAAGTCCAGCAGCCAGAAAGAACATCATTAAGAAATCAAAATTCAAACTCCCTACCACTGTGAACACAGCCTTAGCAATCCTCACAGAAACCGTGTCTTTTGCTGCAAAAACCTGTTAAAAACAGAAGAGCAAAAACAGCAGTCCCCAAACCTCATGTAAGTTGTATTCAAATGAAAGCCCCCAAAAGCAAGCAAATTTAATGCAGAATAAGCCACAGCTTTCTCCAGGCCTGCAATGCCATGCACTGAGGTGAGAATCTGCCCTAGGAACAGACCGTGCTCCATTACCGATGGTGCAGCCCTGTTTGTAACAAACTTCCCAGCCCTGTATGAGGAGCTGCTTTGGCTGGAGGTGAAACCCAGATGCCTACAGCCGTCAGGGAGAGGTGTCTCTCCAGAGTTATTTTCCCTGCCTGCAGTAAAAGGTGCTCCAAGGACACCTGGAGTCAGGTGTGGGACCTGCGTGTTAACCCTGTTTGTGATCAGGAATGGTGCACATCACCTCGTGCCACACAGAGGGCACAACAAATGCCCTCGGTAAAGGATGGGCAACAGGTTTTTACGGCATATTAGAATAATTGACACAGTTTTAAAAATATATGTGCTTTTAATCCAAGACCTTAATTTTATGCAATGCTGAAGGCAGCTGGGCTGGGCTGCAGAACAAGCAGTTGCACGAGCAGAACACAACAGCATCCTGCCCATTTGTGCGTGTCTGCCTCCTGCATGGACTCTCTGCTGTCTAATAAGGCTACAAGCCACGAGTGAAGGTTTTCCAGCTGTTGGGACATGTTCACTGCTACAGATTCCCCCGTGTCTAATTAAGCTCATGGCTCATACTCCCCTTTGGTGATGGTGCTAACGGGTTCTCCTCTCCTGCGGTGGCTGCTTATTTTCAAGAGAAATGGAGTGTAAAATCACTGGGACTTCTGCTGCTCTGGGAGATCTGATTAAAATCCTGGGTTTCAGGATTTATTAGGAAGAGGGAACTGTCTGGCAGACATATAAATAAGTGAGGCATTGACTTTGCTCACAATCATGTTGCTCTTGTCAGGAACCAGGCTGAGGGAACCCCGATGCAGCCCAGGCTCAGGAGAAGAGCCAGAACCAAGAGCACAACCATCTCAAACAACCAACCTCAAAGAACAGAAAGAAGTCCCTGGCTTTAAACAGGGTGAAATCATCCCTAAACATATATGCCTTGTTTATTGCCTTGCTCTGGAACTGTCTGCCACATAGTAAAGTCTATTTCAGTGAATCCCCTGAAGACTGGATTCCCTGACAAACAATTTTATGTACACCTTGTAAATTGAGGCAAATGGGTAACATTTTCCAGCTTCACCATGAGGTGTGTTCCTTCCTGGAGAGGGGGATGTGGAAGATCTCAGGACAAACAGACATGGTACATGAACCAGGGTGATCTGATGCTGCCCAGAGCACTTGGTTTGATTTTTTTTTAGGCAATATTTGCACTGCCATAGAGGGTAAAGGGATTTTTGTGCCTGGGAACCTGCTTAAGGTCTGTGTGAAGACACAATTCTTGCTCTTCATTTTGCATTGCTCTATAGAGCAACACAGGAGTGAGAGTTCAGAGCCCTCTTTCTGGGAGGCAGGAGGGCCTCCCCACCACTGGCCATATCTGGGGAGGTCATGGAGGAGCCCACTGAAACCCATGAGCCATTCTCTGGAGAAAGAGAGACCTCCACACTGAAGACACCAGGGAGTCTCATTCAATAAGTAAAAATTCTCTTTCACCCCCAACAAATGAAACTATGTAAAACCCTTCTACACTGCTCTTGGACTTGTCCCATCAGAAGGCCCCAAGTTCTTTCTCCCAGTAACACCAACAGATTTGAAAGGCACTTGCTGTTTTTTCTGTTTCTCTAGCATAGATTTTTTTTTTTTTTTTTCTGGCAACAACTCTCCAGAGCAGCACGTTTTCACAAACAAAGTTAAACTGCTTGGTTTCCATTAGTAACATGAGCAGTAAAAACAGAGGACAGGTGTTTCTTAGGAGGTGTGAAAGATTAACGGGATTTTCTTGGATTGTGGATGATGCTGTCACTGTAGGCTATCTGCTTTTTTTTTCGTCCACCAAAGAATATAGGAAAATTTTCAATAGCATTTACTGGTGCTTAGTGAAGCTCAGGCAGGTTTGTGCCTGCTGTGCCTGCAGTCCCTGCAGGCAAAGAGGAATTGCAGCAAATAATCCCCTCTTTTGCCCATGTGGATCCAGGTTCTCCTTTCAGAGACATCCTTGCAAGCTCTCAGGAGCAATTAGCATGGGACCTCTGTGTGATGCCTTAGGTTTCAACTTTTATGTGGAGGGAATTGCATGGGGGATGAAGGACCTCAACACAAGGAACTGAGACCTGGTAGAACAAATAAACAGGAAAATACCCAAATTCCTGTGTGAGGTGAGTTCAGCCCTTCATCTGGGATCTCCAAAAGAGTTTTTAGTCATCCTCAGGAAAAGGTGTTGCTCTGTGTGACACAACATGCCTGTAAGACATGCTCAAGATGCATTTTCCCAGTTCCCACCCTCGAGATTCCCTGCACTAGAAATCTGGAAGACTTTTCCATGCACCTTTCTCTGAGCATCTTCTCCCAATATCTTGCACTGTGGGCTTGCCACAGTGCCTAACAGGTGGGAAAGGCAAGGAGACGGGGTGGCTTCAGCCCTTGTGAGTTTACCTTTCTCTCTGTGCCAGGAGAGCTGTGTCTGTGCACTCCACGGGCTCTGCAGAACCTGCAGAACTCTGCACGGGCATTTTCTGTAATGCAAACCAGCATCAGCAAATGCCATTAAATACCCTCCAGCATAAAACACACAAACAGTCTGAATGAAGCTACTGGGCCCCATAGTTGTGTACAAATCTTAAATATCCTGCTGAACCAGCTGAAAACACTAGTGCATGCGAGAGCCAGCCAGGCATTTTCCCCCCCTCCCTTGCTTTGTTTACCTCCTGCTCATGTCAAATGCTGTATTAGGGCTGTAGTGTAATATACAGCATTTGAACTTCTCCTTTGTAGTGAACAATGTCAACAGACTGCTTTTCCTGATGAAAAGATCCTGAGCCCATAAATATCACCCTGGCATGCTGTAGGTTGCTCCCATTGTATAAATCTCCCCACAGTGCTCACCTCTGCTCCTGTATCATAGCGAGATAAATGTGGTGCTTAAGGCCTGATTTATTTCAGTCAAAGGACAAACAGTTTGATATCAAAAGGAGCTTCGCAACAATTAACATGACAGGCAAGGAGGATTAGCTGTTGTGATTTTTGGTGTGGCATAAGCAGGCAGGTGCTGTTATTTGGGCTGCATCCCTCCCCCACACCCCTTCTCATTAAAGAGATAGTTATTGTACTGCTGTGAAAAGAGCAGCTGCTGTGCCTGAATTTCCCTATCAGCCGCTGTTTCTAGTGTCGGTATGAATTGGGGACACATTGTTGGGCTTTAATTAGCCCTGAGTCCCACCACCACAGGACTGCCCTGCTCTGACATGCACCCCATGATACTTGCGTTGAATGTGCATTAATCTCCTCGCTCCTGATGGCTGGGACACAACCTCTCCGAGGGTAAAAAAAAAAACAAGGAAAAGATACCTTTATAGAATTTGCAAAATGCTTGGCTTTATGCTAAGCAGCCAAATTAGATATAACCTTCGCTCTTGACTTCTCTGAGCCCCATTAAAATTTTTGAGATCTTTGCTGTTGGTGCTGACTCTAAGGTTTCAACAGATGAAAACCTACTTTCAAACAGATGATGAAAACCAGTTCCCAAACCTGAGCCTAAACTTCATGGGGGAGCAACATCTGACAGGCATTATTTGGCACTGACTTCTTCCAGGGATTTGTGTGAAGTTGGCTTGTGAGGCAGAGTGGGCACATTAAGGCAAGGCGTGTTGCCAGCAAAACTAAGAATGATGGATCCCACATAATTACTGTGTTGTCACTGTTATCACCAAAGGTTAGTTTAAAAACGAAGAAAATCCCAGAAACTGTGGGCTATCCAGAGGATCAAAACAGTCGAGGCACATTTATTAGCAAGATGCAAGAGTTTCCCAGCACCTTCCTGGATCACACTCCTCTTTCCCGCTTTGCTCCAGCAGGTGAGAAGAGCAGACCCCGTTTCCAGACCTGGGATATTGCCAACTGCCTTTTGTTGTGATCCTGGTACCTCTGCTAAACCGAAAATTGGGGCCAGGTCAGGATAGGGACAGGGCATTTCTGTAACACAGTAGAGCACTTGTGCAAAGCCTTCCTGGTGGCCTGCTTCTGAGCATGGCCAAAAATCAGTTCCTGCACAAGGCTGTAAGAGCCAGAACCAGTTGCTCCAGTAAAGCCATACTGGCATGAGTTACCAAAGCAATTATGCTGGCTGCCTATATCCAGATGAGGATTTTACAGTCTTTTCTGTAGCCTAACTCTAAAAACACTCTTCAACCTCTTAAATGCATTGTACCTAGCAAAAACTCCCAACCAATGCTCTTTTTTTTAGCCTTTATCTCAGATTGGCCCTGAAAACACGAAACACCTCAGGAAAGACAGAATTCTTGCTGAGCCCTGAAGAGTTAATCCCTCTGCAAGTTGTCTGCCAGCTGGTAGGAAGATCTTAGCAGCACAGCGATGTTTTCACCTGCTGTTTGTGTAGCCCGTAGCAAAGATGTGAGCTGGAGTATTTTTGTGGGGAAGTTTTGCCAGCCCGGACTCTCCCAGAGGGAGTGCTCTCTGGCCGAGAGGGTGTGCACGTGCATGTGGGGAGACCACCAAAAAAAAGCCTTGCTAGAAATATTGCAGGATTTCTCAGGTTGAGAGTGCAGAGATGTTCCAAACAGTCTTGAACTTCAACCAAAATCCTGATGTTTGCTGCTGGTTTTTTTTATCATTTTTGTCTCAGTTCTGCTTGGGGAAATTCAGATTTATTGTCCCCTGACTGAGGTCTATTCAGATCAAAAGTGGTGCTGGTATGGATTTGGTCACAGCTGGTCCATGGGATGTGAATTTGGCTCAGAGCTGGTACAATGTCAGTTATTGATATTCTGTTAGTCTTCAGCTTGAAGGTGCATGGATGTTATTTTACTACTTCTTTCGAGGAGATCGATTGTAAATCTATGTTTTTCTTTCTGCCCAGACCATACCTGTAAAAATAATAACAGCAGAGTTAGTGTCTTCCCAGTGACTGCTGAACTCTCTAACACAGCCTCTACAGCCCCATAACAGTAGCTGGCATCAGATCACAGCACTTGATTTAAACTCCACTCCTTGTTCAATAGACCAAAAATAAAAATAATGCTGAGAGATGAACCAAACCTGAGTTTGTGGGTTTCAGGTTTGGTTTTTTTCCCCTTTGCCTGAACATAAAGAACAAAATGTGTTTTTTAGTCTAGATTACTTGTCTTCCAAAGAGATGAAAACAATAAGAAGCTAGTACCAGGTCCCCCAGGAACAGACAAGAACAGTGACTTGCTTTGTAACTTTTTTTGTGTGCACTGAAACATCCACTGTGGGGTCTTGCTGAGCAGGAGATAATTTCCCCACCCTGCCAATTTATTTTTTTTAGATTAAAAAAATAATCCAGTCCTAAAGAGGGTAAAAACATCAAAAGCAAAGCATATATGAGAAAAGAAAATCTGAAAAAGTCAGTACGCATCTAAGAAATAGTTCCCTTTGACTTGAAGCATCCCTAGTTTTAAAATAACTTTAGTCTCACAAGAGTAATTAATTTTCTAGACAGAAGGAGCAACCAGCATATTTTTTGTTTTAATATGCTGCTGCTAATTCGCTGTTTCAAAACTCCCTTCTGTAAAAGGGAAAAAAAGGGAGGGGGAGAATAAAAAAGCCGAAAAATGCATCAAAACTGACCATTTCCCACAAAGCCAGTTTTCATTTCTGCATATCAGCATTTTCGAGCAAAACAAAGCACTACACAACTTTCTTGAGCAGCTCTATTCAAGCAGGACCCCAGGCCAGCGGGGACACTGCTTTAATGTCATGATGTAGCTGCAGAGAACAAAATGATTCTCTTTCCCCCAGCCTGTATAGCAGAGAAATAATAAAGGGGGGGAATTACTATGGTAATGACCACATAGCTGCTGCGTGTTTATGCAGATTGATGACCGACAGCCAAATCCCAGGGCCTTTACGTCAGTAAAGCTCTGCCTGCCTCCTTAAAACTGCAATCCAAAGAATCTGCCCAAGAAATTTTTTAAGTGGATTTGAAAATATTTCAGTGGCATATAGACCCCATTCTTCTTACACATGAGGGCATTATTTTGAACAAGTCAGAACTGCTTTTCCTAAATGTGGAAGGGGAAACTACACCGAGTTCCCTGGAAATTGCCATTGGTTTTGGATTAAACAATACCCATTCGAGCAGCAGGATTTTCAGGGTTAAAATGACAGGGAAGAAAACGGGATCTTGCCTGTTCCCATTCCCAGTAATGTCTAGCCAAGCTGACAGGAAAGATAAAGTTCACTCTTCCCTCCACTTAACTGGTGCTGGGAAAGAGATTCACACCCAGGAGAAAAGGAGACATGGCATCAGTCGTGATTTCTTGGCATAAATGAAAGGAAATTTTGACAGGCATAAAAATGTTATTTTCTTATGAAAAGCTGCTGCTTCAATACACGAATGGGGATGCTTCTCGGGAAAGCAAAAGAAAGGGGAGAAGAAAAGAGCAGTCTCAGTCTGGCGCCAGTTTATAATAATTCACAGTATTGCCCATTTCTCACTGCATAATGATCTCAGGCAAAGAAAATGATGGACTCTTATTTCTGGATCTACATTTTAAATATCAAAATAATTGGGCCAAGGAAAGGTCATCCCTTCCCACTGTTAGCCATCCTCCTTCCCTGGCAGCCTAGGCATTTGTGATAGCTTTTAGCACCTTGGAAGGATTCACATTGCTGGTAAAACAAGAATCATCCTGGGAAAGGGGCTGGGAGACTGCTGGTGTCTGCTGGAGACTGGAAAATGTGGGCTGCCACATGGTACAGGACATTCTTCATGCACCCAGCTGTGAGCTACCTGTCGTGTGCTGGGTTGTGGTGCAGCCAGCAAGGCTTTGTCCCTTGTCACTCAACCATACCTTGACTTTAGGTCAGGCAAACATCTGATCTTCAGCTTTGTCCCCTTCTGGAGACCCTACAAGACAAATCCATGGCCTGAACAGCAAGGTGTGTGCAGCTGCCCTGACCTCATCCTGGCTAGCTCTGCACTCCTGATCACTAACTCCAAACACAGGGTCTGTGGGGGATCCTGTCACATTCATTCTCCTTTATCTCCCTCTGCATGTCTCAGCACTCACCCAGCTGGACTCTGATGAACCCCACATAACCCTGCATGATCTTTATCCCATCAAGTCCTCCTTTTCAGCTCTCTCCAGACAAACCTATGGGCCTCAATCTCAAATCTTGCTAGTAAAGACCGAAATGTGACCCAGATCCAAGACAATGTGAAGTTCTACTCTAACCCTAGGCCAGGGATCACTAAACACCTACCCCCAACCTTAAATAATTTAGATGCTTTCCTCTATTCCTGCCTGACTTCAAAGGAACCCATCTTTAGCTGTTTTCTCTAAGCCCTGCACTTTTTTTCCAAGCCCTACAAGCCCCAAGATGGGGCTCAGCAGAGCATCTATAAATCAGCCACAGAAAGAATCGCCCCTGCAATGACTGAAACTCTTTGTGCGTTTGCAGGGCATGTGTGTTCATGTTTGTTTGGTTTGCACGCACACAGAGCATGCACAGGCACTCTGAGAGTCTGTGCTCTGGAGAGGAGACAGCAAATCTGCATTGCCCCGGAGGCCTGGGGTGAGATTAACTGTAGGACCTGTGATTTGTTGCTACCTGAATGGTGTGCATACTGTCAGTTTGGTGTGTCTTTATTTCTAAGTGAGTCATATTATACAAATCAATTGCTAATTCAATTAATCATGAAAAACATGCAAAAGGACATCTCCAGGAGCTGATTTAGAGCATGTTATGTATGGGTGATTGAGCAAAGAAAGTTAATCTGGGTCAGAAGACTTTGATTTTTAATTCTTAACGTCACAGATTTCCATTCTTTTGAACTAAAATCTGACTTACAATTTATTTTTCCGAGGGTGCAGCTTTATAGCTCCATTGACATTGGCATGTGTGGTCATGCATACTGAGTCTGTTCTCTTATGCCTGACGAATAAGAGCTTTTATGGATACACAGATCAATACAAGCTTAAGATCTATAAACGGCTGCCTGGCAGTATTCATATGCAGGACACATCTCATTGCATTTATCCACAAAGTTGTTTACAGGAGATTAAATTATGATTTCATTGCATTCTTTTTTCCCCAATATGTGAGAAACAACAGATTTTGATCTCATGTGTTACTTTGCAGTTTCTGGCCTAAATCTTACCAAAAAAAACCCCAAAAAACAATGAAGCCCAAACCAATCCAAAAACTCCAGGTGAAGAATGTATGAGTTTGTTGTGCAAAATAATGCCTCCATCATGAGTTGTATGGAAGGCACCCCAGGAATTCAGCAGAAAACAATTATCTGCACCTCTTGCAGAGGTGTAATAGGGGTATAAAGCGACTGCAGTCCACTGTGGGGAAAACTCACAGGGTGGATTACTCCTGGAGGCCTGAATTAGAAGTTTTCAGGGTGTAGGAAACTCAGCCATGACAAATATACTGTCAAAGATTTCAGGCTTAGATGCTAATATATGCTTTAGTCCAAAATAGGATACTGAGTTCCCTCTGACAGCATGAAAATCTGACAGTTCTGTTTTGTGGATAGCCCTAGGAAAGAAACGGGGCTATAAATAACATGTGTGAATGCACAGAGTTAGGAAAAGAGGTTCAAGAAGCTCCTACTTGTCACTGAAACTATGAGCAATCCTAGCCCCTGCTTGTCCTTGAACATGTGGACTGCTGCCTGGCTTCTGGGAGAGCCCTGGGGACAGCGGGACCCTGACAGGGGGCTGAATCCTTCCTGTGTCAGCTGCCAGTTCCTGATTCCCTGCTGCAGTCTTGGGAGAGTTGCCTTGACCCAGCCAGGGTAACCTTGGCCAGTTGTTAGGTGATTCACCTCCAGCCATCACCTGCATGATGGAATGCACAGCGTTGCTCCATCTGAGAGGTTCCTTGGGTTTGTTGGGAGGGAGGAGGTACAGAGCCTGCACTGGGCAATAGCATGGCTCAGGCCAGGGAAGTGATACAGCACTGGTGTCCACATGGGGTTATTAATTCTGTTTCTCCATCAGGATTTTTCACCCAGTCAGGCTGATTCCCAGACTAGAGCTGGTTGCCATCCTGGCAAATCTGAGTTAACTCAGTGTTGAGACATGGTAAGAAGCTAAAGGGATCTGCAGGGAACCATTACATGGAGTTTAGCAGGCAGCTGCTAGACTCCCTCCCATATATCACATGCTCCATTTGGGTTTTCCTAGATAAAGCACAGCATCATGGAATTTGAGAAAACCACAAGTTGGAAGTGATCTCAGGAAGTCCTTAGTGTGATCTCCTGCTGGAAGTGGTGCCACCTGTGAGACAAAAAGACTTTCACAGTGGGTGCTCCAAACCTAGGACAAGGCTCCAAACCTGGGTGGACTGACTTTTTTAGGAAATATATGATGAGTAGCAAGAGATATGATTATTCTGGGAAGAAAGTTATTAATTCCAGATGAGGAGAAATCCCTAAAGGACACAGCCTGTCTTCGTGACTTTGAAGAAGGTCAGCAGCAGAGAAGCTGTGCATGGGGAGGTTTCCAGTTTCAGAATGAGATTTTCTTCTGACATAATTGAATATACACTTAATGCAGGGGGTTGGAAACAAATGTGTTAAGGAGGCGAGTACAGCATTACCAACACTTCATAGAGCAGAACTACTCAAGGAACATGAGCAGGTAATGCAGGTGATGGTGATGCATTCCCTTGTCACTCATCTGGGTAGAAATGGCTGGGCTGCTATTCTTCTGAAAGGCATGGAAGCACTTAGATGGATAATCAGAACACAAAAATGACTCTGCAAGAAGAGTACAAGCTGCTGCCACTCTTTGTATCCATGCACCCCCAGTGCTGCTTCCTCAGAAGGAATGTGGTAGGCAAAATCTTGATGTCCTGTAGCCCCAGTGAGGAGAGAAAGTCCAGACCAAACTCCCTTTTTAGCTGGTTAAACAGCACTTCTCTCATTATACATTGGATCATGCCCTGCTTCCTCTGCAGCACATCTTCCAAAGGCAGGAAGTAGCTTGTGCTCTGAGCCTCTGGACCCATGAGCAGTGTTAAAAGCTTGAGGCAAAGACTATATGACAGGTCAAACAAATCTTTGATGGCAGAGCTGGAAAATACTTTAAGAAGCCACCGAATCTGTCTCCCTGTTTCCATTCCATTGGCAAAACATGATTCTCTGATTAAAGTAAAATTAAGCTTCTTGAGCCCACCAAAATTGATTTGTAGAACAATTAACCTAGCTGTCCCTGGTGGGCCTGTAAACCAGGATGGTGCGGAGAGGCCAAGGCTAGAGGAAGGCAAGCCTACAGCCATAGAAGAATTTTAATCTTCTGCCTATATTCCTGCAATGTGTGCTGAACAGGTCACCATGTTCAGGAATTTTCCTGGCTAAGTGCAAAAGTTTTAGTGATTGCTTGTGTGAAGTATGTTATCCAAGAGAAGGTTTGAAGAAGGGTGCATGTTTCCCTATCAATCACCCTCTGCACGCATGAGCACATTCAGTGCCTTTCTCCTCCCATAAACAGTTCATTGCAGATTTATTCCCCATGTATTTCCTATTCACTGACTGGGTAGGCAATGTGACAAAGGTTATATTGCTTATTTCTTTGTAGATGCCTAAGAAGATGAAATTTCATAACCAGAAGAATTAGCCACAATAACTCATCGATGGAATTGGTGATCTCACCCAATGGCCAGTTAAGTCAATAGCAAATTTGGCCTTTGGCTGTAATTTACAGCTGCCTGCACAGCTGGAAACCCTGATGATTCTCTACAGAATCCTTCCCCAATGTTGATTCAAGATGTGGTGCACTTAGACACCTCCTACTTGCAAAGCTTCAGTTCTTTCATTTAGAAAGACCCAATGATAAGTTGAAGCCTTCCAAATTCCACCTGTCTTGCTTTGATGAATGTAGTTAGGAGAGGCAACCTTTTTTTGCAAACATCTAACTTTGTATACCTGGAGCTTGCAGTACTGCAGTGGGGTCACAAACTCCTCAACTTTAGACTTCTCCTCCTCTTCACTCACCTTCTTACAGCTGCTCTGCCACATGCAGAGCTCTGCATGTTCAGGGCATGTCTCCCACTGACGTGACTGCTCTGCCTCAGGCATGCCAAGGAAGGCTCCTGAAGACTCCCTCAGGAGGGAGTTTCATTGTGTTTTATTAACTTTAATGTTAATATGCACTGTACATTTTATTAAAGATCCTGCAGGATGGCTGAATGCTGATATTGGGACCTGAAATAGGTTTGGTCTTGGAGTCAGTTTCCTGTTGGGCTGCAGTGAGGTGCTGATGACCAAAAATCAATCCTGTTTCTTTCCCCCTGCCTGTTTCCCAAATCTCAGCACTCCCTACAGTGGCAGATGTCTCCTTTGGCTTCCTGGGGGGAGGATAATTCTCCCACAACAGACATTGATCTCTCATTAGACTCCATCCTGTTAGTTAAAAGCTGTTTTTACTCAGACAATCCAGAACTCATTTCCAGTCTTAAAAGGGTACACTGCTGGATACCCACCGAGGGTATAATTTTTAACCACTCTGTTTACTGAATCTACAAAAGTAGTTATTGGAGCTGTTTGTATGCAGTAATTTTTCCTTAGGCTCCCAAGAGCAAGAGCAGGTGACCCAGCATTGCTAAGTGTGGCAAAGCTTTCTCCTATTCAAAGGAGACAATATTATCCCATTTGACAGAAAGTCTGTTCATGCCATGACAGCCTGAGGAGACTTGTTTAGAGTTGTGCAGGGCAGACCAGGGCCAGCACCCCAACCAAGGGCTGTCCCTGCATCTCCTCTCTGAGTTAGGCAGATGCAAAGCCACTGGATCAGCCCTTGTGGTACACTCACTGGATGAGCTGCTGCTTTCATGGAGAAAAAGCCTTAATTCTTAGATATACAGTAAAAAACTTCCCCTCACCATCAGGACACATGAATGCAAAGAGTGATCAGTGAGGTGCAGCTCATTGTCCTGTTGTGTGTACATAAACACAGTCCTTGCCTAGCAATTAACTGGCACATAACTGAATGAAACCCACATTTTAACTCAAGTATGCATGTGTTCCTTAAGGCTGCACTGTAGCTTAAGCATTGATTATTGAGTTTTTAGAAGGAGGTACCAGTGACACAGCTCAGGACTGGACAGGTGCAAGAAGTCAAGGACCTATCTGGGAGCAGAATAGCTTAAACTGGTTCAGTCTGTCTGGCTCTTCACCCTCCTTCCCTGTGCCATCGTGTCTGCACCCACAGCCAGGGATGCTGTGGCTTCAATTTAACTCAGCAAAAGGCAGAGAAGTCTTCTTTCTTAGATGTGGTCAGTGCTCAGTGTACCTGAGTGTGTGAGAGTGAGCTCTGGGACCATCTATTTTGGCATCTCTGAAGGTTCACTTGTTAAACCTGGGTTCGGGGCAGGGGAGACCTTTGTGGCTGGAAGTTTTATGCACAGGCCCTATATCAGAATGCAAATTTGACTCATCAGTTTCAGTTGAGAAGCTGGCCTTTTATTTTCTCCTCTTAATGAAGTGACTAATAACTTTTTTGACGAACATTCTTTTCTTAATACTTTTTACCCCACTCTGCTCTTTCATTGTCTTTTTAACAATGCCAGCTGCTTCACTTCAAGAATCGGTTTTCTGAGAGTGAAACGCCTCTCATCCTTGAAGCATCTCTGGATGGTATCCATTATTGATTTGGAACTGATGATGGCTGCAGTAGCTGTCTCTGACTCCCTGAGCCACTGAGAGCATTTCTCCTTCAAGATAATAATAAGCAGCAAAATGCAAGGAAGAATCCAAGGACTGGCTCTACGCTACGAATGTGCATGCCAGGCACACCTAATAAAATGCATACCAGGGCATCTCCATTCTCTTCCATTTCTCTGGGGTACTGTGGGATATTATTTGATACATATTTTACCCCCTAGAAGGGCTCAGAACACCTTCACTGAGCACAGTACATAAATTTTCAAAAGGGCCAATTTTGACTGACATGACATTGGCTCACAAGGAAAGAACACCCTTTTCTTGCAGAGGACATCACCTGCAAACAGTTTCCAAAATACAGATGGTACTGGGAACTCTGGACCTCTGCTTTCCTTTTTATATCTTCAGGCAACAGGGACAGCCCCATGCCAGTTGGCCAAGTACCTCCAGGCTAAAAATATCTCCTCTTATCCAGAGCTCTTGCTGCAGATGCTGTGAGAAAGTGACAGCTGAATTTGTCGATTCTCCATGGGAAATCTCCTTGGCAAGGTTTTGCTAATGGCCAAGGATGCCACACAATGTTCATCTCCTGGGATGACAGGGAAGAACAGCATGTGGGCAAGAGAGAGCTGACAACAGCTGGGTACAAATGCTTCTAGTTTGACCTCTCATTCCAGCAGCTGAAGCGTTTAGGTGGAAAATGAAGAGGAGAAAATGTATCTTGGCCTATTTAGAAGTGGAAATGCAGAATTAATAAATGCCCAGGAGATCATCTGCAATTCTGTCATCCGTACAAATTATTTTGTTACTGACTGGCCAATGAGAGCTTTGAGCCAGACACAATACCCCAGTGCAGGCAGCAAAGAGCTTCAAGAAGAATCAAAATTATGACCTGAATGGCAGGGAGTTTCCTTCTTAGTTTGCAAATAATCAGACTAAAACATATCTTTCCAAACTAATCCATCTGAATGCAGCACTCTCAAAGTGGACAAAGGATGGACAACTTGAGTGCTAAATGTGAGAGTGTGGGACCACCCTTTTGGGACTTGGACACCCAGTCAGTCATAGCTGTCTGAAGACCCTGCACTCAGAGGGGTGGTGACAGTGTGTACAGACATCTCTACACAAGTTTTTGGTCAGGAACTTGACAACAGGGAACAAACAGGCTGAATTACAATGTGAAGTAGCTGCTGAAGTCCCTATGGTCCTGGAGGTACCCAAGGGGTCATGACTGAACCTGCATTGCTTGCTTGGCACAGCGGGAGTATTTCTACCCCTGCTCCAAGCACTGCTCCTGGCTGCAGTGCAGTGCACATACATCCCAAGTCCTTTGCTTTGCTTTGTCTCATATTTATTTGCTCAGATCTCATTAGTAGACTCAGTTGCAGGAAAGCTTTTTCCTTATTTCTGTTTGGGTTTTTTTTTAATTAACTCATAGCCTTTCTATGACAAGCCCTAATAAAGATTTGAATAAAACCAAAGGATCTTATAGTAAGCAATAAACCTTTCTAATGAAGTTGGAAGGTGTCTGGGTTGTGCTTTCAGAGGGGTGTGCCAAGGCAGCCACAGGGCCGTGGAGCACTGACAAGGCCAGGTCTGCAGCAGGGATAATTTCACGTGGTATGAGGGACTTGCAGAGGGTTTGTGCTAGTTCTTGTTTGTTGGGCGTTTGGCTCAAAGCTGATAGCAGATTTCCCCAAAGGAATCAGTGTGCTCTCTATTAAAAGGAAAAAACCTGATATTAAATGTCACAGTAATTGATGTTGCCTCTTTTTAATTAACTTACCTCTTTTTCCATGTCCTCCTACTGCTTCTTCTTTCCTGAAACCTTCACCTGCTGTTTACTCAGACTTCTTGCAAGCAAGAGAAGAACAAACCTGCCAAAGACACAAGAGTCCCCCTGGGATTTCCCACTTTGTCAAAAGCTGCCAAGTTGCAGGTGCGAGAAGCACGCTGGCCATGATGTCATGGCCGCTACGCTCATCCCTGCTGATGGCTCTAAAAGCAGTATTTCCACATGAAAAAAAGAGACAAATGCAAACCACATGACAAGGGAAGCAGAGCATCTAAACAGGGAAGCAGAGCTGCCTCCTAGAGCAGTCTGCAGGACTTCTCTGCTCTCCTGCCTCGCCCCTTAGGCACACTGTGAACAGTGGTGGGTCCAGATGTAGCTAGGGTCTGGATGCCACCTGTCCCATTCCCTTGATCCATGTATTTGCAGAGGGCACTTCCTCCAGCTGTCACCCTGACCTGGTTTCAGCTAGGGCAGACTTAATTTCTTCTCAGTAGCTGTCACAGTGCTGTGTTTTGGAATCACAATGAGAAAGGTGTTGATAACACACCGATGTTTTGGTTTTTGCTAAGTAGTGTTTATCCTAAGTCAAGGACTTTGGTTTTTTCCTTGTCTCATGGACTTGGCTCTGCCAGTGAGGAGGTTCACAAAAGACACTGGGAGGGAGCATAGCCGGGACAGGTGATATGAACTGACCAAAAGGATATTCCACACCACAGAATGTCATGCCCCGTATATAAACTAGGGAAGTTTCCTGGAAGAGTGTCCAGTTTGGGCTCAGGAATCTGTTCTGGCATTGGTCAGTGCGTGGTGAGCAATAGCATTGTGCATCACTTGTTTTTTCCCTTTTTATTACCATTATCATTTACTATTATTGCTGTATTTTACTTTATTTTCAATAATTAAACAGTTTTTGTCTCAGCATACAAGTTTCACTTTGATTCTCCTCCCCATTCCACCAGGATGGGTGGGGGGAAGAGAGGAAGTGTTGAGCAAATGGGTGTGTGGTGCCTAATTTCCAGCTGGGTTTAAAACCACAGCACATCCCATCTTCACCAAAGGCCTTTCCCAGCAGAAAGGGGAAATGTGAAAGGTTCTTGTGACTCTGAACATACGCTGCAGCAGGGGGCTTTCTCTGACTGCTCTGAGCAGGTATGTGTCCCACCACTGCTCAAAGACCTCTGGGTCGCAGCACCAAGGGTTTGTCTGTTTGACCCAAGCAAACAGGTTGAAGACACCCCTCTGAGGGCTCGTGGAGGAAGCCCAGAGCAAACAAACTTAAAGAAAAACAACACTGCAGTGGAAAAGGACATCATGATTCTATCATACTGTGTCCTTGTTTCCAAGACACCAGTAAAACCAGAAGGAGGAGAAGAAAAGAGTCTGGATGTGTCACTGAAGTCACTGTAGAGTACCTGTTACCAGCAATGAGTCTCCTTTACAAAGCATCCTGAATCAAAGAGTCTGATTAAGAACAGTTACACGTTCAGTGTCTTCTTATCCAGTATCCTGCTCTTGGGTTTAGCCAACTATTAGCATCTTTTTCACTGTTTTAGTTGGTCAACAATGCCTTTGCTGGAAAAGATGGGGAAGGGTTGGGACATCTCGTAGCAAACAGCATTTTTTCTTGGCTGTACAGTAAAAGTGTTAAATCATGGCTTCAGCAATTGACTCAAAACTCACAGGTAACAGCCCTAACTGGGACACGAAGACAATTTTTGGTCACTAAATTATTCTTATTGCTGCTGGATGGCTGAAGAGCCACAATCATAAAACCCAGCAGCAGGCACTGCAGACAGATTTAAGATAAATCAGTTCCTGAGCACAGTATTGTTTGGAGAAGAGCCCCACGCTTTCTTCTTCTTTCTAAAGGAATAGAGCAGACTGAGGTGATGGATGTTCCCTTTCTTGATGCAGCTGATTTGGAGTCCCCCAAACCACAGGTCACTGTGGTTTCATTTAGTTCTGCAATCTCTTTTCTCCGGGGCTTTATCCTAGGAGTTGTTATTTCAATACAAACAGTTTGCACGAAGTGTCTGGGCAGAACAGACACCCGAGGCTGTCACTGGCATCCATGACCATAATAACCTTGAATGAGTAACGCAGTAAAGCCAACAGCTAAGCTATCTTATCCTTGGACAGCTGCAGGGTTCCAATAACCCTCATTATACCACATTCTCCTCCAGGGAGTAGACACACAAAAAAAAAAAAAAAAANAAAAAGAAAAAGAAAAAGAAAAACAGAAAAAGAAGATAAGTAATTTATAGTATGTTCAGACTGGCACAGGAACACAGACACTGTACAGTACACTATTAATTGTGGGATTCTTTTTTGTGCCATATAATATTGATTTTCCTGCAGATAACCAGATATCATTAGTTTGATTAATGCTACCCCAGCTTGGAATAACTGGCTGGGAAGTTCAAACTAGGGCATTTTTCAGGAGGAAAAGATAAAGCACAGCTCAGACTTCTCTGTTCATACCTGGGAATATGCTGGCCAGAGGATTTCAGGGGTGTTAAGCTAGACAGTTAAGAAAAAGCTTGGGAGAAGAGAGCTGGAACTGCAGTACACAGCCTGTCTGATAATGTCAGGCAGTTCAGCTGCACTCAGGGTTGAGTTTATTTTGGTAGCAAACCCCTAGGTTTTCTTCCCAACAAAGGTTGTCACATTTGCAGGGACAGCTGAGTCACACAGGCTGCCTTAGCCAGAGCTGTGCTCCTGTGCTGCTGGGTGTGCAGGCAGTGGGGTTGTGAACACTCATCCTCTCTGACTGCTTCAGAAGGAAAAGAAGCAGACAAAGCTCCCAGGGACTGGTTTATGAGTTGGCTGGTGCTCAGAGAAGAAGTGTGTTGCTTATTGACTGAGCATGTGCTCTGCCATGCAAAGGAAATCAGCTTTACTCTGCTTGGGGACATTGGCTTTCTCAGAAGAAAAAGAAAACTGTGAGATGCATCAAGAGCTCCACTAAGACCCTACGGACTCATAACAAAGAGGTCGTCTTGAAAAGAAGTGAAAGAAGTCCTGCAAAGAGGGCCAGGGACAGCACACACTGACTGGTCTTCTGAGTGAGGAATCTCTGACACATCTTAAAGTTTGCCAATGCTACAGTCTAGGAGAAGGTATCTGATATGTGGGCTGAAACTACTGCACTAATTGATAGAGTCTGTCAGCTTGCTAATGTGTCTGGACTCCTGTGGTCCTCAGTCTCAAAATAATGGCAGAAGGAGCAGAACAGTCACTTGATCATCACATAGCTCAGGAAATGGAGTAGACAGATGAACTTACATTCTTTTGGCACACTGGAAAGGTTAAAGAGCATTGTGTGGTTTTTAGTCCAGGGGGTTCAACAGAAGACAGGCCAGAGAAGGTGATACTGAGTGGTATTTGGGCTCTGACAAGGAGATAGTCACTACATATGAATGTAGAGCACCTATAGACCCCTATATAGCCTTCTAACTCATGACAACTATCCCAAAATTAGGGAATCCAAGAGGTCTGCTCTGAGGGTATGATGTGAACAATGGTAGAGCCAGAGCCTGCAGGAGGGCAAACCTCAGCTCTAGCAATGTGATCTGTTTAAAGGTAGCAGAATACAAAGGTTTTTCTTGGGAAAAATTGGGCCAGTCTGGGCAGGTAGGTCTATCAGGAGATGGAATTGTTCTGGTTGGGTGTATTTCTTAAAAATAGTGCCATTGCCCTTAATGAAGAAGAAACAACTCGTGGTTTCACACAAAAGATAGAGATTCACAGATAAAGAACTGAGTCTCCACCAGTGCAATGGAAAGAGGGAAAACTTTCTTCCTCATGAGACTTACAGTATAGGTCTTCTGTTCTCCTTGCTCTGAAGAAGGGCTTATTAGTGCAGGTGTTAGAGCTATGGGACAATTGGTCCTTAAAAACCTGCTGAAAATTGTGCCATTGACTTCTTTCAGTTCTTCATCACAAGCCAGCTCTGAGCTCATAAACTTAGGTAAGAATCTAACTTGCAGTAGCTGACAAATTGAAGAAGGGTTTATTTATTGTTCTTGCCTAAAAATGTCTTTGAAAGCTTCCTCAGCATTTGTTGAGGTGTGACTGGTCAGCTGAATGAGGAGTGTTTTCCAGTTCCTGTCTGTAGCACAGAACAAGCATTTCTGTGGGAGCACAAGAACACTCCCGATGAGCGTGTCAGTTCTGTAATGTGTATGTGAACTCTGACTCCAATACCTGTTTGGGTTTTTTTTCTTTGCCATTTAGACAGCCACTGTTTGCAAGCCTTTTAACTACCTAATCATTCAAATATCCTCCAAAACCAGGAGTGAAATGTTTGTGAGCACTGTTGAAACAAAGCAGTTTCACAAACCCAAACGTACCCAACATTTGCTTTGTATTATCCCTGCTGTCCTCACATTTTCCTCTTTACGAGTCAAATTTTAGCAGCTCTGACCTTGTGGAACCTTTTCTCAGCCACAAGTGTCAGCGATCAACTTCTAGTCTGTCTCAAAAAAGCTGTACAGTGTAGTCTGTCTTTCCTGCCAAGCATCATAAAGTGCATTTATACCTTTTGCTGTTCCATCCTCTAGGCAACCACACCTCATCTGCGTTTATTGCTGCAGAGAGAGTGGGGTGATGTGATCAACACTTTCTGCAGGCTGGATGGGAACTGCAGCTGAGGATTTTGTGCAAGTACCAGAAGTGCAGAACTGTCTGTCTCCCTTTTAGAGACACAACTGAATAACCACTTTTTTTTGTTTTTTTCTTTTTTTTTTTTTTTTTTGTGGTTTTTTTTGTTTTGTTTTGTTTTGTTTTCACTGTGAAGAAAAGTAAAACTTTTTAATGATTTGCCAGTTCTCCAAATAAGAAACTTTGAAACTCTAAAATGAAGTAAAGGCAAGTTTTGAGGTACTCTTAACAGCTACTCTTAGCAATTGTAAGCTGCCAAAGATTGATATTCCTTCTACCAGACAGGTTGGATGTAATGAAAACACAGGGTAGTAAGATAAGAAACTGTTATCTAGTCAGTACAAACTGTTAACTAAATCAATAAATTACAGACTTGGGAACTTCTGTAGGCCAAATTATTGCTGAATTACTTCTCTGGAGAACTACCTCCCATTTTAAAGTTCATTTACTTTTACAAGATATTGGGTAGGAGTCTGCAAGGAGAATGGAGCTACTTCATATATAACTGAAGGAAGTTGAAACACTGAAAAGAAAAATTATGAGAAGTAGAAGTGCTGAGCAGTATCTACATTTCTCACAATGTGCAATTCCCAGTGTGAGTGCAAAAGTCATGACTTACAGAAGTGATTTGTGTTTCTGGGATGCTCATTGGAATTACCTTACAAATCCTCGTTTTCAAAAAGTACTGAATGAAACTTCTGAACAATTAAGCTCCCATAACAAATGTCACAATGAACATTCAGTGTCACTAGTCATGTCTGTGACCTCAGCCTTGCTGTTGCCAGTAAGTGTGAGATCAGTTCAAATTCCCCACCCACTTTCCAACTGGAGGATTATACGGAGTGAATGAAATAGTTCTTTGCTGCCAACTTGATTTTAATTATACACGTCCTAACCTTTAGAAAATCTATTTAGATTTTAAAATAATAGTGTGGGGGAGAGTGACACGGGAAATGTATGCTTGAGCTTACTAAGGGACAAAAGACATTTTCTCCAAGTGATGAACAGATGTGAAAATGACAATAATACACATGAGCTCTTGGAACAAAAGGATCATCCAGATGAAGAATATTACGTTTCTGCAGTAGCTTAATCCTGTAATCCTTATGGGAAGCTTTGATTGCAGATTAATATGATATCAATGAGGCCTTTATCACTTGTGGTGCTGAGATAAGATTAAGTGACCTGCTCATAGTCATGGCAAATCTCTGGCAAGACTGAAGCTGACCCCATGCTTCCTGACTCTTTGTTTTTGTAAATTTTCAGGTAACAGCTTTTGCCTTTGTCCCAGTCAAAGGGCCATGAAAGGAAGGTGAGTGTGAAAGGACTCTGAGGAGAAGGAAAGAATTATTTACATCCAGCTGGAGCAGGGTTGGGGGATGCAAATGGGAAATCTGCAACCTTTTGCTCTCTAGGTGTCACAATCAAATCCCTTCCTCGTGTGGAGCAGAGACTTCCAGACCACAGCTTGCACTCAGATGAAGTTTTTACACAACTGAAAATACTTCCATTGTGTCTGCAAAAGGGGAGGAGTTGTTTTAGGTCATTGTGACACGTCACCTTGAACATCAGCAAACCAACATTAAGATTAATAAAACTGTTATCCAATTTGAAATATTTTGCAAATACCTTGTATTTCCATAATTTTAATTTCCTATCCTCTACATGCATCCATACCCACAAAGACTCCACATGAGGTGCTCCAAAGACAAGTTATTTGCAATCAAGAGATACAGGTTCCTGAAACAGGAGGTAAAGAGCAGGCAGAAAAAACAGCTTGAGCATTTGAATCCATCACCATCACTTTTTCCAGTCTTGCTCCTGCCTATTAGCCCAGTGGTGATTCACAGCATCCATGCTGAATCAGGATTCCCATTGGTACCCACAGCCCCTCACATCTGAGAGTGTTTCTATCCTCTTGACTCTAAGTATGAAGACCACCTCTTTCCCCTCTCACCTTAGCTGGTAAAGTGTACCACGTGGCTCTGACCAGGGATCAGGACAGCAGCTGTTGATTTAGAATCACAGAATCATTGGGTTGGAAGAGAACTTAAAGATCATCTTGTTCCAACCTCCTGCCGTGGGCAGGGACACCTTCCACTAGACCAGGTTGCCCAATGCTCCATCCAACCTTGCCTTGAACACTTCCAAGGATGGGGCATCCACAACTTCTCTGGGCAGCAAAGAGACAGAAGTTCTTAAAATGGTGCTCTTGAATGCATACAATATCAGAAATTTGTATTACCTCTGGATGACCAACTCCTGTGCCTACCCTTCCACTGGAAGAAATTAATGTATATCTGACTGAATTACTTGATCTCAAACACCAGATGCTGAGGAAACGTGGCCACCTTCTTGCAACATCTGTATACTCTTCCTTCTGTGTCCGGCTGCCCTGGGCCAAGCTGGAGGACACAGGGATTGATGGGTCTCTGATGTGACCTAGCAAATCCATTCCTCAGTCCTGCATTGAGGCTGCTCTTGTAACACTTACAAACTTGTCATTCTTTTTATGTCAAAGCAGATCTTCAAACTGGGATTGGAGGACAAGCCCAACAAATGTGAATGCAGTTTGAAGCTGTATCCAACTGCTCCAGCCAGGTGCCTCCAGATGCTGCAAGTGACTGACTTTATTTTATGTGGCAGATATGAGGCAACCAAGAGCTGGTCTAATTGCAGATTTCCATATGGCAAAGCTCCTTGTTTGAAAAGGGCATCAAAA
Organism: Dicrurus megarhynchus; assembly: GCA_013399195.1. Taxonomy (NCBI): domain Eukaryota; kingdom Metazoa; phylum Chordata; class Aves; order Passeriformes; family Dicruridae; genus Dicrurus; species Dicrurus megarhynchus. The sequence goes on from VXAD01003129.1 coordinate 449,988, forward strand.
GGAAAAGATAAAAAACTTCAGAACCATGTGGAAGGAAAAGGAAATGATTATTTGGAGCAGATCTGGCTTCAGGGGAGCAATGAGTCTGAGCCCCAGTCTGGCACTGGCTGAGGATTTTGTCCCAGATGCCTTCACCTTGCACCCATTCCCAGTGCTCTCCAAGCAGCTTTCTTTGTTTGCTATAATCCCCACACCTTTTTGTGGTTGCTTTGCTCTTTTTCAGTACTCCAAGATAGTTTTCTGATTGGCACTGAGGAGCATCTTGATGCAAATGTGAAGCCAGAAGTTTCAACACATGCTGACTGAAAGAAAGCTGAATCAGTAAGAAGAAAGAAATGTGAGACAGAAGAGGTCCATCACACTACAAAACTTGCTTTTCATCATCCTCTGATAGATGAGATTTTCCTTTGGCTTCTCCTGGAAATCTCTGGCATTAAGTATATCAGAATGGTCACCAAAGGTCCAGCTAATGTAGGATTTTTTTCTCAAAAAGTGGCTGAGGGTGGGTGCCAGATAAGCAATAAGATGGAGTCAGGTATGCACTGACAATCTCCCAACCTCCAGAAATCTAAAGCCCTGTGAGGTACAGTCCCCTAGCTGCTGTGCCCCTTCAAGAGATGACCTGCCTTCAAGAGATGACCAATCCATTCTTTTGGAGACTCCCACAGAAGCACAGAAACAGTCCCCATAGAACCCAAGGCCAGCATCCTCATCTTCATTATTGCTAGTTCATTGTCAGGGAAGACTCATTCCTTGTCTGAGTATTATAAAAGAACCATAGAATCATTTAGGTTGGAAAATACCTCCAATATCATCAAGTCCAGCCGTTAACCCAACACTGCCACGTTCACCACTAAACCATGACCCCAAGTGCCACATCTACATGACTTTTAAACACCACTAGGGATGGTGACTCCACCACTTCCCTGGGCAGCCTGTTTCATTGTCCTCATAACCACTGTAAGAGGTCTAACTGTTGCTGCAAGCTCTCCAGGGACAGTATTCCTCTGCTGAGTTCCCTCACTGAAGTGGAAACTCTCCTGCTATGGGGCAATTTTTGTGGGGTATTTATAAAGGTCATAGCACATGATAATGCGCAGGTGTAAGGTATTGTGGCTAGTGGTTTGAAGGACTGAAGTGTTTTGAACCATCCCTGTTAGACTATTGATTTCCCTGGGACATGCTTTTGGATAGCTGAGCATTTGCTTCACATGACCTGACTGTGTGGCAGGACTTCAGAATGCTTTTCCAAAGATGTCTTATTCTAGACAGAGCTTCATCTGCATCCACAAAAAGCCTCACCAGTGGAATGACACAGGGAGTACTGTGCAAACCTCCCAGGGAGCACGGTGTGCAGGGGTGGTTCTGGCAGGCTTTGGAGGAAGCCAGTACAGGGTTGTCTCCACCAGACAGAAAGGAAGGTCACTCTGACAGTAGATCCCTACATCCCCCTGTTTCGGGAACCCCTCCCACTGGCACACAGCCATGCCTTGGCTCCTTTCCAGAACTACAGCGTCTCAGCCAGGGAAAATTTGTACAGAGCCTGGAGAGAGATGGGGAGCTCTGTAAATCCTCCAGCCCAAACTGTTTCTGTTGATCCGTGGCAGCATGCGTTGTATGTCCTGGTATCAATGTGATGAATGTTGTGCTGACTTCTGCATTGTGTGTGCCTTGTACTAAATATTGTCTGCTGGAAAGTAAATAACAGCAGATGAGCAAATGGGGCTGTGATGACATTTCAGTGTCCATAATGTTTCCAGCCACAAAATGCAGCAGTTATGCATCATTTTAATGGTAGGAATAGATAAGCAGCCAGCTATCCGTATCCGGAAAATCAAAAAGGAAAGCAACATTAGAGGAAATAGATAGGCAGTGGGTGTTCAAGGGCAATGAGTCATCCTTGTCACAAATAAGGCTCAGAACGAGGAATACTAATAATTAAGCAGCATATTTTAAAAGTTCGGCTCTTTCCTCTTTTCCCAAAGTATCTTTTATGCCCTGGGGATGTTTTGGAATGACAGTGTCTGCTTTGGGAGGTAGACATGAGGAAAATGCACTGTGGGAAGAAATGACCAAACAGCAGAGAAAAATAAAGTTGAGCTGTAAAGTTTCTTTTTTCATGAAAATCAGGTGGCCCCTCCAGAGGAAACTGGCATGATGCTGGTCATCCAACAGAACAAACACATCCCAGGGAAGGACAAAGCCTGTGGCCACTGAACTCAGCACTTGCAGGAAGCATCAACAGCACCTGCTTTTTCCCTTTCCCCATGACACTTATTCCCCTGAGCTTGCTCCGTTCTGCTCTCGTTCAGGGAATGAAATGAGTCCCTCTAGTGGGTGAATCCAGGAGGAAAGAAAGTGCTTCCCATTTTGGTACACTGTCTCTTCCCCTCTTGAAGTTCACACCTTCTGTTTTCCTGAAGCTGCCTTGGGTTGAAAACCCTGAATCAGGCTGGGTCTTACCCTAGCCTAAATCCTGGACTGTCTGAAGTTGAAATTTCCAAGGAGCAGATTTGGAGAAAGAATAGAGATTCCACCATGAATGCTAGTGCTCTGCCTTCTTGGAGGTTGGAAGCAAAGATAAATGACAGGTGTTGCTTTCGCTTAGGAGGATTTGTAGGAAAGAAGTCTTTTTGAACCTTCAACATTTCTGGGTGTGAATCACAGAATCAATAAAGCTGGAAAAGACCTCTAGGTCATTGAGTCCAACCTCTGACTGAACACCACCACGCTCACTAAATCATATCACAAAGTGTTTTTCAAATACTTCCAGAGATGGTGACTTCGTCTCCTTCCTGGGGAGCCTGTTCCAACGCCTAATCACCCTTTCTGCGAAAAAATTATTCCTAATAGTTTCCTAATAAAGACATACTTAACACTTAGTCATAAAACCTCTGAATCACAGAGATGTTTGGGCCTGTCCTAGGTAGAGACTAATCCCTTTCTGAAATGGAATAAGCCTTAAACCAGCGAACATGAGTTCTTGTGAAACCGCAGGGCTGCAGTGTCATCCCCGTTCCTTCCCTGCTTCCCTCTGCTGCAGAGCTCTGATTGCAGCAGCCTGACTTCAAGCACTGAAAAATGTTATCACTGGCACTGCTGTGGTGGGTGCACACCATCATTATAATCTGTATGCATTTAGCCATCCCAGCATGATAAGAGAATGATTAGGAGAATAGTTAGAGAGTAAATTAAAAACTCCCAGCAGTTTCCTGTGTGAAGGTACTAACTTACAGGCATATTTTTCACAGCATTACTGAAAAATGCCATTAGTTATACCTGTGAATACATGTTAGATTTAAACCCCTGGTGAGAATTTTTATTAACATACAAATATGTTAGGGCTCTTATGCTGCTTAAAATGTAATTAACCATCTTCTGAAGATTAAGGGTGCATAATCATAAAAGAAGTGCACTCTTGTGCATTTAATTCTTCTAATCTGCTTTATGTTGATGTTAGTGTGGAAGAATAATCGCTAGTTTGCCTAAATAGTTTGGGTTTGTGCTGTAGGAAGAAATTGTTATAGGATGCACTTCTAAACTTAAAATTTGGTAGGCTTACAGTGATGGAGGATGATGAAGTGCACTGGGAGATTAGGGAAAAAATGCTTCTTTTATTCTTTTGCTGCCGTTGCAAATGCCCTGCTGTGGTAAAGCTGTGTTCCTGACAGTTTCATTCAGCAGACAAAAAGGAGGAGGGGACAGGCACACCCAGTGAATGACAAAGATGAGAGCAATAAACTTTCAGTAGTCTATTTAAGTACTAATTTAAACACATAATGTGTCATGTGGGGATTCAACAAGATTTTCTGAGAAGTATGTGGAAAAGGAGCAACCAACACAAGGCAGAGAGACTTTTGCTTTGCCAGGTTGCAGTATGAGAGCTGAGTTTGTGAAATGCACTCTAAAAAAATAAATTAATTATTTTATGTTGTCATTAAAACATGCTGTTGGAATAGTCCATCCTCCCAGGGCTGTCACAGTGCCCATACAATGTCAATAGATTTATTTGAAAAGAGGTGAAAACCTTCAGGGCCACAGAGTACTGGTCTTCAGGGGCAGTTTTTTCCTAGCAACATGATCCGTAAAACCACTGTGTAACTTAGAGAGCTTCACAGAAATATTTTTTGTTGGCCTTCCCTCCTAACATGACTTCTTGCAAACTAAGAAGAGATAAAGAGCAGTGAAAACTGTGGGATGAAGACATTTGCTGATAGCCATGACTGCATGACTACACACTGAAGTTGTGTAATAAGTGTGCGGCCTGTTCCTAGCAGAGTCAGTGGGGTGGAAACTCCCATGGAAAACGTGGAATGAAGAGCCTGTGCCACTCCTGCTTTTGTCAGGGGGAGTCAGAGGGGATGGAGACTGGCTGGTGTTCCATGAAGACCACCAAAGAAGGGAGTTTCCTCCTCACTCAAATAAGCAGGGGCTCTGCAAGGTCCTGTAGGAAAAGCAGCTTCCAACAGCAATTTTAAGAACTGAAAAGCAATTGCAAAATCATTCCATACTTTTTTTTTTTTTAAGAGTAATTTATGTTAGGGGTGTCCTTTAGCACTCAGTTCTTTGTGGGGCCAATAACACCTTGCAGATTGTTGTGGCCAAGTGGATCCTGTTCCAGGGTAGAGTGGTGACAGTGTGACTATAGGGAACAGTGACACACAGCCCAAGAACGGCTCCTTGCCTGCTTCATGCTTGTTTTCATTATTTCCAAGGGAATGCAGAGGCATTATTGAAAGTTGCTTGTTTTCATTACAGCTTCCTTCTGACAGGTGTGACAGGCAGCACGACAGGTTGCTCTGGGCCCTTTGCCAGGCTGAGCTCTTGAGGCAAAGCTGCTTTCTGTGATTCCCTAAAGGAGGCAGCTGCCAGGCTCCTTGTGGCCACCTGTGCTGAGGGACCAGCATGCAGCATGTCAGGGAAATCCTTTCTATGGAAAGCACACACAGCTTTTCTCCCTTGGCGCTGACAGGGAGCAGCCACAGAAGCTGCTACTTGGGGAGCAGTGGCAGAGAAAACTCCTGCTTCCCAAGTCAAAACCCAGCACAACAGCACAGAAGTTCCCATGGGTTTTTCCATCAGACCCACAGACCGGGATGTTACACAAAGACCTTACTGCACTTCTAGTCTTTAGCTGGAGGTCCTTTACAGAAATGCAGGGAAATACCAAAGGTTGTTAAAGCATGACTAGTGTTTCAGATCCATTTGATGTTCTGTCCCAAGGTGATATTCCCCACTGCCTGCTTCCCGTAGCACTGGGTGCAGACTGCATCCCTGTTTTGACAGGTGCCAGAAGCACCAACACAGAGCTGAAGGGTGCTGTCAAATCAGAGTAGGCTTCAGCCACATGCACATCCTGGCTTGAACCTGGCCTTTTCAGAGAGGCATTAAGTCGGTTAAATCTTAAAATCTTACTTAAAATTGCATAAGAGTTGAGTGCTCAATTCCCTTAGGATTTTTGAGCAGGTAGAATATATATATCCCAGACAATGGAAAGAACACGAGGTTCCTATTCCCAGCTTGTTTAAGGACTGCTAGTGTGAACAACCTTGGATAAAGTGCACTTGAGAACCTGAATAATTTTGCTTGCCATTCAATCTTGCACTAAAAAGACATGAAGCTCCAGACACAAAACCAGCCATTCTTCTGTTCTAACAGTTTGCTGTCAACACAAGAAAATAAAATATGAATATTTTAGATTCATAATGCAGACAAATAGGAAATAGGAGCTGAATTGTGCTTCACGTGCATGGCTAACTCAGTAATGCTAATGTGATTATCTCACTGAACTTTTGTGCTGTCGCTTAAGGGTAACTTTGCCTTGCTTAGCTGGGATATACATGTTTGTTTCACACAGGCCTAATGTCTTTTTTAAGTTTGTAGAAATAAAGAAGCCTGATTTCCCTCATCTGTTCCAAGGCATCCTTTCTTGGCATTAAAGTCTTGGGCATAAAAATCATAGAATGATAGAGTTTTTGGTTCTTGGAGAAGTAAGGATGGTGGTAAGCAGAACTGACATCCTGGACTTCCAGGAGGCAGATTTTTTCCTGTTTATGAGATCTATTGGGAAGCAGTGCCAAGGAGTTCAAGAAGGGCAAAGGAGTTCAGGAAGGCTGGAGATTCTTCAAGAAGGAAATCTCAAAGGTGCAGGAGTAGGTTATCTCCAGGTGCTGAAAGATTGCCTGGCTGGAACTCAGGAAAAAAAAGAGTTCATGACCTTTTGAAGAAGGGGCAGGCAATTCAGGAGGACTACAGTGATATCATGAGGTTAGCAGGGTGAAAATTAGAATTGAAATGAGAAAAATTAGAAAAACATCAGAAATAGAAAAAGCCTAACTGAAACTTAATTTGGCTACTACAGCAAAGAGCAATAAGAGATGTTTCTACAAGTACAAAAGGAGAGTTAAGGAGAATCTTCATCCTTCACTGGATGCATGCAGAAACATAATGACACAAGATGAGGAAAAGGCTGAGGTTCTTAATGTCTTTTTTGCCTCAGTCTTTAACAGTAAGACTATTTGTTCTCTGGGTACCCAGATCCCTGAGTTGAAAGGCCGGGACAGGGAAACGGTCAGCGATGTGCTACACTATTTAGGCAGACATAAGTCTACGCAGTCAGATGGGATCCAGGAAAGGATAGTGCAGGAGATGGCAGAAGTGCTCCCTGACCCCCTTTCAATCATTTACCAGCAGTCTCAGGCAACCCGGGATGTCCCAGGGGACTGGAAGTTAGCAAATGGGACACCCATCTACCAGAAGGACTGGAAGGAGGATAGGAGAACTGCAAGAAGAGAAGAAGATCCCTGCCCAGAGAAGTCATCCTTCTTCCCTGCTTGCCATTGCCTATGCCTGTGCTCTCAGGAGATGGCTCTTCAAAGGGGACCAGCGCTCATGGAGCACAGCACCTTCCAAAGCAGGTTCCCAGGGGACTTTCATTCAGCAGCCCAGAGTCTGCTCTCCCCACATGCACGGCCAAGGTTTTGCTGGCAATTGTACGGACATTTGACAGAGGGGTTCCACAGACTAAGGGAATGATGGCTGGCTGTATGTGTGTCAGATAAACGGGGAAGGTGATAAGGTGCTGGGAAGTGGGAGACTCGGCATGACTTAGATGCTTTGGGTTAAGGAGTGGATATTGTTCTGGTTTTGGCTGGGATACAGTTAATTTCTTGTCCATAGATGGTCCAGTGCTGTGTTTTGGATTTAGTATGACAGTGGTGTTGGTACCACACTGATGTTCTGGTTGGTGCAAAGTGTCATGTTTATCCCAAATCAAGGAGTTTTTTGTGCCTTGTGCTCTGCCAGTGAGAAGGTACAAAAACCACAAACCCAAAAAGGTGGGAGGGAGGAGCATAGTTGGGACAGGTGACCCAAACTGGCCAAAGGGATATCCCATAGGCCATGATGGCCAGTATATAAAACGGAGGAGTTACCTGGAAGGGGGGCCAATGGTGTTTGGGAAAGGGTCTGGCATCAGTCAGCGCATGGTGATCAGTTGTATTGTGCATCACTTGTTTTTATTTTATTTTTTTTTACTCTTCATTCTTATAAATTCTTCTAATTTACTTTCTTTCAGTTTTTAACCAATTCTTATCTAAACCTACCGGTTTGTACTTATATTTCCCCCTCAGATTCAACTTCAAAGGGAAAGCAAAGGGGTTTAGGAGTGTGGGGACAGGAGTGGGGAGTGTGGGGTTGGGGATAGGGGTGTGGGGTGTGGGAGCAACTGGCTTTGAGGTGCTCAGTTGCCAGCTGGGCAGTACCTCATAGCCTCTTTTCCTGAGCCGCCAGCAGAGTGCCACAAGCAGCACCAAGAATCCAGCAATGGCCCAGAACTGCCCTTGTAGCAAGGCAGCCCAGAGCACTGGTCCCCACGATCCATCAGTCTGCTCCATAGCCTCCAGGTTCCTCCAGCATCCAGGTCACCTGCTGGTTGAGGAACTCAGAACGCTGCTCCATGCACTGGCGTGTGTACTTATCCAGCTCATCATTAACCACCTTCATGTTCTGGAGGATGGTTTTCACCAGCGTGGCCAGGAACATGAGGACAGCCATGGCCTTCAGAAAGACAGAGAGAAGGGCTTGAGAGCTCTGCCTTTGTGCTCCATCTCTTGTCCACAGCAGACTCCAGCCTGTGTGTGCACTCACCCTGTCTCAGGCTGGACTGAGACAGGGTGCTCTCATTTATACCCACCCCTTGTTGTGACATCCCTTGTGCTGTCACTGGCACCAGAGTCACCACAGCCAGGACAGCCCCACCCTTCATCCCCACCCCAGATCAGCCCCTAACAATGGCCCCAAGAAAAAAAACCCCCAACACCCACAAAGTGCAGACCCACTGCTCTGGAATGGCCCCCAGAGACTCCCTTTACAAAGCAGGACAAAGCTCCCCCGAACCCTTGGCAAACATAAAATTGGATGACGCAATTTTTGGGTGCTTTGCTCCTCAAGATCCCCTGTGGTGAGATGGAATCAGTTCCCTTGGTCCTGATCTCTGTGCTTGTGGGGCTGCTCTTGGGGCCTTTGTGACACCCCTGGGTGTGGGGTGCAGAGAAGGGCTTGGGGGTTCTCATGGATGAAAAACTGGCTATGAGCCAACATTGTGCACTTACAGCCCAGAAAGCCGGTCAAATCCTGGGCTGCTTCAAAAGAAACATGGGCAGCAGGTTGTGAGAGGTGGTTCTGCCCTCAGGAGGCCCCACCTGGAGCACTGCATCCAGGCCTGGGCTCCTCAGCACAAGAAAGATGTGGAGCTGTTGGAGCGGGCCCAGAGGAGGCCGTGAAGATGATCAGAGGGCTGGAGCACCTGTCCTGTGAACACAGGTATGAAGTGGCTGCTCCACGTGGTGGGGCTGGTCCCCATGAAATGGCAGATCCACATGGTGGGACTGGTTTTAATGAAATGGTAAAAACTCACGATACGATAAAACAGCTGTCACAGAGAACTAGAATTACAGAGTTAGAGCAGTTAAAGAAGGACATTCAAAATTTCCCATTCCCCCCTTCAAATACCACCTCAAATGTAAATGCAAATATTTCCATGTTTCCCTTGCGAGAAGTACCTATGCAGGGAGCTCCAAGGGAAGTAGGATTTGTGAATGTACCTCTTATAGTACAGTAGCAAGAGAATTTAAAAGGGAGATGAGTAACATATTAGAGGACCCCTGGGGGCTAGCAGAGCAATTGGATGAGTTTTTAGGTCCAAATATCTACACTTAGAAGAAATGCAGTCTGTTTGGGGAACTTTATTTACTTTGGAGGAGAAACAAATTATATGAATTGCAGGGATAAGAATTTGGGAAAGAGAAAATCCACCTGATGTTCAAGGAGGAATACCATGTGAGCAGAAATTTCCAATACTGAGACCTAATTGGGATCAGAATACAACTGAGGGAAGGAATAACATGTCAGACTACAGAAGGCTGGTGATTAGGAGGATAAAAGAAGCAGCACCAAAAGGGCAGAATTTTTAAAAGGCACTTGAGAATAAACAGCAACAGGATGAGCCTCCCACTGCCTGGTTACAAAGACTCATAAAGAGTATGCAGCAGTACTCAGGAATGGATCTCAAAAGTGATGCAGGTCAAGAACCATTGAAAGTAAGTTTTGTTATTAAAGCATGGCCAGATATAAAAAAGAAATCAGAGAAAATAGATGAGTGGAGTGGAGGGGAAGAGGAAGTCTGAGATATCACAGTAAAGCTATTGAACTTTTGGGGAGAAAAACGACTAAGGCTCTCTAAGACAAAATTACAGTTTGTAGAGAAAGAAGTAAAATATCTTGGGCATCTAATAAATGAAGGGTGAAGAAGGATAACCCCAGAATGTACTTCTGGCATTGTCCCTATGCACCTTCCTAAAACCAAATGAGAAATAAGAAAATTCTTAGCTTTGCTAGGATATTGTTGCTTATGGATTGAGAATTTTACCCCACATGTGAAGTTTTTGTATGAAAAACTACAAGAGGAAGGAGAAAAATTTGAGTGGGCTAGGAATCAGCAAAAGCAGTGTCATTGCTTATGAAAGGTATGCCATGGGTCTCTTCTGTAAGTCACTGGTTTCAGCAATCGGCTGTGTGCAGAGTAGCTACTGCCTTTAAATGGAAGAGAGCAGAAAGCTAACTTTCAGGGGTACTTCAAATGTAGCATAGAGAGCCTTCTCTTCTCCGGGATGAGCAACACCAGGTCTCTCAGCCTGTGTTCACAGGACAGGTGCTCCAGCCCTCTGATCATCTTCACGGCCTCCTCTGGGCCCGCTCCAACAGCTCCACATCTTTCTTGTGCTGAGGAGCCCAGGCCTGGATGCAGTGCTCCAGGTGGGGCCTCCTGAGGGCAGAACCACCTCTCACAACCTGCTGCCCATGTTTCTTTTGAAGCAGCCCAGGATTTGACCGGCTTTCTGGGCTGTAAGTGCACAATGTTGGCTCATAGCCAGTTTTTCATCCATGAGAACCCCCAAGCCCTTCTCTGCACCCCACACCCAGGGGTGTCACAAAGGCCCCAAGAGCAGCCCCACAAGCACAGAGATCAGGACCAAGGGAACTGATTCCATCTCACCACAGGGGATCTTGAGGAGCAAAGCACCCAAAAATTGCGTCATCCAATTTTATGTTTGCCAAGGGTTCGGGGGAGCTTTGTCCTGCTTTGTAAAGGGAGTCTCTGGGGGCCATTCCAGAGCAGTGGGTCTGCACTTTGTGGGTGTTGGGGGTTTTTTTTCTTGGGGCCATTGTTAGGGGCTGATCTGGGGTGGGGCTGTCCTGGCTGTGGTGTCTCTGGTGCCAGTGACAGCACAAGGGATGTCACAGTAAGGAGTGGATAGAAGTAGCACCAGCAAGCTACGCTGCCCCAGTACAGTGGGGCTGGCCTGGCTGTGATGGCTCTGGTACAAGTGACATCACAAGTGCTGTCACAATGAGCAGCAGGTATAAATGGCAGCAGCAAGCCGTGCTGCCCCAGGCCAGCCTGGATGAGTGTCAAGTGGACACACAGGCCAGATGCTGCACTGGATGGGAGCACAAACACGGGCACCCAAGAGAGTGCTTCCCACCCTGCATCCAGGGCCCAGGCCCTTGCAGGCGTGCCTTGCGAAGGGCACAGTGCCACCACCAGGACTGGGCACAGGCTTTACTGCCTGCCAGCTGCTTAGCCCCTTCTCCTTCCTGCCCGCTGTCTCCCATCCCTTCTTCCCTCACTGCCAGCTTCCTTAGCGTCTCTTTTCTTCCTTCCCTCCCTTCTCAGCCTCTTCCTTCTCTTGCAAGTCATAATGTTCTTAGTACTCGTCTCCTGGCTTGTGCTATGGATCTACAATTACATCAATGTGTACCTGAATGAGGACCTCAACCAGCAGAGGACTTGGATGCTGCAGGAGCTGGCCCATGGGGCCATGGAGAAGGGTGTCGGGTCCTGGGGAGCTGTGCTCTGGACTGCCTTGCAGCAACAGCTGTTCTGGGCTATTGCCGGAATCCTGGCGCTGCTCTTGGCACTCTGCTGGTGGCTCGGGAAAAGGACCTGTGAGGAGGACAACAGCAGGGACTCAGAGAGTGAAGAAAGTGAGGAAGAAAATCCTGCTGAGATGAATATGATCTGGATCTTTTCAAGACGCTTCCAGCTGTCGGTGCCGAAGCTGGCCTCCGGGAGACGAGTGGTGCAGGAGCTGTTGAGTGACCTTCTCCATGTCTCCCATAGGCTCTTTTCAGACAGCTTCTTCCCGGTGCTGGAACCAGCCATTGGGGTGGGCAGTGCCTGTGAAGGTTGGAGTCCCCAGAAGGAGGAGGATGTTGTCTACCGCATGTTTGTGCCCCTGAAGCCGCCCCCTGGGCATGCCTTCCACCTGGAACCGGACACCACAGGGGACATGCCACAGACGAGCATGCGTGTCCGTGTGGAGCTGGTGTGCACTTGCACAGGGAAACAGAACATGCTGTGCTTCCTCCACCACTCTGAGGAGGAGCTGAAGAGAAATCAGGTGGCCAGCCTTCTACACACCCTCTGCACTGGCCCTTACCTAGATGTGGAGAAAATTGCCCTCTGGTTCCAGACATTTGTGATCTCAGCCTGGCCGGTAGTGCCTCAGTCCTGTCACTACCATGTGCAGGTGCTGCCCTCCAGGCGCTCCTGCAAGATGAAGCTGACGAAAGCCTCTGGGAGAAGCCTTTTTGTGGAAACAATATTTAGTGTGCAGCAAGGTGACTCAGATATCTTCCTGAGTAGCCAGCCTACAGAGGCCCGACTCCCCCCAAGCATGACATGGCTGGAGAGCTATGCTGTGGCAGAGGCAAAGTTTTTCAAGCATGTGGCCAGGCAGGCCCCACCCCACAGCTGCCACCTCAAATGCCTGCGGCTCTGTGCTCGCCTTCTGGAGGGCTCAGGCTTTTCTATCTATGCCTTGAAGACCACGGTCATGCACCTCCTGACCCTGATTCCTCTATCCGAATGGCAACATGGGTATCTCCTGCTGCGGGTGGATGATATCATGCGCTACCTGCGCTGTTGCCTGGAGGAGAAACGCCTCAAGCACTTCTTCTTTGGCAACGAGGACATGCCTGAGGAGATCTCCTTGCCCCCAGCCTTCCAAGGGGCACAGCCCCTCAACCTCTTTCAGCACCTGGCACAGGATCCAGTCGCCCAGACAGAGGCAATGGAGGAGTTTGATGAGCTGAATCATCACCTCTACTTTGGGTTCTGAATGAGACAACTGTAGAATCACAGAACTGTAGAATTGTAGAACTGTAGAAGTGTAGAATGATTAGGTTTCTAGGAAAATACTTCCAATATCATTCTAACCATACTTTGACCTGGGAGCTTTAGCTGATGTAAAGTTTACAACAAATGGTGTGTTTGAACAAACACTGTATCTCTGAGCATCCGTGCATCACCTCAGCGTGGAATGTGGCTGCTCAGCTACCACAGAGTCAGGGATTATTTGGTAGAAGACCAAAGAAGAGGTGGTGGGCTCTGGTTTCTCTGATTCCCTACCTACACTTCCCCCACCTGTCCATGCTCCTGTGCTGGGGAAATAGGAATAACTGGTCACCCTCCACAGCTGTTCTCACTGCCAAGTGGCATTTAATGTTGCTGCCCTCCAGCCGCTCCTGCAAATTCCCTTTCTGAGAGAGTCCATTCCTCCTGTGAGCTTTACTGGGTGCAAAGATTGCAACAAATTGTATATTTGAGCAAACGCTTCATCTGTGAGTCTCCCTGCATCGCTTTGTCAGGGAGCACTGGCATAGGGTGCTGGCTGCTCATCTGCTGCAGAGTCAGGGAGAGTTTTGCAGAAGAGCTGCTGGGTAGGCTAGAGATAGCACTTGAGGACAGAGTGGGCTGTCTGGTTTCAGGATTCCCTGTTGTTGCGGGTTAATCCCAGTAGGTAGTTTGGCATCACACAAAAATTTAACAATTCAACAGTTGAAAGCAAATAAATTAGAAGAATTTATAAGAATGAAGAGTAAAAAAAAATAAAATAAAAACAAGTGATGCACAATACAACTGATCACCATGCGCTGACTGATGCCAGACCCTTTCCCAAACACCAGTTGTCCCCCCTTCCAGGTAACTCCCCCGTTTTATATACTGGCCATCATGGCCTATGGGATATCCCTTTGGCCAGTTTGGGTCACCTGTCCCAACTATGCTCCTCCCTCCCACCTTTTTGGGTTTGTGGTTTTTGTACCTTCTCACTGGCAGAGCACAAGGCACAAAAAACTCCTTGATTTGGGATAAACATGACACTTTGCACCAACCAGAACATCAGTGTGGTACCAACACCACTGTCATACTAAATCCAAAACACAGCACTGGACCAGCTACGGACAAGAAATTAACTGTATCCCAGCCAAAACCAGAACAATATCCACTCCTTAACCCAAAGCATCTAAGTCATGCCGAGTCTCCCACTTCCCAGCACCTTATCACCTTCCCCGTTTATCTGACACACATACAGCCAGCCATCATTCCCTTAGTCTGTGGAACCCCTCTGTCAAATGTCCGTACAATTGCCAGCAAAACCTTGGCTGAGCATGTGGGGAGAGCAGACTCTGGGCTGCTGAAGGAAAGTCCCCTGGGAACCTGCTTTGGAAGGTGCTGTGCTCCATGAGCGCTGGTCCCCTTTGAAGAGCCATCTCCTGAGAGCACAGGCATAGGCAATGGCAAGCAGGGAAGAAGGATGACTTCGCTGGGCAGGGATCTTCTTTTAGAACTCAGGCACAAAAGGAAAGTATGTGGCCATTGGAGGCAAGAACAGGTGACACAGGACAACAGTGATGCTCTTCAACACTGTGGGGACAACATTTGTGGGTCCGAATCAGGGAGAACCACTTCTGTTATTTTCAGGAGCAGTGGGGCACCACAGCTGCCTGCTCTGCAGACCTCAAGATCTGCCTTATCAGATGCATTTGGAAGCCCAAAATTTTCCATAGGACTTTATACTGTGGATAAGACCTATTGAAGGGTGTAGAATAGAGGGTGCCAAACATGCACAAAATCTGTAATTATACGTATCTCATGACAGACCGTCAGTCTTGCAGTTTCCTAGGCTGAGACACTCAGACAGTAGAGAAACAGCAGCTTCTGGTTCAGGTCAGTTAGGTGTTGTCAGGGTCAAAATGTTCTTTTTGCCTGTTGTGAAACCTAGCACTTGAACTGAGAAAAGCCTAGTTTCTCCAGCCCTGTGCTTCCTGATTCGTTGCTACAAAAGGGGTATTGCCTTGAAAGATATCCTGAAATCCAGCTGTCCTACGAAATCCAGAGCAGTCATTGCAACCTCTGAGGCTTACAAGTAATTCCTTGGGCTGTTTTACGTTAGGAAAGGATATCAGTGGGTAGACTGTCCACTGATAGATGTTTACTGTTTGCAGTGGCTACACCCAGGGCCTAGGACATGGCTTGATTTTCCAGTTAGGAGAACAAGGCAAGTGTTATCAATCTAGTACACTGCTTACTGTGAGCTGCCACCAGTTTCATAATGACATTGTGAGCATGATGTTGAGGCCACCATTTCCTAGCAGGTACTTCCTGGCCATTTAAAAGTACCACAAATACAGAGATCTGTTAATCCAGCTGTTGGCTCATCAGATGTATTTGCTTTCATTCCCTTTGCTCCTAAATGTTTCCTGTATTACTGTATCACAGGAATTACCCTACAGGTGAGTCTAACTACCATGTTGCTTGCAAAGAAAAGATGATATCCTTAATAGCTCTCAAGTTGGGCTCTTAACAGTTTGTGATTGGTGCCATTTGACTCTGTTTCCTTGGACTGTCAAATAAAGTCAATAATCCTTTCATGTATGATGACACTGGGATTTGCATAGACTGGTGTAATGGAATGCTAGGTCTCCACATCACCTTCCAGTTGAAATCTGTGAAGTATTGGTAGGATGATCTGTACCTGAAATTACGCCAGTCTATGTAAATCTGCATTCTAGCTTGGATTTCACAGGACCTGGGTGGTTATTGGCAGTGCAGCTTGACACAGAATCCCTCCCTCAGGAGGCCCCACCTGGAGCACTGTGTCCAGGCCTGGGCTCCTCAGCACAAGAAAGATGTGGAGCTGTTGGAGTGGGCCCAGAGGAGGCCATGAAGATGATCAGAGGGCTGGAGCACCTGTCCTGTGAACACAGGCTGAGAGACCTGATGTTGCTCATCCTGGAGAAGAGAAGGCTCTAGGGAAACCTCATTGCAGCCTTCCAGTACTTGAAAGGGAGCTCATAAAAAACCAAGGGAGAGTGACTTTTTACACAGTCAGATAGTAATAGGACATGGGTAAATAAAAGAGGAGAGATTTAGATTGAATGTTAGGAAGAAGCTTTTTACTGTGAGGCTGCTGAGGCCCTGGCACAGGCTGCCCAGAGCAGCTGTGGCTGCCCCATCCCTGGGAGTGTTCAAGGCCAGGCTGGATGGGGCTTTGAGCAACCTGGTCTGGCGGAAGGTGTCCCTGCCTGTGGCAGGGGGGTTGGAGCTCTAGATGAACTTTAAGGTCCCTTCCTACTCCAATCATTCCAGGGTTCTGTGATCTTGGGTGGTGTCTTGGGCTGTGGGCATGAAGCCCAGAGCAGGAGGGGAGCCTGTTGCTCTGGGATCAGCATCCCGGGGCAGCTGCTGCAGGGGTGCCAAAGGCTGCCTGTGCACAGCCCGTGTGCAGCAGAGCTGGGGAAGGCTCTGGAGCACAAATCTGAGGGACCTGGGGGTATGTAAGCCTGGAGAAAACGGGGCTCTAGGGGAACCTCATTGCTCTCGACAACTCCCTGAAAGGTGGTAGCAAGGTAAGGGTTGGCCTGTTCTCCCAGGTAACAAGTGACAGGATGAGAGGAAATGGCCTCAAGTTGCATGGGGGGGTGGTTTACAGGGGAGATTTGGGAAAAGTTTCTTCCTGGAAAGGGTTGTCCAACATAGGGACAGATGTCCCAGGGAAGTGGTGGAGTCACCATCCCTGGAAATGTCTAAGAAACGCTTCAGGTGCCTGCATATAGCACCTGAGGACATGGGTTAGTGGTGACCAAGGTGGTGGCGCTGGGTTGGTGGTTGGACTTGGTGATCTTGAAGGTCTTTTCCAACCTTAACAACTCCATGATTTAGGCACTGGTTTTGTCACAGGAACCATCACTACTATATATTAAAATACATTCACATACATCCATACTGTATGTGATAACTCAATCTCTGCCTGCTCAGCACACTTACAGCATTTGCTCTTGCTTGAGGCAAAGCAGTTTGCAGGGAAGTTACTTTTGCTTTTGCATCTTCCTGCATCAAGTAGGCACTAGAGTGAACTGGTTTTCTGCCGTAACATCTCATGTCCTCTCTTAATGGGATGGTAAGCTGATGCTGTCTTCCATTTCCAGGGCCCTCTGCACACCATTGTTAAAACAATTGCACAGATTTTTTTTGTTCCTACTGAAGAACTGCGTAGAGGTCTTAAACTATATTCCAGCTGGGAACATG
Source organism: Dicrurus megarhynchus (assembly GCA_013399195.1). Lineage (NCBI taxonomy): Eukaryota > Metazoa > Chordata > Aves > Passeriformes > Dicruridae > Dicrurus > Dicrurus megarhynchus. The sequence continues at coordinate 466,921 of VXAD01003129.1, forward strand.
CTATTAGTCATCACATGAGATAAAAGACTGCTTCCCATATGTCTTCTGATGCTTGCCTCATTTACAGGTGTCTTTGCCTTGGATGCCTGTGCCTTCTGTAAGAGGAGAAGAGGAAGGTGGGCCTGATGTTCTCCCTGCAAATTTGTGGATGTAGCTAGCCAGTATACTGAAGATAACCAAACTATTCCATGCTTTGAAATGCCTCACCAGAACTTGCTGCCTGTGAAACAAAGGAAACATGCAGCTTTTTTTATTAAAATGAATGAATAATAACTGAATAATAAATATCAGTGATTAAAATCCCCAGTATCACAGCCCCATCTAATGGACTGGCTGAAAGATATTCAAAGGACCTACAAAAAGTCTATCTGTTCTTTAGCAATATACATAATCATGATAAACAGGACCCTGTGGCATATTAAACTCTTAATTATGGCACAGGAGGCATTTTCTCTGAAAATTAAAAAGGTTGCAAAATGGCTACAGCCTCTGGGAGGCAATTCTTAGAAGCAAAATGTAACTCAGTGTTAGTGACTCCTTTATCTACTTCCTTCAGTATTCTCTTGGCACGGATTAACGTGGAGAGGGGAGTCTCCATAGTTCTTAGTTATGTTATCATTGTGCCAGTGACTCTGGAATGCCATAATCCTACAGAGCAGCCCAAGGGAAGGCCCAAGGGAAAACACAAGGAAATTACTGAGAAAAGAGAGATATCAGTTAACTCAGGCTTCATTTGCTATTGTATATTTGAGACTTTTTTTTTTTAAATTTATGAAAAGATGGCAGATGATGTTTGGCTTCCAGAGAAGTGGCTTGGCCTGCACAGTGTCAGTCTAGGGGAAGACCAGCCCCAGGGCTGCCTGTGCTACATGCTGTGGGACACATCTCCACAAACCTGCCTGATTGTAACGCTGGTTACCAAGGCATAACCAAAACCTAGTGGACCAAACCTCACTAAATAGGTACTAGAAGCAGGATGCTGAAAGTAGTGGTGTCATGAGTCCTACCTCCTAATCCAGAGCTTCTGAAGGGAAGCAGAAGGAACATTTTCATTCCAGTGGGTGACAGATGGAGTAACTACTAGTTTCTAAGCATCTGCAAAGGTATTTTAGATACCAGTAATTTTTGTGATACTAGGACACTAGGAATTTCTAGTGCTTCTTCCTCTGAGCTGCTCTTAGCTTCTCCAGCAGTGACAACTGAAAAAGTACTTCTTCCCAGATGACTCAGAGCTCTGAGCCCACATAATTCAGGAGTGCTAATTAGGCACCTTACTCCTGGAAACAGGAAGAATTAGGCAGCAGAAGCCCCTCATAGGTGTTCTCATCCTGAGAGGCCACTCTTTTTTCTCTTCTGAAGGTTTCCCATCGCTTTGTTCATCTTGTTAAGAAAAGAGCTCAAGCAAGGAGATCTCTTAACATTTCCTGTGTTCCTGAGACTGAATGCCCAGACACAAACAAGGACTTTTTACTCCAAATCCATAAATCCAAATCCACTGCTGTGTTTTACAGGAGTTCTGAGTTGCGTATCTAACTGCAATATTTATCACACACTGCTACCTTAGGGCCTAGTATGGACTTAAGTGGACTTTGCAAGCCCCATAAAGCCTGACCATGGAATCACCAAAGCAGGAACACCTGCTCATCTTAACTTAAGAGACTCTCAAATAAATCCTCGCCTAAGCCAAGTTCATTTTGGGGGAGAGATCACTTCAGATGGAGCAAATGTGATTTTCTATGCTGACCGTGGTTGCCTACTTCCGTGGAGCTGGAAGGACATGGTGCAAGCATTAATCTTCTGGATGCACAACTATTTCAGCAGCCACAAAAGCTCCCTCACACTGGCCAAGTGCCAAATTCCCGTTTGAATCCGTCTCCTTGCTGGACCTGTACACAAGGAAACACTTCAGGGTTAATTTGGGAAATGTTTCTGCTTGGGTTAATGGCTTTGCCAGGAGACTGACTCTTCTGCTCTGGATTGATTCACCTCCGAGGGACAGTGGGGGGCTGAGAGTGCTGCTCCAGGGCTTGGGCACTGCGGTGAGCTCTATGGTCGCAGGGACAGGGCCTGCAGGTGCAGGTGGCCATGCCCAGATGCACAGCCACTGGTAGCTGAGTTTTATGTCACCTTCTCCAGAGCCACCACAAAACAAGAGTGGAAAAGGCAGATGGATGACACCATTGCTGTTAGTGACCAGCCCTGTCTCTCCTAAATTCCACAGCTAGAACAACAGTCTCAGCTAACTGAAAGGTCATTAGGGAAGAGGAGGCTGAAGCAGTCAGGATTTCTCTACGGCGTGAGCCCCAAGTTCTGGCCCTGGTTGCTGCATCCCGGTAGATGCCCCACTCTGGAGCAGTCATCAGAAAACAGGGGCATCTAGTGGCTGCACCAGAAAGTTCAATAAACACCACCATTCCTTTGAAAAGATGTGAGACTTTGCCTTTCTCCTCTCTCAGCTCCACAAATAAAAATATTTTAAGCCATAACATTACCCGAAGAAGGAGGGAGGGGAGCAAATCCTTGCTAGATTTCAAGCTCTTGGACCACCGTTTCTGACCCATCTGTGACATTTACAACAGTGTAACCAGATTAAATGAAGCTTTTGCTGGTTTCTGCTGCAGCTGCTGCTCTGGGCAGCCGGACCTACATCGCTGGGACCCAAATCCCCTGCTGATTCATGGCAGGGGAAACGTTGCCTCTTTCTGTTCTGACCAAGGCAGAGTTTCGCCCACGGGCAGCAGCTGTGCCCTGCAAGCACTATCGCTATGCGTGACGGCCACGCTGGCCTGGGCTTCTCAGTGCCTGGTGCTGCCCAAGGATTGCATTTGCTGGAGATCATCCACCTGCACCACTGAGCTGTAGCCTGGGTGCATCCAGGCCGCCGGGGCTGCACACCTCACCAGAGCGAGTTAGGGACAGGGAGGGAAATCACGGACTAGGGTGCGTTTTGCTCCTGCGGCTCCCGCTGCCCAGCTTCACCCTCTGAGCTGATGGCACCAGAGCACAGTGAGGCATTGCAGCAGCTCCTCCTTCCCTAAGAGGACGGGGTCCCATGTTTTCCTTCTGGACAGGTACCTTCCAGACCCCTGAGGGTTTTCCCCCGCGGGGAAGGAAGGGGAGATTATCAGAAATGCAGGTGAGGAAGTCTTGTTTACTTTAATGGCAGGGATACATTACAGCTCCAGGCATAGTTCCCTTATACAACGCTCTGAGCCTGCACATGCAGCCCTTGCACACACCACTTTTCAACCTATTCACATCCTAGGAATTGCAAATGGGACTATCTGGTAACTAATTGCCCCCTGGCAGTGACAGCTTTCAGTCCCTCTTGCTCTATTAGGTTCCCATCAGCATCACTGGCTTAGTGTGATCTGAATTTGCCTGAATTCTCCTTAAGGTGTGGACAGAGCTGGCATATTGCAAAGGGACTGTCACACAGTCCAAGTTTTCCTATTCAATGGCTAAACAGAGGACAGCCCAGTCTCCTGAGCTGTCAGGCATCTATCAAATGCAAAATTCATTGTTTTATTAAGCAAAAGGAATAAGGGAGAAAGCACAAAGCGAAGAACTGAGTGCTGAATGCTAATAGGGCCATTGCTGTTATGCAGTTCTCTACAGAAAATCAAGACAAATGATAATACTGGAAAGGCATATTATTATTTTATAGGCTTAGTCCCAAAGTGAGAGGAGGAGAGAGAAAAACATGCACAGCTGTTTTTCCCTTTTCTGGCCACTTTGATGCACTTACAGGATACATAATTTTGCAAGGTCTGTACATGCTCCCTGAGTCACAGCTCAACTCGCTGATAAGCTCCAAAGCTTGCATTCCCCAGACAACCTGTTTTGTGCATAGATGTGCATTCTATGTACAAATAGTATTTATTTTGATGAATTTAGCAGGCTGGCACTCAGCTAAGGAAAGAGAGGTTCTACAAGGTGGTAACCGCTGCGACTGCAGTTCAGGTGAACCCAGACAAGCTCAGCACCAGTGAGTACACACCCAAAGCCAGCTAGCAGTGGGTCCATGCAGAAGAGAGCATGGTCACCAGCTGCCCACAAAGGTAGGGAAATAAATCAGTCATGAGCCCATGCTCAGCTGTGCTGGTTGCAGCAGAGGATTGGACTTAGCTCAGGGGTATCATGAGGAGTCAGAGATCCCCTCCTTTTCCTGCTCTGCAATAAACAGACTTATGGGGTGGAGACATATTTGAAAATCCTTGTTATGTGCCGTCTTGAGGGGTTTTTTTACACCTATATCCACACACATACATAGGAAAAATGCACAGAGATGTGATGTGCCAGGTGAGGTAACATTGATAACAATTTTGATAGCAAAGCTTTTAGCTAATTGGCTTTTAACTGGAAGTTCAGCCTTGGGATCAGTTACAGCACAATTACATGTGAACAAGGACATTTTTATTTGTATGCCTGTTACAGTGTGGAAAATAGCTACTGTGATGGCCTCCCCTTGGTGCATATCAGAGGATGCCATGTGGGCACAGACCACCCCACAGAGAAGCAGCTGTCCAGATGGCGTTTCCTTTTCTAGTGGTTCCAGCCAGCTGCAAGGATCTGGTCATCTTTTAATACCTTTACTTCAAAAGACTGAGAAAACAGCACATGAATGTGAAAGAGAAACTGGTTTCTTCTGCTCACTCCTTGTGAGAGAGGGAGCTGGAGAAGGTCAGTGCAAGTCCAGCAAGGGCCTTGTCTCACTTGGTGGTGTGGGCAATGGTTGTTTTCCAAACAGCCTTGACATCTCCAGAGGTGACACCAGGGACTTGTGCTGAAAGTGCAGGTGCATCTTGGCTGGAGAAGGCATGTGGTGATTGGTTTTGTCTCCATCAGTTGCTCTGAACTCACCTACATCTCTGAAGTTGTTCACCTGATGTAATGCTCAGTTTCCTTATGAGTGGAATAAGTTAAGCAGCATTCTGATGGTAGAAATTGGTCATAGTAGGCAGGGACTGCTTCTCGCTCCCTCTTTTTCCTGTGCAGCAGTGAGCATGTTGTGGCTCTATTCAGTTGTAGCGGGTTCAGTTTGGTAACCGAGCAGAAATATATATATTAATATATATAATATTATATTGATAATATAATAATATAAACATCCTCTGCATAGCCTCAACACTGGAAAAAAAATTTAATATTCCAGGAATGGCAATATTTACTGCAGTGAGCTTAAAACCCCCTCAAATCCAGTAGAAGACTGTCCTGGAAAGCAGCCCCACCTCTCCAGGATAGCTGCTCTCCCCAGCCAGCTCTAGAGCTTGGACAAGAGCTAGACACTGGGGCAATGGCAGAGACCTACCACGAGTCACTCACAATAATTAACTCTGAGACCACGCTTTTCTCTTGGCAATCGTCCACCAACACAGTCACCACAGCTCAGGTGACAACTCTGCCATGTGTTAAGCTGCAGGAACCCACACGTGTGTCTGAGCTGCAGTGATATGCTAATATTTTAAACATTTTGATCTATTGCTTATCCTCCAGCTAAACAAAAAGGTCTTTTTCACCTACTTTTAATTTCTTTTCCATGCTGCTGAAAGCAGTCGGCATCTGCCGCGGTGATGAATGACCTTGCCGAGCCTATATAAAAGCCAACAATTGCTGGCAGTCCAGTTCAGCGGTGCCTGCTCTGCTTCCTGCAGCAGGAGCTGCAGGCACTCTGCTCCAGTTCCTCATCGATCATTGCAGATACTGGGGAAAAACATCTCTTCCCGCTGGATTCGGTCAGGAGCTGCCGTGTACTTCATCGGGTGCGAGACTAAGCCTGGGGCAGGGAAGCTTGTGCTCTGCTGTTGGTCTCTTCCATTTGTTTCACTTTTCCAGCTCTTTGATAACACACCCAAGGCTAGGATCTTTCAAGGCCATCGCCCACTGTCCTCTGGGAAGCTGATCCTGGGTCTGTCAGTGTGACAGGCAAGGCAACGGCTGTGTGAGGACCCATATGAAACCACAGCCTGCAGAGACTAAAGATCTTGTCACTCTTAGAAAAATGACGCATTCATTACCCACGTAACAGAGATGCAAAGCAGGCGGCCCGCTGTTAGTGAGACGCTCACAAATCTGTGTGTCCCAGCAGACAGTTTCAAAGCTGGTTGTTTGATTTCTAAAATCTAATGAAAATGTGAGAGAGGAAAAGTTTCCAGCTTTCAGCAAAGAAAGGATTTTTACAGGCACAAATGATTAACACACCCTTACCTCTGTCAGTTACTGAGAGAAAGCGAGGTCCTGGGGTTCGGATGTGTGCCTGGGATGCTGGAGCTTTGCAGATTTTTAATGGTTGAAGTGATCTTCCTAATCAGCCTAACTTTCCACATAACAGAAAGAAAAGGATCTTCCCCAGACCCTTTTCAGCAAGGCTGTTTGGTTACATTGACAGCTTATCTTCCAGAGAGAGATCTTTCCTGAAATGTTTGGAATTAGAGCTGTGCTTGGTCTCTAGCACTGGCACAGGCTGAGGGCAATTCACTGATGCCCTCCATGCGGGTCTGAGCTGTGGGTTTCAGGAGTGCTGAGGACGGGGCAGTGTGATAGGACATTGGTGCCTCGCTGTCCCCTGCATTAAGTGAGGCCTTACCAGGGCTGCACCTCCACGGACCTCAAGCCACAGCACTGGGGAGCTGCACTCCCCTGCTGATGGAGGCAATACTTTGCTGAGGAGGAAAGGATGGATCTCACGGCTCAGAGCCTTCAAACAGGCTCTTTTCCAGGAGCCACATCCCGTCCCCTTTCTCACATGGCAAATGTGTCTCGAGGGTGACTTGCCAGCCTGCTCCCCTAGATCCTATGCAATGCTTTCCTTTAATAACAACAAATCATTTCTCAGTTATGAGGTCCAAAACTACTTGCACAGGTTGTGTGAGTGAAACAGGGCTCACAGGCTAAAGGGAGATGATGGGCAGGAGCAAGTAAAAGCCCTTTTGCCCATCATCTCTCAGATCTAGCCACACTGGTAGAATGGTTCACAACACTGGCCCAGAAATCTCCAGTGTTAAACAGTGTTGTGCTAGAGCACTGCTCAAATTATTGAAGCTTTCTGTTCAGACAGGACTTTGATTAGAATTTTGCTCATATTATTACAAACTCCCATCCTTCACATCCTTCTCTGGCTGCAGAGAGTTCAGCCAGGGCTGCCTTTGCCGCATTTAATCAGCCTGGGCATATTAACTACAAATTCCTGCAACATTGGAAACACGTCTTATATACGTGCCCATAACTGATGATTACTAATTTTTTCACTTGGAAATATATCAACAGGATTGAATAATTGTTCATCTCCCCACTCAGGTTGGCACTGGAATGAATTACATTTGTTATAAATAAAAATGGGAAATTTGTGCTCAAATATGTAATATCGAAATATGTACTAAAGTTAAGTTGTAACCAATATTAAAAACGAACAGAACTCTTGCCCAGGGAGAATTGTAACCTCGACCAGAGACTGATTTGCATCCCAAAAACAGAGCTACAGAGAATAACGACTCATCAAGAAAGAATCAAGCTGGCTCCTGATATTTACATTTTCAAGGAGAACTTCCCGGCAGAACTGATTAACTATCTAGAAAATCCCCTCCCAGCTCAGGTGTTAACGACTGGATCCGGAACCAAGATATGGAACATCATGAGCCACAAGATAACATCCTCTGGTGATGAGACATTACTCAAGAACAGGATATGTTTTGTCCACCCCAGTTTCATGAATGGCATACCTCATGCATATGCTGATTGGCAAAAATAATACCCAAGATCCGGACTTTATGGGAAAAACTGTATAAAAGCAAGCTGTTGGAAGTAGTGGATGTGAACAGAGGGAGGTCTGATGCGATAGAGGTCGGACCTGTGTTCACCCAGTTCCAATCCCGGGCTTGGCACTGTCTCCTTTTCGATCGTGGCATTGCGTGTTCGAACTCTCGGACACGAAATAAACTTTATACTTGTTTTAATTTTGATTGGGTGTAGATATTTATTACAAAGTTGTGATAGTGACCTGAAACACTCCCTTCAGTATTGAATAGGGATGTCTTACAAACAATAAGGTTTACTGTAAATGTCAGTGAGGTACAACAGTATGATAACTTCATTTTAATGAAGAAAACTGAATCCTGATATTTTCAGCCCAGGCCAGCAATCCAGTTTCCTCTCTTCCCTGTGCTTTCTGCACACACTTCACCACAGTCATGGAGCTGAGGCACTGCAGTGTTAATTTCTGGATTACTCGCCCTGTTACACATCGGTGGCATCTTTTTCACCACCCCGCTGGGCATGTGTTTCAAAAAATTATGTTTCAATGGAGATACAAGGGGAATGCTCCCCTCCAAATGTGACAGTGTTCATGTTGGGAATTAAGTCATTTGGCCTCAAAAATATGACACAGCTGCATTACAGCAGGGCAGATGGGTGGGGATCACAATGGTCTAAACTTGCAAAGTAGTCAGTCATGTCAGGTGTCAGAGTTTCAGAAGGTCCCTCTTGAAATGCCTCCAGGGCCTCACTTAGCGCGTGCGTAGACCTCTCTGACAGTAATGCCTTAGGATATTTCAGGTTGGTGACTGGCTGGGGAAAGTGCAGCTACAAGACTCCCCTGTAGCAGGGAACAGCATTACCAAGAGCTGAACCAAAGTTTGGCCAATGGCTCCTAGAGTATTTAAGCCTGAATTTTGCCAAAGTATCTCTATATAGCAGAAAATAAAAATTTAAAATTCAGAGCGTAGTAGGGACTGGTTCTGTCTTCAACCCCTGGAACAGTTTTGCACAGAGCTAATTTTGAAGCAGAGGGATATACGACTGTGCACAGAGCTTCTCCAGGGGGAAATAAAATTAGTCTTATTATGCTAGTGATAAAAATGTCTGTTTCTATGCGTACAGACCTTTGAAACTCTTCTAGTACAAAATTTGCTCTGCTTTTGTGTCACCACTTATAACACTCAGCTCTGACAATCGTTGAATAGCTGACCTGTGTCTGCACAGCCTGCTTCTATAATTAAAGGGACTGAAATGGTGGCTTTAGGGCCAGAATTTTTGAGAATATTCTAAGAATCATACTGGCTAATCCAGACATTCATTGCTCTAATCCCATAAACAGTGTGGGCTGTCATGCCAGGAAGAGTCCTTAATTTCCTTACCAGCCCTGCAGCAATAGGAAAAGCACTAAACATTCCTCTCACTGTCATCACTCATTTCCCTCTGGCGATGTTTTTAAAATATAGTCCTGCAAATATGTCGAACTCAGAGTTGTGTCAGGACAGCTGCTAATCATGTGGCAAAGATGCCTTTTCTGATGGATGTTTCTGTTATTACAATTGAAGTTTTGTCTCTTGAAATTAAGAAACAGTAATTAACGTATTTAGCGCCATGGGCTGATAGGATTGTTTTGACACTGGTTCTTGGAGAAACAGAAGCACTCCATCTTCCCTCCCAGCACTGTCTTATATGGGCAATTCAGGAAAATAATTGAGAATTTTAAGTCATCTGGGGCTATGGCTTGATTGCATTTGAGGTGACTTTTAAGGGTGAAGAAACATCTGGTACCTTCTAAAAAGCAATGTTGGTGAAGAAAATAGAGAAAAAAGAGAATACAGGCAAGAGGTGGTAAACATACAATCACCATAAAGGCAGAAAACATGCCATAGAATATTTTTATGTGTTGATATCATGAAACACTCAGCATCCCTAGGAAAAGCTGTTAGGAACAGACTAGTGGGGTAGCTCTGAAGGAGCAGGTTGGAGATAAACCTTCAGCTTCTGGTCTGTGGATTCCCTTCATGACCATGACAAACAACATAACTCTGCATTTTCCTCTGTAAAGGAGACTAGCATTGAGATGCTGCGGGGCTTAAATCTTTCCTGTGTGTATAATAACACACAAATAGGTGCAGATGTATGTGGGCACAGTATTTTGGGGTGGTTCAGAAGTGGATGAACCAGAATAGGCCGGGGCTACTTGGTGTACAAGATGCAGGCTAGGACAGCAAGTGTTTTCGCTTCTGGAGAACAAGGAAACTCCTCCTTTCTGAATCCATTTTGTTTTGCCCTCTCCAAAAATAGCAGGAGTGGAGCTACTAAACTGTAGCAGACTGGTGTAAACTTCAAGGTGCAAGACACAAAGCTGTCTTCATTTGCCCTGGAGAAGCATTTAGGAAGTCGAACATTTAAGTGCCCCATTCCTTCAAAAACACCGGACTGTTTAAGAATAGTCTTGATGAAGGGGACCTTGACCCAGAAAATCACCTTCTTTCAGGATACTACATATTAAGTGTACATCTAAGCACCCTTCCCAAAGCTGGTGCTGCCAGATCAGAAACAGCAAGAGAGAAAAGAGCAAATGGTTTTGAGCATGCAGCAGAATCAAAGAAATAATCAGCATGGCCCTATGGTAGAGATAGCATTGGAGATGGGGGTTGGCAAAATGATAACCGTGAAAGTACCAGGCTCTGGGTCTTGTGAGCCTGAGAGGAGGTGACAGAGCTGTACAGAGATACAGCTGGAGTGTTAGATACATGGCACATGGAGGATCTGTCATTTCAAGAGAAGCTGTCAGGCTGAGAGCTTCGGATGAGGATTGGTTTTTTTTAGTTCAGAGGCTGTGGATATAATTATGACAATTTGCATAAAAGTCAAGCCCCTTGTACAATTTAATGGGGCTTGGCAGGAGGGTTTGGGAACACTCGATGTGTCAGAGAGGCAGAGAAGAGTTGGAGCAGGAGCTGCTGCTTGTGGGACACAAGCTGGGGCTGTCCAGTGGGAGGGCTGTGCCCAGAGCAGGGGATCTGGGCTAGAGACAGCAGAACCACAGCCTCAGCCTCAGCCTCTGAAGCAACATGTGGCCTTTCTAATGGAACATTTCTAATTCGCAGTGTATCTGAGGCCCCACCTTCAGAACCAGATCCTGCTAAATGCTGGCAACTCTGGAAACCTTGCCAGCTCCTTAAGTCATAGAAGAACCCTTCTGCAAACTCCCCTACAACAATTTTAGGAGCCTGTGGGGCTGAGTGCAGGACACAATCCTGTCAGGAGTCAGTGTGAGCCACTGCCACCTGCCGAAAGTGGGTCTCATTCCTCTGTGCGTTTCCTGTCGCTGCCTCAGGTTTTGACAGCCAGAAGGGGTGAGTAGCGAGGGTCTCAGCAGGCTTCCTCTCTGGCACGCTGCCACGTGGTGCTCAGCTCTTCTCAGGAATAGCTCCGTTATCAAGAGAAGGTGGTGACTGAGTCTAAACCTCCCTGTCGCCCACGGGGGAAGAGACAGGCTTGACGGGTTAAGGGAGTTGGTGCCCTCATAAGATTCCTCTTCTTGCCTGGTGAGAGGTAAACCAAATACATCTTCTAATCTCTTGGGGGGTGGAAGATTGTTTGGGGTTTTGCTTGTCTGTTTGCTTGTATGGGCTGCAAGTTTTCTGGTAGTGGTGAGAAGAAGGAGTCAGAAAAAAAGGACTTGGATCAAATATGGGGTGAACAATTACAATACAAGCTTCTCCTATCCTAAGCCATTCCGAGCCATAACTGGACTAAACCATGCAAGTGGATGCTGTGTTTTTAGTATGACCACAATTAAAGTAGTGGGTAATTGTGCTAACTGGAAATTGATTTGAACCATGAGTACATAAGCACCTTGACATGAAATTAGGGCCTAATTCAGAGCCCTCAGGAGAGAAAATTCTGGCCTGTACTCTGCCTACATATATTCAAATTAATGCATAATGCAGCAAGTTTCTTCCTCTCTCTGCCTGTCCCTTTCTCTTTCTCACACACACAGACGCACGCACACAGCTGAACTCCCACACAAGTTCTGTGGGGAAATTACAGCCTGCTCATGTCACTCCCTTCTTTGTCACTGAAATAGTGCCATAGGTCTGGAAAGTGCTCTCTCTGTGCAGTACCAAACTTCTTCCAGCTCCAGAACATCTTACTTTGATAATGCATAAATTAGAGCTTTCTGTGTAAATCAACAAATTGATTTTTTTCCTCAAAAGATGGATTGCACCAACACTAGTCATAAATTGTAGCTTTCATGTTTGCAAATTTTTGGGAGCTAGGCATGAAGAACCAAACTTTCTGTTGTCAGGTCACATTAACTCCAGGATTTCTCACAGGCAAATGGTGTCTTGAACACTCTGCATTATTCACAAAAAAAAAAAAAAGGGCTCTTCTCCATGTAAAGCATCAGCTTCCATTAAGCAGAAGAAATAAACCACTACATGCAAAAGATGTGAGCACGTGGCTTGTGAATAATCAGAACAAGTTTAGAAAAATCACCTCAGAGCATGACAGGCAGCAGTAACACACTTGGTACCTCTGATCCTCCAAGACCAGTGCAAGTGGCATCCTCTTGGTGTTGAAAAGAGAGCACAGCTCGTGGCTGTTATCAGTGGCATTGGGAGGGAGGTTTGATGCTGTGAAGCCGCAGGGAATCCCAGTAGTGGAAGTGAACAAGGGGCAGGAACGAGCATTTGCCTCAACGCTCAGCAGGAGCCAGGGCAAGTGGCTGCCAAGGGGCAACGGTGGAACCATTGAAGGTAGAAGGCAGTGGAGGAACTATGCAGAGATGGGCTTGAAGAAAATTTTGTCATTTTAAACCAGAGATGACTAAGGAGACCAAGGGCTATGGCTGTCTGCCCATCAGTGTAGGCCAGTGGCTTAAAAACATGTCTCCTTCAGTATTTCATGAGGAACCTTGTGTAAATACTCCTACTCCACTCCCATTCTCTTTGCATTGTGACAGAGACGAGGAAAGTTACAGCCCAGTGCAGCCTTCCACACTAATAAAACACATTCCCTTAGGACTTCAGGGGGTTTGCTAGCTGCCTGCAGTCTCAACTGTAAGCCTACAAAAAAATCACCATATTCTACTACCACTGAAGCTCCAGTACTTGCTGCCATCGTACTGCAAAACAGAAGACTATCCATGTATACCAGGTGCCATCTACTTGCCCTGCTAGATGTGTGCACCATGGAAAAATACACAGCCACAGATGATAGGGAAGTAGTTGTGGGTCAGGCCCACGTTAGAAGGTCATGCCCCTTAGAGAGGATTAACAGAAACCCTAAGAAACATCCCGTGGAATGGGTTTTTACCCTTCACAAGGCATATACCCCCAATGGTTTCCTAATGTTGGAGTTTATTGTGGCTTCTCCCTATCAAATGGATTCTGAATGTTATTGACTCTACTTATTTCAGCCCCCAGGCAGGTATTTCTATCCTCAGCTTTGTGCCTATTAATCATCTGGCTGGGTCTCTTATGGTTTCTCAACCAAGCTCAAGAAATTGGAGGGGTACACCAACATTCCCAGGTAAATCATGCCATTGTTGACTTGTAAATCTCAGATACTTTATTCCTTCAACAACACTGGGGAAACTCATTATGCACATGATTTTGGACATGGAAAACACCTGACTTCGCCATTTTTCTTGACATGGAAATTCAGAATGGTTCTTCCAACTTTTCCTCCAGGACATTTGGGAAGGCACCACCAGAACTTCATCTGAGAGCAAAACTCTAACAGCAAAGAAATCTCAGCAACACTGTCAGGTCACTCTGGAAGGTCTTTCCTTGGCCTTGTAGATCCAAAAATAACAGCATTCAAACATTTGTGTGCAGATGAAAAATGAGAATCAGTTAGTACTGTTCAGACTCACTGCAGCCAAATTAAGTAGAAAATGAAATATTTTAAGAAGCATCCTATGGTTAAGTGAATTTGAATTAGCTGCAAACATGGATGATTTTCTTCCAATCGCCAGACCACACAGAATTGCTGCTTGGATTTAATTCCCCCTTCATCTCACATATGTCTTTCCTTTATTTCCTGGCATAGATAGATGTGTGATTAAACTATCACTTTTGATATCCCAAAAAGCTGAGGAAAGGAGATTACACTATAAATCATAAAAACCCTCCTTTCCACCTGTTTGTGAATTTTAGACAGCTTTAAATTTTTTTCTGCCATGATTACAGCAAATTGTAATAGAGATAAAACATAAAGTGTTGTAAGTATTTTTTAGAGTGTTGGATTTATGAGATCAGTTTATAGAGATAATTTTATCAACAAATGTGAAGTCATTTAGGGGTTTTTACTTGTTATGAAAGCTGTTGGATTAAAATACTGCTTCAACTTGTTACTTCTTTGTGCTAACACAAGTGAAAAGATGGCATCCCATTGATCTGGTCACTGTCCTGTCTCATTTTATTTTGCCCTTTTGGGGCAGGACATCCCCAAATTCAGCCTCCAATTGTGTGCATGCTGCAGCTGCTCCCACAATATATGCTGCATATCGAAGTCCAAGCCCACCAGCAGCACTGGGAGCCCTTGGGTGTCGATGGAGGCTTTGCTGTTGGTTCCTCTGCAGCTCACGGGGAGTTCACAGAGGATGAGCCTGAACATCTGTGCTCATGGGCCCCAGTCCAAAAGGAAAGACTCTGAGATGGATGGGATTTGAATTGAGTTGTGGACCGGCTTAGGGTGGATCAGCAAATGGACACAGGGCAAACACAAACCCAGTGACTGGGACCTGACGTGTACATGAGTCACTTCATCTGCTGCTGAATTGGAGGTACAGTGAGGATCTCCAATAGTTCCGCTGTGTCTGATTAAATTTTACCTGCTGCAATAGTACACCCTTCTTCACTTGCAGGACTAGCACAGAGTGTCAGTCAGGTGTGTTGGATCCCAGGTTCCTCACAGTTTGCAGATGGGTCTGCAGATGGGGCCCAGGTGGGAGCAAGAGCAGATGCAGTCAGGGCATTCTCACCAGCCAGGAGAAGTTTTCATTCAGCCAGTTTGGACACAACTGTGGACTAGACGTCTAATGTTCCATGTACACTTTTAGTTGTGGCACCATGAATAAAGAGGAGAAATAACAGCATCAGATTGCTGATGAGGAAATATTTCCATGAGGAGAAAATGTTTTGTACAATGCAGGCAACTATTAAGTGCTGCTCTCAGCTTCCTCCTCCACTCCCCAGCAGCTAGTGGGAACTCTGTGTCCATCTGTATGCCCTCCATATCCACACACTGCTTCTCAAACCTTTTCAGTAAGATAGGAGAACAGGTTGTTTCTGAGGAGAAGCACTGTTCTTACCAGATGACCCGGCATGAGAAGATCTGATGAACATGGTGCAGGGACCAGGAGACATACACATGTACATACACACAGGGCATGACCTTGGCACTGGAGAGGGTAAATGGCATTTCATGAGCTCACGGAAAAGTGTGAGAGCACACTCCCAATGAACACTTCAAACTGGATGAATAATTCAGAATAACATTTATAGTACTCACTTTGCTTATTTTAACTGTGAGTAAATGTCAGATTTTTTTTGAGGTGCACTAACCTCAAAACCATTTACACAGTTGCTTCTCTTTTAAGCCCTCTTAACCCCACAACCAAGGGACTGCTCACAGCTGTATGAAAGACCTGCTGGGTCAGAACCCTCAGTCCCAAAATAATGATGCAGTCCATTGGTTACTAGTGCTCTGTTTGCAATGGTTATTCGGGATTTGTTCAATTAGGTTCATGGGATAAATCTCAGGAGGCTGTGAGTTGGTAGCTTGATTCAGAGCCATTAAAAAGTTGTAATAACTGTAATAGTTGTAATATCTATAATGCAATTGAAGACATCAGTATCCTTCCTCTTACGTTTTGTTACTTTTTCATCTTGCCCTTGACCAAACCAAGTATTCCCTGGCCAACCCCAGGCCTTGGTGGAGATGCAGAACAAGCACTGGGGCAGTGTGTGAAGGCCTTTCAATAGAGGGGTGAACAACTACCCACTGAGAGCTGAAAACAACACAGGATGAAGATATGGGGGTCTCAGCTCTGGTATTTGACTGTCAGCATCAGGACTGGGCTGCCTGGAGTGGGACTCCCTGGGACAGAGAATGTACCTACACCAGCCTGTCCTGTGGAGCCATGTGGATTTGCAGTGAGTACCAAGTGAGAGCTACGTGCTGTTGCACTGGAGTATCTCTCTAATTATACAACAGTTACACTTTCTGGTACTTGCAGTTATCATTAAATCTATAATCAGCATATTCCCCACATGTTTGAGAATCTCTCCCATGCTAATACAATATAATTATAACAGCCCCTGTTTCAACAGTATCTGCATTAAAAAGGAACACCAAAGAGATCATAATAGGTGGAGAGAGGTTAATAATAGGTCATGTGGTTAATCTTCCAGTTACAAGGGCAAACACTAATTACAGGACTGGGAAGGGAAGGGGCAGCCTGATTGCAATGTGATTATGGTGACCTTGTTAAGGAGTGATCCAAGTCATGATGGGGCCTCAATAAATAAAGATAATAATCCCTCAGCACCTCCCAGTGAATGTCAGACAAATGCTGAGAGCAGCATTAGCCCTCTCTGCAGGCTGGGTGGGAGGATGGAGGCTGAGCTGGGTTATTTTCCAGCCCCGTCTCAGCACAGCAGGATTGCTGGCTTCTCCTTCTTCTCACTGACAAAAACAAAAGCACCAACTACTGATAACAAATATATCAAGCTGATTTCTAAAGGGCTCTGCAGTACAGCATGTTGCAAA
This sequence comes from Dicrurus megarhynchus, assembly GCA_013399195.1. NCBI lineage: Eukaryota > Metazoa > Chordata > Aves > Passeriformes > Dicruridae > Dicrurus > Dicrurus megarhynchus. The sequence continues at coordinate 483,460 of VXAD01003129.1, forward strand.
TTACAGCAAACTTCAACGTGTTTGAGCTTAGTAGATATGGCAGAGCAATGCAATTCCCCACGTTGTCAATGGCATGGTGGGAATTCCCAGGGAGCTGCAAAAATACTGGTTACCATCTTAGAAAAATGGTAAAAACTCAAGCTTTTCCAGCTCTTTTTTTAACCTCGAGTATAATCTCTGCTGCCCAGGAAAACATGTCCTACAGATTATAACAGTTTCATTATCTCAGCAGAGAACTCACTGTCTGTGCTGCAAACTGGCCCGTGGAGAAATTAGCAGGCTCCCAAATTTAATTAGGACAGTACTCAGACAGGGAACACAGTGAGGTTAACACAGATGTCTGTATGTCCCATCATTCTCACATCCTGTAATAAACAGGCATTTGGGGATCAGTATGAGCCAGGGCTGGAACCAAACAGTCCTGCATTATTGACGTGAGGCTGGTGCCTGCTGAATGCTCATAAAACGCTGGGTCACTGGTACAGAAAGTCTTCTGTTACCCCTGGTGGTTTTGTATGTTAATTGAGGATGGAGTTAATATGACAATCAGTGTCTCCAGACACATCAGGGCTATGTAGAGCTCCGTGGTCTGGCAGCTTCTGTGCTTGGTGTGAGCAGGGCAAGAGCAGTGAGTGGAGCTGTTCAAACTCTCTTCGTTTCTGGTTTTAGAAGATGTCCAAAAATGCTGTCTACTTTGGATTTTTTTTTTTCAACTTACTTTCTTTTACCCAAATCTATACTTTGTTAAGGACAAATGGCATGGTAACTGCCACATGCATGAAGAAACCATTAAACCTCTGGGTTTAGTTGTGCCTGTAAAATAAACTTCTGTCTTAGCCCCACAAAGCCCTGCTCTTGGGTGTCCAGAAGGTACCAGGGCATTTCTTCATCTGCCTGCAATGCTGGTGTGAGATCTTGCTGTGCTGAAGGGTTTGGTTGACCACAGGCCACCAGCTTAGGTTTCCAGACACAGAAAGAGCACAGAAGCCCTGAAATTGCAAAGGAAATCTGTGCCAGCTGTTCCTGTGTAGGGGTGTGTGTGTAAAAATGCAGAAAGCAATTAAACTCTGACATTTTTCTCTGGGATTCCACTCATGAGGATTTCCTATTAGATATTAAAATTATGTCCAATTAATTTGTTCCACTCTATCCATCCAAGTTGTCTTGCAGGTGCTGCTGGAAAGCAATTTCACAATGATCACAACCAAAATACATTTCCAGGGCTATTCCACTGACTCCCATTCTACCTTCTGCAGTGCCAATTACCTACTTTTGAAACACCCACCTGGATGTTAGAGAAAGCCAAAACAAATGTATAAGGATAGTAATTTTCTATTCATGCCCTTTCCTTCTGCTGTTACTTATGTCAGGTTAGAATATCCCAGGAGCAGAAATGAGTTTGCAGGAGAAAGGATCAGGAACCTGGTGATTTTCCATGCTTGTATTTTCAGTTTCCCCATGCTGAAAGGTGAGCTGCTTTGGGAAGAAAAGGAAATCCTGCAAGCACCTGGGGTAGGGAGTGGGAAGGGAAGGGCCCAGGAGCCAGGGTGCTGCAGGGGACCGCTGTCACCTTGGGTGAGTTTTGCTCCTTCTTAAATGACACACACTGACACTTTACAAGTTTTGAGAAAGCTAATTCTGCAAAGGTGGCTAAATTGAACCACAGTGCCATAAGGAGGGCTCAAACACACCATTATGGACCATACAAGCTTTGAATTCTCTCTGATTTGAGGACTGAACATGATTGTATATAATAAAACAATTTATTTCTTGCTATAAAGCAAGGATTTTGTCAGGGTTGCTAAGGGATACTATTCCTTGTCTTTTTTATTTGAAGACTGAGTTGTAAATAGTTCTCCCTAGAAGCAACTTAATCCATGATTTTTCTTTGCAGAGGATGATGTTCTTAGCTCAGCTCTTGCTGCTGCTCAGTCCTTCTGTTGCTACCCTAAGTTTAAGCATGACAAAAGGAAAGATAAAAGCTGTCCATTAGAGTAAAATGCTGTAAAAAGCCTCCACATTTAAAGCACGTTTTGAGAGAAAGAAGAGTATGATTCAGTGTAGAAGGGATAGAGTTGATAACCACGTGTTCTGAGCATGCCTGCTATTTTTAGCTGTATCATCCCCAATGAAAGCCTCAGATAGTACCACTGGGCTTACCCAAGGATCTGGTGTATTAAAGCAATCATAAGCCTCATCAGGGCTGTGAAAGCAATGATGAGTCTAGAGAAGCAAGCTGTGATGTGCTACCCAAACAGCCACAAAATGAGAAAGATTATTTAGAACAGTTCTTTGGCAAGTGGAAATATTTATTCTCTGCACTCTAGAGAGTAAATACTGTGATATGGTCAATCCTCTAGCTGCTCACTTGAAGGATTTAGAAGTCTGACTTTGGTCCCCTTGTAAGTGGATGTTGTGCCATGATAACATATTGGACAATAGAGGAACATCACAGAGCGTTTGAATAGCTGCTAATATTTTTGTCTGATGCCTGAAGCACGAGTTCACAATAGTTGCACAACTTCCAGTGCATTAAACGCCACTGCTAGCATTCCACCTGCGCCTGACAACTTGGTGGCATCTTGAAGCTCACCTCCATCCACTTTTCTGCAATCCCAAAATATCCAACTCCCTACAAAGTCTGTGGACTGGTAATGGGATCCCCTGATTATCCACTTCTGCTCGACCTGGAAAGGTCTGCATGAACTGGAGAGGACTTTGGGAGGCGAGATTGGGAGTGAACCAGAGGGGAGGTACAGGAGATGTTGCAGATAAGGTCTGGAAAGGGAAGTGTACAAGTTTTTGAAAATTTTAACCAACATAAAAAGAATAAAAGATCTAATTTATCCATCTAGGCTGTGTCTCTGATAAGGCCTGAGGGAGTGCTGGGATTTGCTTTCATTCAGCGGGTGCCCTCCAAGCAGTGTTGAACCTGCAGGCCCCTGAAGAAAGGAGGGACATGGGTGACACAGATGAGCTGATGGGCTGGGTCTGAGTGACAGTGCCCTGTCATTACTGAACTTAAAACTGCCAAGAATTTGGTCTGTTTTCTGTGTGGTATGTAGATAATCACATTGAGTTTGCAATATGTGTGGGATGAGCTCCTTCTGAGCACGAGTGGGTTTTCTGTCAGATGGGATCCTTGCCATGCTGGTATGGGGAGCGGAGGGAGAGGGGAAGTTTCCTCTCTTCCTCAGTCCACACAAGTGTGGCTTTACTCAATATTTGCATGAAGTGCTTTTCATGGACAAGGAAAACCTTCTATACTGTGAAGGTGACAGAGCACTAGAACAGGCTGCCTGGAGAGGTTGTGGAGTCTCCTTCTTTGGACATATTCCAAACTGCCTGGACACGATCCTGTGTCAGCTACTCTAGGGGACCCTGGTGGAGCAGGGAGATTGGACTAGATGACCTCCAGAGGTCCCTTCCATCCCCAGCCACTCTGTGATAATGTGACTGAGTTTTTATTCATTAGGATGTATGTTCTTGGGCAAGCTGTGTATCCCAGAGGGACTTGAATGAATTAATCAACCCACAGACTCTACCACTGATCAAATGCAGGAGAGTAGCAGAAGGCCACATGCAAGCAATTTCCTGGCAGATGGGTCCTATCCACCATCTTTTACTTATCCAATTTAATGCTCAAACCGACAAGAAAACTAATTGAAAAATAGCATTACACACACACGAGCCCTCCTTTTCTTCTTTCATTCCCTTCACACAAATTTAATAATAAGTGGTAACCAATGTATTATCAGAGCCACACTCCTTGCATGGAGACTAATAAAAGCATAACTTTGATCTGTTTTGACAAACACAAGTACAACTTTTGAGTCTTTAATAATTACATTAGTCAAAGTCACTGATCACGACATGCGGCAGTGTGTTATTTAGAGAAAGGGAAACAGGTATTCACATCACCAGGGTGGCTTCTAATGCTAACCAGAGTGTGAAGGTGTTTTTACCCTATTTTCTCCCACTTCCTTAATGGGAAAAGCAATCAAAGAAAGCCAGGGCCAAAGGGAGCAGTGTCCTGTCCCCAGGTTCAGTTCTTTATTCCTTGTCGGAGCAATAGAAGCATTTGGACAATACTCTTAGAGCATGTGGTGTGATTTGTGGGATGATTCTGTGCAGGGCCAGGAGTTGGACTTGATGATCCTTGTGAGTGTCTTCCAACTCAGCTGATTCTGTGATTCTGTAATACTATGTACAACTAATCATTTGCTCACACAATGTTTGAAGATATTTTGTGAATTCATTGCCCATAAAGATGTTCTTCACCACCCTGCTTGAGTGATGCAAGTCAACTGACCAGGTGAGAAGCCTGACTTCACTGCAAAGGGAAGCAGGGATACTGAAAGCACCTTAGCAGGGCTTTCAGCTGCTCTGCTTTCCTCGGGCTGAAATGATCTCAGCATGGTCACTTGGTGTGTTGCAGCTGAAGGGTGGTACCTTCTGGAGCAGTTACTGCTTTTCCTCCCGTGAACATCCACTTAAAGCCTCGTGTCATTGAGTTCTTGCAGTGGATCAAGCCCTGGCAGATGCTGTGCAAAGACAGAAATCTCTGACTAAAAAGCTTTTCGCCTAAATAAGAGACAGTAGCTGGAGACAGACAGACTGACTAGGAGGAAAAGGAGAAAACAAGAAATAAGGAGACAGTATTGGTCAGGATAGCGGCTAATAGTCTCAGCATCTCGGCAGACTGACTGATGTCAAGCTGAGAACTTTGGCAAAAGGCCACCCTAGTTCAGCAGGGAAGGAAGGCAGCAACTGGAAATAAAATAGCAATATATAATAAATGGAGGGAAAGAAACGAGAGTAGCTAGCAATCAATATAAATGAGAAGTCAATGAGGTGCAGAAAAATTATAAATGTATATAAAAGGCACCAGAGACAAATCCATCCCTAAGAACATTATGAAGAGTTTTTAAAGAAGGACTGCCAGGAAGAAGAGAAAAGCAAGAACTGAGGTAGGCCAGTTTCCAGAAGGAGGTTTGAAGATGAGTATCTGTGGCCCAGAATAGATATAAATGTACCATAAGCAATGTTGTTCTGTTATGAGGAGGAGCTGGAAGATGCACCCATGTCTCACACGCTTGACAAATTCTCTTCTGTTCTAGGCTAAGCAGTATCCAGACAACTAATCAATTAAATTATCAAATGAATAATTAAAATATCACAAAGCTGCCAAGGAGTATTTATATCATGCAAAAGTGTTAATGGAATAAATTAAAGTATCAGTCAGTCATCAAAGCAATCTTGTTTGCATGTTATTCTGGGGTTACTCTAACAAATTGAGTTTTATCACAGAAAGGTGCAAAAATCTGAAAACACAGAAAGCAGATTAAACTTATATGGAACCTGCCAAAACTATATGCTGCAAAGCACTAATTCTGACAAAGTTGTCAGATTCATGAAGAAGAGGCTGCTCAAGTGTATCACATCCTGTACTCCAAAAGATGTCATGGTTGTAAATATTCTAACCCAATCTTTAGTGCAAAGCCAGGAGAGTGGTGAGAAGAAGCAGAGAAGAGATTTGTTCTCTATGCAGGACACTGAAATCCAGTGCAAAGTGCAGTGCTGAACCGTGCATGCACTTTTTGGTGTTAAAGCTTCTCAGAATTTGAGTGAACTGTAGAAAACACATATGAAATCATGGGATGGCTCCTGAAAATGCCTGTGTCACCAAGTTCTAGAAAGATGGATCCCTCTGGGATATCAGAAAGAAACATGAGAGGGATCTTGATTGCAGTATGCAGATATGCTACTGGAGAGAAAACATGGACCACTAAAGTAGTGATTTAAACTGGTTAAATGGAACACCCTGAGCTCTTAATGGGAAGCCAGATAACAGGACTCGGTGGTTGCTCTTGGGCTTAATGAGTCTGTAACATCTGTGGGCAGTCAGAGGGGATGGCATTTAGAGGAGGAGGAGATGGTAGCTGTGCAGTAGCAACACACAATTCCTTTTAATGGGAAGCGGTAGTTCCAAAAAACCTCCAAAAGCACTCAGGTGAAGGTATAATGTGGAAGCAAAGGAGACTGATCAATTTAAAAAGGGTCAGATCAAACCAAGAAAAAACCCTGAAGCCTTGCCAGAAGAGAAGGGAAAGGTTTAAAGCAGTGGAGAAGGTGGAGCAAGTGGAGGTGGAGAAAGATCCATCTCAAAGTGAGGGGCCAGGAAAATCACAATTTACAGCAGCATTAAAGTACCTAATCCAGAAAGAAATTTGTAAAGAACACAGAATAGGACATTGCAATTCCTGAGTTGTGATTATCGGCCAAGAGTCTGAGTTCTGCATCTTGAAAGGCAAGGCGGTATGTTGGAGGTGGTCTGGAGAAGAGATGAGGCAGCAGGAGGGGAGGAAGAAGGATGGAGACAGGGATGTTCAGGAGCTGAAAGAAGTGACAGACAGGCTAATTCTTGGTGAAGCCTTATTTTTGCTGCAATGCCACCAGCAGAAAATTTGCAGATGCTGTGACCACCACAGCTGGGCACTGCACCCTCTCAACCATTGACCTGCCTTGTGGATTTTGGTTGTCTTAAAATAGCTCTTCTTAATTTACCTCTTCCATTCACCGAATTTCTGCAAAACCCCAGCCCTGTGTGACAGGACATGTTCCACAGGGAGCTCATAGATTAATGCAGTAAATTTTTCAGCCATCCTTCCTCTCCTGGTGGGGGGTCCTGAGAGAGAAGGATCAGCATTATCTCTCCCCATTCCAGCTTTGAAAAAGAAAATTCAGCTGTAAGGTTTCTGAAAGCTTCTTCTGCATTTCTTTGTGAGAGCAGCTTTGGGAAGATATAAATATGTATATACATATATATATATATAAAATCTTTTTTACATTACAAGAAAGAAAAATGTCATTGAAAATGTTGGGTTTTGTCATGTATTTAAATTTCTCTTCACAAATTTAAAAAGTTTGCTTAAGCTCTTTTTTTAGAAGGAATGACAATGGAAACAGTTCCATCAAAACTTCCATGTCATTAAAAAGCCTTTTCTTTTAGTTGAAAAATATTTAAATGGTAATTTTGACTAGGATAATTATAGAAACAAAACCAGTGCATAAAGGAATAGGAAAAAGAGGCTGCTTTAGCCATTACACAGATTTCAGTGTCAAATTCCCAGTTTGGGGTCACATCTATCTAAGTGTGAGTCTTCCCCCCTCCCTTCTACTCCAGAGAAACCAGCGGTGTTCCTGTGCCAGCCATAGCTGTGTGGAGCTGTAAGGAGGATGTTCCCATGTGAGTGGCAGCCACGAATCTCCAGGTAATTCAGTAAATGCTCCTGAAGAAGTACAGATGAAAAGACACAGGAGAGATGGGTGGTTATGAGGCAGGGGAACGGTGACAGCCAAAGGGGTGGAGGCAAGAGGGGATGTTCTCCAGACATGAAGAACACACAGCGTGGCTGCTTTTCCTCACATGGGGACCCCAGGAGAGATAGGCAGGTGGTGCAAGACCGACTGCACTGGTCCCATGGTCTGACCCTGCCTAGCTAATCATTCCCAAAACACTGAATGAAACAGCAGGCTTGGCACTGAAAATGTCTTCCCTGTGCATTACACTGCAGGGGTCAGCCAGTAATTCCTGGAAATGGTTAATTGCTGGCCAGCTTTGATCTTCTTGAAATAGAAATCAATTCTCGTACCGACATTTTCTCAAAAAAGGGCATGCCTCAGCACTCAGAGGCATCCTGCACTCTTGGATGTATCTCCTGTCTCTCCATCACTCCCTCCCTGGCTCTTGGGAAAATTGTGCTTCATGGCAAAGGTGATGGAGGGACTGGAGCATGGAGCCTACAGAGCTACCTTTTTATTCCACTGAAGGAGGAACTCTAGGTAAAGCTGTCAGACATTTCAATTTCAGAAAGCTTGTAGATACAAGCAGCAAGACACAAAATCTGAGTGTTTTCATGGGATCATGGGATTCACCCTCTGATCATAAACCATGTGAGCACAGCCACTGATGCATGTGTGAAGAGAACAGAAGAACATGTAGGCTGGCTTCGGTTGCCCAGATGTAGGTGTCCAGTGTCACCTGAGATGTTTTGGGTTATCCTATCTGACCTCCAGCTGCTGTCCCAGAATGGTGTGAACATCACACAGGTCCCATGTCGTATCCACTGGCCTTCCCAGTGTGTCTCAGGTAGCTCACAACATGTGAACTGCTTCTAAACACCTCAGAGGCCCCAGAGGAGCTCGTGGTGACTTTCTCATCAGGGGGTGTGTGTGTTAGGGGATTGCAGGCTGCAGCACAGGCACACGTGAAGCTGATGCACCTGCACCTCCGTGGGAAGAGGTGTGAAGCAGGGGGGAAACCCACATTTCCAGGGGTTCTGTTTGTGTCCCGTCTGGCCTGGGGGGGTGCATAGAACTCAGTGAGGGTGTGGCTGCAAATCTGGGACTTGGGGGATTGATTATAGAGGAGTATTTAGAAGTCCACTGTGTTATATTAACCTTGTATAAGCATGTCCTATGTATAAGCATGGTTTTTTTGTTGTATTGGTAATATTAACCCTGAATATATGGTTCATGGATTGCTGATTAATTAGGTTTTTAACAACCTAATTGCTTAACTAAATCTTAATTTTGGTTTAAAATGCATTAATTGATCAGTTTTTCCTTGCAACCCTTATCTTTATGGTCAGAGAAGCCTGGAGAAGGATTCGACACAGCTGTAGTAGACACAGTGCATGCTCATCTCCTTTGGCTCTGCTGATGGCATTGACCCACTCACCCTGACTGGAATAGCAGTTTAGGCAGGTAGTTCCTATGCAAACACCTTCATTTAGGTATTTTAACCTCAAGCTAAGCCATCTAAATTTATCTGTCTGAAAATGAGCTACTTGTTCTAAACTCTTGAGACTGTAGACAAGAGAAGGAGGTTTTGGTAGGGGGTCAATCATCCCATCCGAAACCAGGCATCTGAGCTGAGGTAAATTGCCTTCTGCAAATGCCTGTTCCTCTCCATCAGGTACAAACAGGGGATTCATTGACTCGATGCCTGGTCCAGAGGATGACCACAGGGTAGTGGCACCAGTCAAACATCCAAGAGTAATCAAGTGCACAGAGGGACATGACAGCAGTGACACATCACGGCAACATGAACTGAAAAATTCCTCTTGTTTACTTGAAAGTCTCTGCTTCAGTCCACATTAACTGCTACTACCACTCCGAGGAAGGGGAGAAATAAAGGAAACTTAGTGGTATTCTGGAAAGTAGAGGTAGGTGACAAGTGAGGGGGTTGGTGATGCCTTTGGCCCATTAACAAATAAACATTTTTTTTTAAACCCCGTTTGGGAAAGTCTGGCTCTCCAAATAAGCACTGAAGTTTGTTTCTCATCATGTGTTATGCTAAGTTAAACATTAGCCTCTCCTACTCTGTTGTAGCTTAGGGTAATGCCTTTTAAATGTACTTTCATTACCTTCAGAAATAGTTCAGAACATAATAGCATGTTTCTCTTTTGGGCAACATGATTAACCTTTCCTGGAACAACAAAGAATGTATTATAACATCTAACAGCAAAATCAATACATTATTTTCTTGCCTTATATTTATGTATGCCCTCTTGCCATGACATGCAATCAGGAGAAAGATGATTTTTCTCATAAAAGAGACATTCAGTTCCCTGCCACATCATGCCCCTCTTTTCTCTATTCCTCTGCTTCCATTACAAACACAAGTTTTGTCATTCCCAGACTTTTCCATTCCCATCAAAGCCTTCACAAACAGTAAGGTCAGAAACTTCCAATAATGTTTAGGAATCCTTTGCACAATCCAAATAGTTATGGAAAATACTCTGGTTCAGTTTGTAAAGAAGGAGAAACATTTGCTTAGTCAAATCACTCTTCAAATCACCCTACATAATGGGATGAAGCCTCTTAAGTTCAACATACGACTTGTTTCAAAAGTCTTAAGATGTTGCTCCTTCCTAAGGAATTGAAGAGGAAATGAATATTAGTTGTTTGCCCTAGTCAACCACTGCCTGCATCCATATGTAAAATTATTTAGGCTGTAGGGAACTGCCTTATCTTCTGCTCACTATTAAAAAGGTTTTATTTAAGCACTAGAGAAATTTTTTTTTCAGGCAAACACTGTATCATTAAAAGTATCTCTCGTATCAGTCAAATTATCTTATGCTTGCCTTTAGAACTTGTTCACAGTTTTGCTTTTATAATTTTCAAGCACTTTTCATCAGGAAGTGATTGCTACAGACACTTCTCAGGGGTGCTGCTGCTTCAGTCCTGATAGGACAACTGCAGTGTCTGAAATGAGAGCAAGTAATGAACAGCAAACCCATCCTGTTTGGGTGAAATTCCTCCTCATCCCTCCCCTGCTCTTCCCCCGGGACCAGTGCTCTCCTTACGCTGAACTTGAGAGCTCAGAAATGGATGAAGTGGTTTCTACAGGAGTGTGCAAGGTTTTTGAGCTCTCCTGGGGACAGGTTTTATTCCTGAAGAACAGCCATTTCTGCTCTCTGTTCACTGAGAATAAATATGAGGTACATGAACAAAACCAATCTGAAGAGTCCTTGGGGATGGGAGAAGTAGCTATGAACATTTTTTCCATATCAAGCAACTTGGTTCTCTGGGACACCAGTGAAACGGTGCAGCCCCTCACTGGGATGTATTTTTCCATATCTGGCCCTGGGAAACTAAATTTTTAGCCTCATCCTCTGGAAATGCCCCTCTGCAGCTTTATGCTGTTAATCCAGCCCCACTGCCTTTCCAGGTGTGGGAAATAGCATCAGCTTCCTATTTTAACACTTTGATGTAAATTCTTCCAGCTCAAACGATCCCAGGGCAAAAAAGCCAAGGAAATTTGAAAGAAAGTAAATTAATTCCCTGTTTGTATGCCTGAGTGTGCCCTGCTCATTCTACGTCGAGACTCTTGTCTAGCCATGAACATTCCCTGTAACGTCATTCCCCACCCCAAAATAAATAAGAAAGGAGACAAATCTCTGATTTATTGAAGATTTTAAGGCAAGAAAAGGAATTAATAACTAGCTCCCCAATGAATTAGAACTGTCAAAGCTACATCTTGAACAATTCATAACATTGCTGAAGAAGTTTTAAAAGGATAAATAGAAAAGCCCATTGTTTCTAGTTCATGAACAGAAAAGCAATCTATTTGACATAAAGCATGTGATTTAAATTAATATGTCACCATTCAGTAGTTTTATTTCTTGGGAATAAATTGTTTTCTCTGTTAATGGACCTGGGCACGTTTCATCATCGGTAGAAGAAATATTTGTAAATTTACTCCATAGGAGTTTTTGAACTGTTTTTTTTTACTACAACTTTTACTTCTCTGCTTTCAGGAGAAACCCTGATTGAAGACATAATGAGACAGGTTAATATCTGAGCACAGGTGAGGGACATTCACTGAGTAACACTTTGGCCTGGCTTGTGTTTTTCTAGCAGTTTCAATGTGGGGCAGGGTATGACAGAGCCCGAGCACTGCTGGACCTGTAAAGGTCTGGGCGTGGTGACTCAATTTTTCTCCTCAGAAAGCAACTGCATCTCCAAGAAAAGGAGCTACCAAAAGGTTGGTTGTGTGAGGCACACTAAATATAAACACACACACACAAGTGCAAAACCACCCACTAATACCACCCCAAGCTCAGGACCCTTTTCCAGACACCTGGGGCATCTGAAGGAAGGTCCTAAACATCAAAGCATAGGGAGATGCTATTTTATAAGGCCTTGTACTCTCAAAGGAGATCCCCATGCTCATTATAATAATCCCTGAGATGATAATTAAGTGGGCATAATGCCAGATAGGCATTTTATAGGTACCTTTTCTGTGAATTTGCAGGAGCAAGATGAGATTCAGAATAATGATAGTGTGAAAACACTGCTGTGCTCCATTAGAGAGTGTTATATTTAATACATGCCTATAATCCAGTAAGCACATAAGCTTCCATGTATTTAAAATAGAATATCTTCAGGGTTTTCATAATAAATTTAATACTTCAAAGACACATTGACTAATGGCTTTCAGATATTATAGAGCAGACTCTTCCCTATAGGAAATCAATTAAAGTTGAATCTTATTGATTTTAACCCATTTCTCCATACAGTGATAAACCAGATTTTGAACTCTCTTTGGATATAACCCCAATACTTTATTCTCCTCCACAGCTGAGGCAGAAGCAGCTTATAAATCTGATCAGATAAAATAAAGGAAATATTAGCCTATTAGTTCCCTCAGTTTTAAAAATCAACAACTTTTCTTCTATTTAATCTACTTGAGGTGAAGCAAGATAAATTCCAGGTGACCCTGAAACACTGAGAGCTGGAAACAGGCATAATTTGCACATGCTTAAACCTGAAGGCTCATATGGGACCAAAGTGACAAATGGACATGGCACTGACTCTCGGCAGTGAGATGAAAGTAATTTCTGGCCATCAGCCACCATTTGCAGATCCAGAGTGAAGAACAGGGTTGAATCATCCTAGGAAGTACTCTTGATGGCCAGCATCTCTATCAGATTCTCACAGTGGGTCTTTTCTTCTGTAGGTTAAGCTATGATTTGCTCCAAATAACTTTGGTAGATTAAGTGGTGGCTACTCATAGTCTGTGAAGATACAATTCCCTTAAATTTTGATTGAGCTGTCCATCCAGTCTGAAAGAAAGAGTCACTGCTGCAGGGTAGTTCATCTGATGTGTGCCAGACATCTATTTTAAGGGAGGTGATTCACATGATGCTAGTCTTCATTTCTCTCCTTTGACCATAGGAGGATCACTGACGACTGATGCAGATATAGGTGTGCACTGCAGATGTCTAAACCTGGGCAGATTAATGCTGCCCTGTGTACCTGTGTGGAGGGAGCACCTTAATCTCACTGACAACAGCATAATGAGATTTTGTAGCTGGATGCTGAAGACAGATAAATTTAGGTAAAGGATAAGGCAGAAAGTTTTGACCATTGAGTTGATTAGAACAATATAGTCCATGAGGTTGTGAATTCAGCATCACCTGAAGAACCTAAACCAAGTCTGGATTACAAAATACGCTCCAGCTCAGGTACAAACCTTGGAAATGCAGAAACTATGCTAGGAGTGAGGAAGGCTTTGGGATCTGTTGTGTCAGAAATTCAGTGAAAACAATTTATTCTGGAGCTCAGGTATTCTCTTCTTCCTGCTCCAGTTCACACAGAAAACCACACAGGAGCAAACACTCTGTGATTTGATTTGGTTTCTGTGGCAAATTGTAATGAGCAGGGAGATGAGAGAGAAACAACACCTCCAATGCAGGCAGCACCAGCCTTTGCTCCTGCCCTCATCCCTCTGTGCAGCCTCACCTCTGATCTCTCCTGGCTGAGGGCATTGGGAAAACTGCCTGGACATAACCCTGATATCTCTGGCTGTCTTTGGTTTATGATTGCCTTTTTGCATCTGGAAAATCACAGTTCTGGACTGGCAATCTCCTCCATAAAGCCCCATAAAATGCCATCCAGAGACCCATTTCTGACCAAAATGTTGGTAGAAGGACTGAGCAATCATGGCGTGGATCTTCCCACTGGCAGCAGGACAGGGCAGAGGTAGCAGCTCACTGGTAAGGAAGAATGGCCACATGTCAAGCTCAGCACAGCAATCCCTTTAGGACAAAAAGTCACAAACTGAGCATTCCTGCAGAGTATCTCTACGTGTGGATGGCCAGCAAAACAGAAACCACAGTTTGGCCAGAGCAGTCAGCCAAGGGCTTTAAGTCCAGCTAAGCTTCGCTCAGAACAAGTTTTAAAGGACATGCAAAGTAAAGATGATTTAAAACTCTCTTGCTCCTTCAGAAGGCTGAGGGGTTATTGGCTCCTTACCATGCGTTAGAGCACTTTCAGGCCAATTCTCATTTACATCAGCAGAAAAGGGCCCTCTGGCTGACTACATGCACTGGCAGAGAATGGATGGTTGGTCCAGACACCCTCACTGGCAGCTCTGAGGACAAAGCAGGAACAGATGCCACTTTCCTTTTCCCAACAGAGAGAGGACTGCAGATCTGTCTCGTTGCTCTCAAAACTTTGGAAACAAAATCAGCATTGGAAATAAATTCCAGAAGCCATTAATCTGTCTCGCTTCTGACATGAAAGGATAGAATATAGTTCTGTTAAAAATAACAAAAAGCTGTGAGCAGTATATTTTCATTTTCCAAATTACTGAAAGAGAAGAACATGAATCCTCGTCTGTCAGCCTGAGAAAATATTTTATTTTTCCTGCGAAGGAGAAGCAAACATAAGCAAGTGGCAGAGAGAATGCAGTTAGATGAACTGCAATGTGCTGCAGCCATCAAAAGACCCCAAAGATTGGTAATGAGAAACCTTCAGCAGATTTTTGATTTTTTTTTCAATTTTTTTTCTTCTTGATTGAGTTGCTATGTCATTACAGTGCAAGGAGTCTACACACCAGGGCCAAGAGGTCTGCACTGCACAGCCTCATGGGGAACAATAGTTGGGACGGTATTGTCATGGATGAGTGATTAAAATCCTTTAAAGAATTACCACCAAAGGTATTATTAGCAAAAGTGGGTTTAACATGAATTTGTGAAAGTGCAACTAACAAAGTTTGACGGCAAAGTTCACTTAGTTATTTACTACATGGAAACAACATAGACAAGAAAACCAAGTTAGAATCGAGCTAGAATTATTATTAAACAGAAACTGAAGATGCAAAAGGGTAAGGTCTTCCCATTGAGTCCCAAGGTTCAGAGTGGATCCCTTGCTTTTTAAACTCCTGATGGAGCTTAGGTGCAGCTAGAGCATTCCAAGGTTTATGCCTAATGGAATTGGCTCCATGGATTTCTCTGGTGTGAATTCAGCTGGCTGTCAGTCACTCCCTGAGGACCTGTTGTGAGTAAGGGGTCGCTCTGCCCTCGGCTAGGGAGGATCTTGGTCTCAGGACAGGAACATCAAACCCTGCTCAAGGGGAGACTCACCTGGCCTGCAGTCCAGTTGCAATTTAGAGGGAACTTGAATTGGATTCATCCCAAGATCTGTTGTAAGTAGAAGGTCACTCTGCCTCAAGGAGCAGCCTTGAGAGGTGTCCCAGCTCCAGGCAGATCCCCACCATGCAGCCACCCTGTCTGGCAGGCAGAGCTCAGAGAAGGCTCACTTAGGCTGTCATATTTATGGAATAAAGTGGTTGGCCTGTAGTCAGATTGCATACAATGGGAAAAGTATGCATGAAACTCCTTGTACTCACTAATTTCTTTGTTCCTTGACAAATGAGTCTTGGAAAAACCACCCTCTATTCATCTGTTAATTGCATGATTGGTGTTCCCAGCTCATATGCATCGATGCTCACTGGGTCACCCTGTTCCTTTGTGTGCTTCCTGGAGTTCTTGGCCCATCTGTGGCTCAGGCCTTTATCCCCTCTGGAGCCTGCACCAAACTACCTAATTCGGGTAAGGGCTGTGCATCCATCACAGGTGTGCAGTGGTACACAAAACCTTCTCTACAGATCCTCTATCTTTTATTGTAAAGACCTTTCACTAGTTTTTTCTCAAGAGGAATTAAACACTGCCATTTTTCTGATATGTAAATATTAGCATAGTGACTAAAAGCAGGTCTCTGTCTCTGAAGCTACTAACTGTAATAATGAAGGGTGAAAAAAATGCAGGTTAAGGTGTCAAAAGTTCAGATTAGAAGAAGCTTCTTAATGAAAGATCATTTTAGTCGTGGAAGTTGTAGAGACATAAAATATACAGAAGCAGAGAATGGGAAAGCAAAGCATAAGTAAATTAATTTATAAACAAATGAGTCACTGTCTCACTCTAAATGGCAAGTGGGAGGCAGAGGGATTTAATGAAAAAAAGGAAGAGTGACGAGGAATGGGAAGGAAGGTCACACTTTATCACATCTAGCCTTGGATCACTGCCACTGGCTGTGAGGCAACGTGTCTGCAAGGAAGCAGCAGGAGGACAGAGTGGGTGTTGTGGCCAAGAGTGGTTTTCTTTAAGGCATAATCCTTAACTTGCATCTTCTGACTTTCAGAGGTGACCTTACCACAAAGCTTGGATGGCAGATGCTCCCCCTGTAGCAATTTCTATTTGCTCTTCAGCTTCAAGGAAGGAGTGAACCCTCCCGAGGCAGGGACCTCCTCACCCTCCCAGAGCCAGCCCAGCGCCACCTGAAACTCCTCCTCTAATCAAACCCAGCTCAGATGCCCCTCTCTAAGATCCCCTGCCATCAGGGCTCCAGCAGGAGCTCAGAACCACTGCGTTCACCTGATCCTGGCTGCAGCAGGTGGGGTATCCCAAGGGATAAGGCCCTGGAGAGGACATCCCTGCCGGGTCACTGCCTGCCTGGATGGTCAGTGGGGATGGTCTGATAGAAGATGTTCTCAGCAGGGACCATGTCTGAGAGGACACAGGTGTAGATTTGCTGGCTGCCCCAGATGTTTGCAAGCATCCAGCCATGCCACGCATTATGTGGTGCTCACATGGTGTATGTGAGGATGTTCTGCAGGCATGTGCAGCACCAGAAGGAACAGTGTGCTGCTTTTCTGCCCATCTTCTTCCTTTGCACGCTGCGTTTCCCATCTTGCCTTCACTAATCCTTATGCCAAGAACACGGGAACCCTGCCGGGAGGTGATTGCGTTATGTTTTTCTTTTTCTTCTTGAGTGTGTGCCGTGCTGTGAAGACAGGAGTAGCTCAGCATACCTGCCT
Source organism: Dicrurus megarhynchus (assembly GCA_013399195.1). NCBI lineage: Eukaryota > Metazoa > Chordata > Aves > Passeriformes > Dicruridae > Dicrurus > Dicrurus megarhynchus. Next base: position 500,132 of record VXAD01003129.1, read on the forward strand.
ACAAGGGATAAAATCAACATTTCTGACATTCTCCTTCTGGCTGCCCTCCATACACAAATTGTCTTCCGAAGCAGAAGTAAATTTTTTTTTTATTTTTCAGTAGGGTAATGAATACCCATCTTCCAGTGTATCATCTATATTAAAATATTTGCATATAAATATAATCCAAAAAGGCATCTAGAGTCATGGTTTCCTAAAATTAGTAAGAGAAATTATGATCTAATTTAATTTCCTGCAAAGCAGTAGCTGCGCCATTTCTGCCTGTGATTCCTGCTTTGATTTTAGATGATTTCACACAAAGAAAATTCAGGCTTGAAGGTTGCAGAAGTTTCTTCCAAGCTTCTCCTTGCTTGGTGGAGTTATTTTTCCTTTATTCTTCCTCTGCTGCGTTCCCCTCCACTGCTCTTGGTTGAAAAGCAGGAGAGAAGCACGGGAAGAAGCTCTGTGTTCCCTGTTCTCTGATCCCAGCAGCCCCCAAACTGGAGAACATGGAAATGACTTTGTTATGCAATTAATACAAATAAGCAAAAATCTTCCAAATCCTTTATTGAGCAAGGAGACGTTTGCAATCCTGCATGAAGGAAAGGGGATACATCCCAATATATTTAGCAAACTATTAAAGTGGAAGGATGGAAAGAGACTAATTTCTATAAAGAGAATTGGGAGTGTCCTTTATGCTGTAGCAAAATAACCTGTAAGCAAGAAGAGGAGTCAGGTTGTGATTTACTGACAGCTCTCAGTGCTCATAGTGGGCTCCTGCACAGGCATGGTTGTGGTGGGACACAGAATTATAGAATGTTGAGGGTTGGAACTGACCTTAAACATCATCTAATCCCAAAACCCCCTGCCATGGGCAGGGACACCTCTCCCTAGACCAGGTTGGTCGAGGCCTTATCCAACATGGCCTTGAACACTCCCAGGGATGGGGCAATGGGTCATGGAACGGGCCAGCCAGTAGCAACCATTCCAAGAGCCCAAGGGCCAGAAACCTGGCTGGAGGGGGTGGGGGTGTCAGAGTTTTCAGGACCCAAAAGGCTGTTGCAAGGCAGGAGGCAATAATCTCTTCCTCATGTCCGGCAGTGATAAGGCAGGAAGGACAGGGCGTAAGGCACAGCAGCTTCCTGCAGCCTTAGAGGAGTCTGCAGCTGATTCTCGTCTCTGGGGGATCAGGGCTAAAATATCAGTCCAACAAGAAAGAACAAATGATGCAATTGTCTGGAGAGTTTTATGGGACGCCTTTACAGCCAGCTCCCTGTTGCTCAGGGTGAGAAAGGAAATAGATGGAGAGGAAAAAAAGAGTGAAGGTAAAATCCTGAGCAGAGAAAAGGCAGTGCCTGTCTGCCAGGGAAAGTGGCACCCAGCTGAGCAGGGATGTGGGGCCAGGAAGCCCCTGTGACCCTGTCATGGTGTGGACAGGGCCCCATCCACTGGTGCCTGGCTGGCACTGCTGGTCAGGCTGGGGTTTCAACATCCTTGGCCTGGTTGTCTGGCCCTGAACAAGGAAGAGCTGGTGGTGACAGAGGAGCCCTCAGCACTCTCTTCCCTGGTGCCATCTCAAACAGGAGTTGCAAACTAAGCAGCCCACCCCAAAGAACATCCATTTGCTAACCACAGGCATCAAAACCCATGGCACATCTCCTGCCAGGCTGAAGCCTGGTGGGACAACATGCTGCTTTGAAATTAAGGGGTTCATTTTATCAGGGTGTAACAGAGTGGACTGCATCTAAAGGCTGGATTTTGAGGGTTTTTGTAACTCATGAAAACCTATTAACACCGCCTGTGGTTTGACCACATCTCTGGTTTACACTGGTGTAAAGCCAAGCATGATGTCAAGTTGTTGCTGCAAACAGGAAAGTCAGAGGGGGCTGTAACTTTTAGGTAGAAAGCTCTTTAGTAGCTGAACAGTTAATGTTTTCCTGCCTTGCAATTTCCTCATTCATAATGTATGAGTGAGATCATTAAAAGCAACATATTGGCTGATACCATCACAGCTGCTACCTAACTTTAACACTTCATAGCGAGGAATAACATTACTCTTCTCTTATGTGTGTGTTTGGAGAGGGAAAAAAACAGAGTTGTAGCTGCAAGAACAGGGTAAAATGTTTAACCTCATAGAAGAATCTTCACATGGTGGGCAATTGCACATTTGTTGGGAATGTTTTTTAAATGAATAAAATATATTAATCTCTTTTTATGAAGCCTTTTCACCTTTTGCATCTATCACAATATGGCAACATATTTTTCCCCCACACAAAATCAATATTACATTAACTTCCCTAATAAAAAAAGCATTAACTCCTACAATGAACAGAAAACTTCATCTCCAGCCAGGGAATTTTAAATTCTACAATCCTTGACTGTTTAGAAACATAATGATGATTATATTATGCCAAGGATGGGATGTGTCAGTCACATCAAACAGAGAGAAAGATGTCTTAGGGCTTCCAGGCATAAGCTCTGTGGTTGGTGTTTCATTTGTAGGCTGCCCAGGGTGCTGATCTGGTTTAATACATTAAATAAAAGTGCATTTAGGTTGACAGAGGGTAACTCTTTTAGCTGAAGAAAGCCACTGTCCATTTTTCATGGGTAATCTGAATCTTTACAAATTTGGGTATAGATTTTTTTTTTTTACTTTTGAGGGAGAGGTATGGAAAGTTTTTGCCATATAAAGCTGGCTTTTCATTTCCAAATATCCTATTTCATATTCCAACCCGAGACAGATGATTATTATTTATAAATCATGCATCACCTCTAATAGCTCTGTTCCATCATAAATCCAAGAGTTTCGAGGACGCGGGGGGGGGAGAATAAGAAGGCCAGGTCCAAACCATCATGAAAACTGAATTAGCTGCCTTTGAAAGAGAGGGCATTCCCTCTGGGTGTGTAGCAACAACTCTGAACTAATCCCAGATGGTTGGTCTCACTCTAAACCACATCAAGTCTGAATTTGCACATTTATGCCCCACGCTGAGGCGATGCTCTCCCTCCCCTCACCCAGGCTTTGCGCCACTCCAACGCCAGTGGCTTGCACTGGTGCACGTGGAGAACGGGGCCCCACGGGTTCATTAGTTTTAAACTTCGAGATAAATAGCTAAAGCTGGGATGAAAGACTTTCCCTCTGTTGCAAATTCATAATTCATTTCGAGTGTGGCACGTGAAGCAGAGGGAATAACATGGTCCTTTCTGAAAATCTTCGTTCAGGGTTTTAATTGTGTCTCAGAGGAATAAATGCAGGAGGGTTGCCTTCCTCCCCCCCACCCCCTTTCTTCCTCTGATAACAGATTGGTTTTTACTACCATCACTTATGTCTTTTATGATTTCCAGCCTCTGACAGAAGTGCTCCACTACCCTTTCCTGTTCAATAATGAATGGATACATTAGAAGCTGCAAGTATTTGCACTTATGAGCTCACCCAGGCAAAAGATACAAGAAACGTGACTTATCTAAACACCAAAAGCAGCCAAGGGATCAAGTAAGTCACACACCCCCCATTGCTGTTCCTTTGCTGTTCCTTTTCCCTGCCTCCTTGGCACTGTACCTAAGAGAAGAAAGGTGACAAAGTCTTGCATCAGATTTTCTGCTATTTCTCCCCAAACTGCTGCAAGAAGGATCTCAGGGAAGTTACATCAGGTGTGCCCACTTAATCTGGTTGCATCTCAGCTTCTCACCTTTTACAGCCAGTGGAGAACAACAGGTATTTTTGGCACTCAGTTTATTTAACTCTAAGGAAGGTGCCCAGAAGAGGGCAGCTGAAGCTCTGTGCCTGGAAGTGCCTGTTTCCCTCTGGGAGCTGTGGCCACACTACAGGTGAGTGAGGTCTCTAAAGGGGACAGGCATGTTCATCAGGGGACAGAAGACATTGTTTGTGAGCTTGGCCAGAGTCTCAAAAGGAAACCACAAGGACACCCAATCTTGAATTTCCTTGTCAAGACTGATGAGGGTGAGGAATAATTACTCTTCGAGTAACCACTGAAGTCAGAGTTTAGTTTAGCATGTAACAAGGAGTAGGCATGGAAAGTAGTTGGAAGAGTGCACTTACAGGTCCTCTTTGGGGTCACTGGAAAGGAGCAGCAGGACTGTGTGCAGTGTCTGGAGCAGGACAGGTTCTCCCTGTGCGTAAAGCCAGGCTTATGCCAGAGGGAGCATTTTCCAAAAGCTGTCATAACTTCAGGTGCGCTTAAAATTCTCACTAATCCCTAGGGTCACTAAAAGACCAAATCAGTGAAAAATCAGGTGTCCACCTGAGGGCTTCTTCCACTCAAAGCACAGGGTTCCCTCTTTTCTTCTAAAATACAACCAGGAAAAATGCTTTTTCTTTACATCACTGTCTAGACTTTAATCTAATAGTCTTAAAGGATGCAGGAGAGCACCTCCGAAGCAGGAGAGTCAGGAGCAGCTCTGCTTTTCACCTTTTCAGGAGCACCTCCTTTTCCACCTTGCAGGCAGGAACCCCAAAACCCAAAACTTGGATGTGAGGAAGTGCTGGCTGTCAGCTGAAACACTCTTCTGCGAGTCACAGATGTTGGTGTGTGCCTGCTTGGGCAGAAGGAGGAATTAGGTGGACATCCCTCACCTAGAGAGTCGATTAACCACTAGCCTACACCAGGAAGGGAGCAGACAACACTGGGAGCTCAGGATGTCCCTGTGTGCCAGGTCTGCCCAGAAAATGTCCACCGGCCCTGAGGGGGTCTAAGGCAAAATATGGGTTTGAATCCACATGGATGTTTGGCATGCAAGGGACACCATGCTGATGAGCTCTGTCAACATCTTTCCCGAGGGACCTTTTTCATGGCATTCAGCCAGTTTAAAGTTTTACAAGAGGGACACCTTTGGTGTTGGCTGCCACCAGGGGTAGTGCAGGGGCACAGACATGTTCAGGTGCAGAGCCACAGGAGTTCTTTCTGTGCTTTACCTCCATCCGTACGCTTCCTCTCCATCCAACCCCATGTCTGGCTTTCATTCCCAATCCTGGAGGTGACTCTCACTCCTTAAAGAAAGTGGAAGAATTTAGCCTCTAGAATATGTAGGAGCTGTTGCCACAAATGCCCTCAGAAATAAACCCAGCTGTTTGGGAGTGTAATGCACAATATTCTCATGCCATGTAGCTTTAGGTTTGTTAAGTGAAAGCTTTAGAAACACCTTTTGTTCAATCAAAAAAGAAAATAAATGATATCCACTGGAAAAGAACAATGAAATATTCTGCTCCTTGACTGCCTTTTGAATTCCAAATTTTTTTTGGGAAGGAATATTTTACAGCCAAGCCTGAAATCCCCCAAAACTAGGAACAACTGGCACAATGCACATGTAGTTTCTGTAGTGCCAGTGGGCACTGCTGCAAAACAACATGGCTGATATTCATGCAAAAGTCCTCCTTTTCCTCTTCCCTCACTCAGGCAAGCATCAGGAGAGCTTGAAATGTAAAACACATTCCTATGTGACAATGAAAGAAAAATCACTTAGAAGAAGACAAGGAGAAATTGAAGTTACTCACTCAAACAAGTCAGGCTGACAAATTGCTTCTGCTGTCTCCATTCATCCACATAATGGTTCCCCCATTCCCTGGCCAGTTATAGAAGAATAATTATCTCTTTCAGATCAGTTGCCTTGGCTTCATCATAAATCATTTCTTTCCTCCCCTCTTGCACTACCACTGCCTCTTTCCCATTTTCATTCAATATTTACCATCCATAAGCCTTTCAAAGTCCAGCTTTTGATTGACTAAATGCATCTGAGGACCAAAAACCTCCCATGCACTCACCATTTTTGTCACCCAACCCAAAATCCTTCTTTTCCAGCCATGTGCATGCTTGCAATGAGTTCATAGAGCTCAAATGAGAAGAAGATGGTCATGTGACATAAAGGATAACATGAGATGAGTAAAATTGAGCCATGCCTGAACCTGCAAGGGGAACTTCTGGCCTTTTCAAAGCTCCACACAAAACTCACACTGCTAATAAAACCATGGCCCTTCGAGCAAAGCATTTATGCTTGTGTGTAATCCCATTGAAGATGCAGAAGTGCCCGCAGAATGAGGCAGGTGGGAACAGCCACACCTGAGGAATCATCATGCAAGTTTAAGTTCATTGCTGGGTGTTGGCGGGGCAGTTGGATGCTGTCTAGTTTGGGATGGACTTGCCCAAAATGGGCTGAACTCTATTAATTTGTAGGGCAGGAAATGAAGCCCGTTCCTTCCTCCTGCAGGACAGATGCCATGTCAGAGCCAAAACCACCTATCTGCTTCTCTCTTTATCTTGGCTCTCCTTGGCACTAGTCAGTCCCACACCCTGCACCACCCAGACAATCCTCTGCTTCTGCCATCCCAAACTGTTCAGTGCTGGTGCAGAGATGCTTTGGCCTCCTCCTTCTGGCTGCTCTAATTTACCCAGCTGACTGACACCTTCCCATTCTCACTGCTCACCTCTCAGTCCCATTAGCCTCAGACCTTCAGCAGCCAAATCATGGCTCTGCTGGAGTCAATGACAAAAATCACATATTCCCAGAAAGCCCCAGTTTCACTGGAGCTGCTATCAGGACAAATAGCCAGAGGGCTGATGCCCCAGTGATGGACAGAGTGCTTTTGTGCTGAAATGCCTTTTTGTGCACAGTCCATTGGCTTCGTATGATTCCGTAATAAAAGCTCTTATCCATTTTTCTGTCTACTATTGTGCGAGTTTTTCTAGTATTATTACAGTATCTTGGCTACTTTAAAGTTTCAAAAGGCCCTTTTAATACGTTAAATGAGCTGGTCAAAATTCCGTAATTTGCTGACAAAGAAACAAGGGGGAAAATATCTAGAGCAGCCAGTGTGGATTCCCCTTCTTCTCTCTCTTTTTTCTCATTCAGGTTTTCTGGAATACATGTGGTAAAGCCTCCCTGCCTGACAAAACTGGATAGAGCAAGAAGTCTTAGGGGTCCTGGTGAAAATAACCTTGGATGTTCTCAGCACAAAACTCTAACAATAGTTTAAAACCCAAAAGGCCAAACAGCCCAGTGGTATTTTTTTTTCTCTTCTTTTATTTACACATCCTGGTTCTCAAAAATGTAATAAAACAAGCTTGACACCCTACTTGGGCAATAAAAATAAGCTCCCACTACTGAGTTATGAGTGTCTGAAAATAAATTAAGACAGACATGTATTACCCTTTACAGAGACAATAGTCCATGGACAGTGTTTGGGGTGAAGTTTTGTTCCCAAGGCCAGGTGCTGCAACCCCTAATCCCTGAGTTTTGGGGATTTCTGTGTTTTTTTTGCCAGTCCTGATGCAAAGCCCTTTGTTTTATAGTGTGCATGGCCCCGGTTAACAGTAAAACACTGCAAACGTGAGGCACAGCTGGCAGCATCCAGAAGGGCTTTGAACAGAAGAGAGAAAGAAACAAACACTTCAAATGGGAGCTGATGGATGGTGCCAAATCCATTTGCAGCGCCTTGGCTTGCTTTTTGCTCTCTGATTTGACACAACCTCTTTCCATGGGCTGTGATGGGGGCAGAGTGGGCTGAACCAGCACCAGGCCACAATCAAGTGGTGCTCACCCATTTCCTTGGAGAGCCTGGGATGATTGCTGCTGTGGGGAGGGGGATTCTTTGGGAAGAAGTAGAGAGGTAAGAGTTTAATAAGCCATGCAATAAGCTCCTCAATTTTATATGTAGGTTTCTGATGTGTATATTTCATGCTCCTTCCTTCCTTCCTTCCTTCCCCAGTCCCTGCTTCACTTAATTAGATGTCCCCAGCGAGAACAACAGGTGGATTCACTGTGCTTGCAGCTAAGGCAGGAGTGATTACATTATTCCTTTGCCTTGTCACCTGAACATATATTCTAGCCAATAAATCATGCATGAGAGATAAATCATGAAGGAGATGGCCATGTGCCTTCCCTCCATTGTCTCTCTCCCTTGCATCACGAAGAGAACAAGCAGCTCTACTGCTGCCTTCAGACACAGCACAGCTGGGGTACTTCTCCCATCTCCCCGGATTTTCCGAATGAGTAGATTTCTCCAATTTTATTTCAGCTACCTGTGAGGAGAGGGAGGGCAGCTCTACTCCTCAGTGTGGCTGGAGAGCATGAAGCTCCTGCTCATCTTTCTGCCCACCTCACACACTTGTCATGGCAGCTGCCAATTCTGCAGACATCCCTGTGTTTTCCCCTGTAAGGGACATGCCAACTGCCAGCATGGCTTTCTGGCTCCAGGACCTTTCCAGGAGATGTGTTCAGACCCCAGGGCCACCATGGATCATGCAAAGTGGATGCTGGGGTGGCCAGATCCTCATAGCAAACAGGCCCAGGCCTTTCCTTCCTGTGGGGGATCAGGATAAAGCCTTTCAGCTCTGGAAAGCCAGGCTTTACTGCACATAAACTAAATGTTTGGTTTCTGAAATAGAGAAATTGCACAGACACTCGGTAAGGCAGAGCAGAAATAAAGAGGATTTATAGCCCTATTTCTCTCTCTGCCCACCGCATCCTTCCTTCCAGGCTTGCACTCAGCCAAGTCCCTCTGGCCCCTAGCAAGTGCTTTCCCTTGCATCCTTTAACCCTGTTGCTGCAGAAAACATGAGACTTGCTACAATGATCTTAGAGCCTTTAGTTGTTCAGGAATAGAGCTCTGCTCCTGGCTGCTGTCTCCATTTGGAGAGCTGAGATGTGCGGCACTCTTGTGGGAGACATGCACAGCTTTGGGCAATTGTTGGGGCCCTGGCACCACTTCCAGCAAAAAATGCCCATCTCCATCAACTATATGTAGGGATTTAGGCCTCCAGACTGAGGCACTCTGAATTAAAATTCAAATTTGTGCCAAGAGCAGAGGAGAAACATCCAAAAAGGGGAGCAAACACTGCAGTTTCAGGTCTAGGGTTGGTTCCCTGCCCCTTCTGGACAAAGCCAGTGGGTGAGACAACACGAAACTGTCCACAGCAGTGGGTAAATTTGGTTGTAGGGCAAATTCATTAGCCAAGAGGAGCACAGCCAATTACAGATGAAGGAATTTGATGGCTAAGGAGATGTTAATTAGCGTACAGCCAAAAATTTGGTGTTTGGATTTTGTGGGTCTTTTAAAAATGTCTCACAAGGTGGCCCTGAATGGAAAATTGGACAGAAATTGACAGAATACTCATAGGCAGGGACAGGTCTCTGGCCCCAGAAGATGCTCTCTGGCTGTCCTATGTCATACCTTTGGCCCTCAGACCTTTACAACTCCTCCTGTATAAATTCCTGATGCCACAGACTCAGATTTTGTAGTTCATCTGCAAGGAAGAGATTTAACATCCACTGCATTTTTATTAGAAAATTGCCAGTTTCAATTTTTAGTTGTAATATCGAGATCTAACCTGCATCTTTTAAAATGCTTGAAGGGGGAAGGGTTGAGGAACATAAAGCTGCAGCATGAGGCCACATCAGAGTATCTGCAATTCTTAGTGGGTCTGAGGAGCAAGGGTTCAGCTTTGGGCATGTGAAAGAGGTGATCTACAACTTGAACCAAGTAGCCACACTTGAAGATAAAAGACTTGTCCAATAAGAGATAAAGTAATAAATCTGTCTAATCCAAAACAATAACAAAAAGCAACTGATTTTGTTTACTGAGGTTTGCTAACCAATTTCACCCCATGACCTACAAAACAAAGCTCGTATTTAAAATCCAATTCTCCGCTCTACTGCAAACGAACAATTAGGAAATAACTCTGCAATAGCATTGGATGTACCAGACTGAGACATATGCTCTTAATCACAGACAACAACAATATTTATGGGAGGGTGGGTGTTGATATAAATTGCTCTATAAAAAAAACACAACCAAAAAAACATTCTGCTTAGAGAGTTAGTGAGAGGGAAGTATAAATAGGATTTGAAAGAAAACCACCAGCAGTTTAGCTAATGCTTTTGTACAAAGAATGAACCAGAGCCAAGCCAGCCACATTTGTGAAAACTGGGCCATGTGGAATTAGACATAGTGCTGATAAAACTGCAGAAATGTCTGCCAGCTGCAAGAGAAACTGGGTGGTGTACATGATGCTGGATCTTCACACGGTAAGACAGCAGATAAGGTGGCCCTCCTACTTACAGCTGGACGTGGAAAGAAAAGACATTCCCCTTTTGCATGTGAAGGGTCGATGGGTGAAGAGGTGATAGCTGTTTCTTTAACAGGTTATAAAATTGGTTGGAGCCTCTTCTCCGGCTTTTAGAAAATAGTATAGCTCAAGCCTATGCTTTTAATCACTTTTCTCTCCAAAATACAGTTCCAGTTAGCACAGCACCAAGCCTGACAGAGCTCAAGGGGTGTTTGGACAATATTCTCAGATACATGGTGTGATTCTTGGCGTGTCCTGTGCAAGGCCTGGAGTTGGACTTCGATGATCCTTGTGAGTCCTTTCCAGCTCAGGATTTTCTGTGATTCTGTGGGATGTCTCCCAGTTTGGAGACCTGAACTGTGGCTGGGCAAGGCTGGGAGAGGCTCTCTGGGGCAGGTTGGACCATGCCAGGAACCAAGTGAGAACATATTTGAAGTGCCCCATCACTGTCATCTTGGTGCACAGAGTTCCTTTATCAGTATTTGAAACATCTTACAACAGACCAAATCAACAGCCAGCAGGAGGCTGCTGATATTCCTCAACAGACCCTCATCATGCTGCCTTTATAAAGGAAAGAAAGATAAAACATAGCATTCTGCCTGGGGCAAGACTGCAGAATTTGGTGTCTGGCCCATAACAGTCAGCAAAGGGAGGATGTTAAACTGAGCCCTGCTCCCCTGCTCCCACCCAGCTTGGGTGAGGATGCTTACATGCTTCATCATGCCACTTTCATATTTTATTTAACTGAGAAGTCCATAAAGTCCCTTTAAATAGAAACAATTATTTGAATAATTTATCCAAGAGTAATTTCCGTTTCATTCCCGAGCCTGCCGAAGCCAGCGTTGCCCGCTGCTGGGAGCTGGCACAGTGCACGTGCTGCAGGGTACCAGGAGGCTCAGAAGGCACACAAACCCCCACGTGCCATGCCAAGCCTGCTCCTGGGCTCCTTCCAGAGCCTGAGGTCTCCCCTGACCTTGGAAGCAAACTCTTCCAAGGTTTGCTGCAGGCCCACACAGGGTTGAGGGGTGCCCCGTGTCTCAGGAGCTGCAGGGAGGAGCACAGGGATGGGGAGGGCGAGGTTTCCCCTGGCTCAGAGCCTACCAGGCAGCTGCAGCCACCTTCGTAAACACCCGGGAGAACAGCTGGGAATGAGCGAGCCGGGACGGGGATGGATGGGGAACTGCTCTTTTCAGGGGCGTTCAGAGCTTGGATGGAAACAGCCAGGCGCAGGTGTGCAGCCCGGGTAGCTAAAGCAGATCGTGGGGAGGGCTGCGTTTATCAGTGTAACAGCCCCATTGTAGGAACCAATTAGCCAGTGCTTTCAAATTGCTGTGATAACACGCAGTGGAAAAACAATTAACCGCGGAAGTCGAATTTGCCAATTCTGGGCCCTCAGTCCTGTGCCTCTTCCTTGAACAAATAGAGCTTTAGTGTCATGTTAATTCTGCACAGCTTGTTGGGGTTATAAAGTGCTCATTGTGTGCTGCCTGGCAGAAAAAAAAAAAGGACTAATAAAGAGGATTTTTTATTGCTGTGTCATGGTTTGTGCTGAAACCTGACACGGTTACCAAAGAGAAGCTTTTCTAGGTATTTTCTACAATCAGATGAAGAATGTAAATATTCTTTTAGCATGGGCTCCAGCTGAAAAATCTATGTGTGCTGATTGAACCTGAATCTTCATTTTAGCTGTAAAAATAAGACACTCTTAAGACACATAGATATTTTACTTCAGGATAGAATGTACAACATTCACCATCTCATAATTTATCTTGCTAAAGGCCAGAAAAATGCAGATTCGGTTAGGTCTTGAAGAACAGTGCATAATCCGGAATGCTCCAAGGAATAGATACACAACATTACTTCTGTCCCATTTGTGATCTTGAATAGATAGATCTTTGTTTTGCATTTCTTCTGACTTAGAAGTCAATGAAAGGGCTTATTTCCAGCTAATTAGACTCCTAGAGATTGCATCAACTCCTCAAGAACTACTAACACTTTTTTTTTTTTACATCTTTCTTCTTCAATCACAGAGAAAGCCTTTGTGCCACACTTGTTTTTTCTCTTGTGAAGTGATTATTGAAACATCTAACGATTTTGCTCCTTTACTTGTTGAAAAATCTTTTATAAGTTTATGATAAACAGGCTTGTAAATTAAATAGAAGATCAGACATCTGCATTCCAGAACGTGAGTGGCAAAGTGTTTTCCCAAATGGAAATGATGACTGTGAGAACAAAAATATTTGTTTGTGATGCATCTTGAAAAGACTTAGTATTTTCCCAGTGTCCTGCACCAAAAAAAGTCTGTGTGCTCCTGGGTAAAAGTTCTTGATAAGATTTTGGAGATGGGAGAAGGGCTGGAAAGATGGAAACCTGGACTCTTGCTATTTTATCAGTGCACAAATGGGACCAGGGTACACTCAGGGTGTGGCATCACATCACCGACTCTGACTCTGAGAGCACACACAGCAAAGGTGAACGGACAGATGTCACCTTTTGAAAGCTGCTTAGGCCTTGTAACACCTCGTGCTGCTTAAACTTTCTATGATTTACAGCATCATCCAGTTTCAGGAGCATCTTAAGAAAGATACTTTGGAAGTAGCTAAATTCATTTCTAAGGATCTTAAATGCCTTTCAAACCCTGGTCCCCAGGGGCCTGCACCCTGCAGGCTGGTGAGGGATGGAGTCTTGGCTCTGTCACTTTTGATGTCCCTGCTTATGGTTTTTAAAGAGCTTTAGCAAATGAAGTTGCAGCCACCTGAGGTGTTGCCAGCTTCTGCCACTTGCCTCCCCCAGCTGCTGGCTGTGCTGGCCCAAAGCTGGATGGGAGGTTGGGATGTGGATCCTTCGTTAGGGGCTTCATCAGCACTGCAATCTCCATCACCCCTGCCTGAGACACAGAGCCCTGGCAGAGGAGGGAAACAGATGCTGAGAGTGAGGATCTGCCTCTGCCAAACCCATCAGGACTCGTGTGCAAGAACGTGGTGCTGTTTTGGCATTGCAGGCTCAGCACAGCGATACTCAAACACTGCTGCAGCTCTGGGCTGTGAGAGACACACCTGAGCTCATGCAGCAAGTCAGCAGCACCCTGCAGGGGAGAGACAAGTCTCCTGACTCCCAGCTCAGTGCTCCATCCAAAGCCTGGCTTTAACTTGTTTTGTACCCAAAAGCATAGCTATTTGTATTCAGTGAAATAAATTGAATTATACATGTCTCTGGCAGTACTTTTAAAACATCAGAACTCCTATTCATAAGCATATGATTGCCCTTTTATTCTTCCATTTATATTTCTTTCTCCCTGTGTTTGTCCTTAACACTTTAAAATGAATGGCAAGATCCCATTTCATTAAGGTGGTAGCAAAGGTAACTAATGGAACAGTCTGGCCAATCAAAGGCTGTGGAAAACATCCAAGATATTAACATTGTTGACACAGAAGTATAAGAAAGTAGGATGGGAGCCAGATGGGTCAGGTTTCTCTCTTGCTCTTGGTTTTAAAATGCTTGAAGGCAGAACTTTTACACAGGTTGGAGGGAGCCATAGTAGAGCAATGCTTCTCTGCGGTGAGCTAAATCTGCTGGGAGGCCACTCCTGCCACCACCACAAGTTTCTCCCAGCAGACATCAGTATCTTTTATCACACCACTTGAGCTTCATTGTTCTGGTTTCCTGGTCCTGTGCAGCTTCAGCTGAAGTGCAGGAGCCTGCAGGACCCCTCCAGGACATTCAGTTTTGCTTGTCTGTGTTTGCTGCACAAAGACTCGTAGCTCTGCTCCTACTTTCTTTACCCTGTTGTTTTTATACAGAAGATTCCCAGTAGCAATAACCTCTGACTTTTTATATGTTCTGCCATGCACAGGGTGACTCAGTCTGCAGCTTCCTGGTCATTTTGCTCAGATAAAGAAAACCCACAGCAGTCCTGGAGTAACTCTCCTCTTCACTGCAACCTCCTCTCCTGGATCCAGGTGGTCAAGCTGCCACCTCTCCCTCAGCATGTATGACATTAAGCATGATAAGCTCTTCTTTGGTGTCTTAACATGCTTAGTTCCTCCTGTCTGGCAAAGGCCAAGGGAAGACCTAAAGTGGCACTTAGCAGCTTGTCATGCAAAAGCCCTGGGGGCTGCTGCTCCTACTTGCATTTGTGGGTACTCATCTCTTTTGTCAAGGGACACAGGTGAAAGGTTGCTGTTTCACTAAGGCGGAGCGTGGAGCAGCACTCTCTGCATGTCAGGCGTGGCAGCAAGCTATTCTGGATCCCTTTTTTTCTGCTTCCCAGCCAGGCTTGGTGTCTGTCATTTTTTGGGCACTGTTTTCAGACTGGCTCAGGAGGACAGGGTTGTAATCTGGCCCATGATCAGTCTCCTCTCTCAAAGGCGGTTTGGTCCCCAAGAGGAACAAATAATACCTTAAATAACTAATTCTACCAGAAGGTACCATCCCAGGCCAGATTTTTTCTCTGTCACATACAAAATGAGGTGATGGTGATGGGCTCCATGATACCAGTCACATTCTGCCCTCAGAGTAATGCTACACCCTCAGAGATAAGCCAGGTGAATGCATTTCAGAGACTTGTAAACCATTTTGGGATTAGAGACCAACATTTTCTCTAAATATGACCTAAAGAGGGTAGCAAAGAAAGCCCTAAATGTGCAATACAGATGCCATCAACATCTCTTTCAGCACGAGGAACGAGGAGGTGAGCCAGTCAAAATCAATGCAGTGCAATTACTGCCAGTGGAGCTCTCCCAGCTCATGTGGTCCTTTCTTCCCATGCTGCCTGAGCACAAAAACCATGTGGAAAGGGACAGCCCTAAAGACTGCCACCACACAGCCCTTTACTCACACTGGGTTTTGGCTGTCATTGTGCATAATAATGAATGAACAAAATTATAACTCACAGTAACAGTGTGTATTGATGGGAATGGGTTTCATTTTGGTCAATATTTCAATGAGGTTCCTACCCTCCAGTAGTATTGCAGGTCAGGGAGGGGTTGGGCTGATGCAGCAGAAGAAAGGGACATTGCTGGGTGCTGATTGATGCTTTATTGGGCTGCAGTACCAGAAGCTTCTGCTTGCAAGAATCAAATGTTAGATTTCTGTCTCCAGGGTTTTATTTTGCTAGTACCTATGGGAACCAGCTGGGCTGGCTGCCTAGAGAAAAGACAAAGCAAGCTAGTCAGGAAGTTTGTGGTGATTTAAGCTAGATGCTGATTAGTGATTCAGGTTTGTGTGAATAATAAAATAAATACAGAGAATGGGAACAGTTTCCAGTGTCTTTCTCTATTGCTTCCCAAGCAAAAAGGGAGCTGCTGTGTATAAGGTAAGGCTGAGAATTTTCCCACTGTGGCAGACCTGGTTTATTGCAAAGAAGAGAGCAATACCCTGGAGAGAGAAAGATGTACAGTACTGTCAGTGTTAGAAATTCTGCACTGAGGACGTTTGTGTTAGTGAATTCATTGCGGNATTTTATTTGAGACATAAACAAGAAATACTCCCTCAGGGGCAAGTGACAGGCTGAAAAATTTGGAACAAGACCCCATGGGCGTGCTCCAGCAGTGGGAGAGCTGCAAGAGTTTCAACACTTAAAACCCTGCTCTGGAGGGACAGGGCTGGTGCAATTTGCTCTCTAGATACAGCCCTACAGCTGCTGCTGGCCTGGGTCAAGAGATGAGCAGCTTCTCATTATCTCTTTTCTCTGCTAGAATTCAGTCAATTATGGGCAAATTCTGAGAAAAAGTTATTTGCTGGGCTTTATTGTGAATCTTTTGAAATGTGCTGTCCTGTTTCAGTGAATGAAAAGTACTGTGATTTGACACCTGAAGCTTTATTTCCTGCTTTTAAAGCAGAATGGGTCATTTCTCAGCAGACAGTATCTTCTTCAAAAGACTCTTGTACTGCAGAATTAAATGCCCTCCCTCAGGAAACAGCATTAGAGACTCTGAACTTCTTAAGTGACTTCATAAAATGTGGAGGTTAGGAAAAGAGAGACCTGTTGGTTTTCAGCCCGGCTTGAGAAAAAAGCTTCTTTCTGTAAAAGAATCAGAAAAATTCTGGAGTCAGACTGATGGTGGAGGAGACCTCCCTTGCAGGCTGGTGCCATTTCTGGCAGACCCAGGAGACATTTAACACTGAGGGGAGCAGAGCCACTGCCCTGGAAGGGAGGCTTCACCAAAGAGACTTTTGGGTCTGACTTGAAGCTCCTTTCTCTCAGTGCCCAGAGGCACCCTGCTGTTGAGGCTGGACATGTCAGGTCCAGCTGATCTAAAAGGCACCATGAGCTTTTTTTGAAGTCACACTGTCATTTGTTTCCAACCTCATTTATAGAGCTGTATGACACACTGTATGTTCTCTGATGGCTCAAATAGCCTCTAGCTGTCTTTTCACATCTGTGATTGCACTTCTTGATAGCTTCTTTCCTTTCCAATGATGAATTTGGACAGATTTCCTGCATTTATTTCTCTACCTTCCCTTTTTTTTCCTCTCTGTCCTCACCACCAACTTCTGTACTCTTTTCATACTTTTTCCCTGCCTTGAGATTTCTCGCCAGAAGTCACTGACGGTGTGAAGAGGATTTGTCCAAGCCTGGGATTTTGCTGCACGATCAGAGCGGACTCTAAGTGTCTATGAGAGATAAATCATAATGGAAAATAGCTACAGTATTCTAGTTCTGTTCACACAGCTCTTAAAATAGAAAGAAAGGACTCTTTGTAGGCTGCAGTTCAGATATCTGTCTGATGCCATGCTAGAAGGACATCTGACTCATGAGCCCAGTCGGATCTAGCTGCAGCGTTTAGAGAAGCCACCATGCTGAACTGTCTGCCCTCCCCTCTGACCAGTGGTTATTGTCCTTGTACCAGAAATAGAATGAAATGGATGTCCTCATCTTAACCTCCCCATGCTTGTCACCATCCACAGTATCAGCTCAGGACACTGGTGATGACAAGTTTGCTCTAAAGAACTGTTCTGCCAGCTGAGGAAAAGCTGAGGAAAAGACCTGCTGCAAGGTCTCTAACTCAGGCATAGGGGTGCAGAGGGCACTTGGGATTGTGTGAGTTTGACTCCCACCTGCACACAGTAGTCTGCACAACAAAAAGATACGGCTTACCAGGAGCTTTCTGGGCATTTTTTTGCATCTCTGCAGTCAGCAGAGTACTGAGGGGAGCAATTCCCCATGAAATACAGGTGCAAGCTTCCTGCATCCACCTGGAGTCATCTGTGTGGAGTGCAGAGGGCAGAATGGAAATGCATTTTGAATGTGAATTGGACTTCGAGATGATGATTGAATTTTTTATTACATCCCCACGTGTCCAGCATTGTAGGTGCAGGAATCAAATGGCAAGATGTTGTTTGCAGCATCTGCAGAGAGACAGTGCATACATGAACAGGCTCATGGGGGTGGCATGAGCAGGGTTCCCAGCCCTGGCTAGGGGTAGATGAGGGGTGCCTGGCTCTGCATGGTCCTTCAGGCAGCTGTGTGTGGGGCAGGGGATCTGCTTTTTCCAGTGCTGGGAATCCAACAACTTCCTGCAGCACTGAATTCTCTCTGCATTCAGCCTGACACAGATAATGAAAACAGACATTAATTTGGGTCACACAGAATAAATAATTCCAGGCTAGAATGTAACTTAAGCCACATAAGAAATAAGTCTTCAGTCTGACTGAAAAAGTTTTTTCATTTGTCCAAGGTGGGCTGGGCAAGCTGAAGCTTTGACCCCGTCCATCCACCTTGAGCACAGTCTGTGCTGGACACAAGCCCTGGTCAGTGTATCTGGCCTGCAGATGCTTGCTGAATGCACAGGGTTTGTCTCAAGCACAGGACTGGGACAAGCTGGTGTCACCCCCAGCACTGGGTAACACCGTGTTATGGAGCCTAGAAGGGGTGAGGAACCTTTCCCCTGCCTGCATCAGTCTGTCCCTGTAACCATGGGAGCTCAGGGGATGTGGGAGCTGGTGACATGGTACCTTGTGCAGCAAGAAGGGGAGTGAGGGGGGTACTCAGCACATGTCATCTGGCTGCAGATGAGCCATCTGTTGCTAATGACTTACCCAGACTGTTGCTGTGCTTTGGGTCTGAACTTCCAACCCAGAGGTGAAAGGCTCCTTCACTTACTGGGCTATTAATTGTCCAAACCTCCAGTCCGGTTCTCAAGTGAAATTAATGGGAGACAGAAGTGGAGCTTATAATTGGCAGGAGCCTTACAAAAAAGATTAATAAACAGTGGAGGAAAGGGCTTGGGAGGGCGTGAGATCTGGGCAGTTCATGCACCCAGGCTGTTGTCATGAACTCTGACAAACAGCTGGCCCAGGACAGAAAGTCCCACAGGGCCTCTGTTTTAGCCCAAGATCTTTTGGCTCTTTCCTGAAGAGCAATTTTCAACAAAGGGGATCTCTTCAGTGTTCCAGTTCTGCATTTCCATCCAAAGCCATTACAAAGCCTGGATTGCCACTGCTGTGTGAAGTCCACCAAGGTAACACAGCGAGGAATTTCACTGACATGCTTCAGCACAAGACTTGGATGTTCATCCTCAGGTTGAAAGCCACATTATTTATGGGAGAAGAGATTCCAGTGCAGTTTCTAAGGTTACTTGCCTACAATTTATGTCTCTTTGCCATTCATCAGAGCCCTTCTTCTCTGTGCATAAGTAGGCTCCTGATTTACAGAGTATGCAGCGTGTGCTCCAAACAGCAGGAGGAGGGGGCTGAAATAGGGTTTACCAGTGACTTACCCACTCTGCAGATATTTTATCTGACACTGATCTTTCCCATCCAGTGAAACATGCTCAAGTGAGCAGAAGGTATCTGCTCACTAGGGACACTGCTTAGATGCTGAGCCTGCCAGAGACACATGCACACACCCAAGATGCTGAGATCTCAATGCAACCAAATGTTTTAGAGGTGGGAAGGTGTTTGTTCAAAGACTGAATGATAATGGGGTCTTTTCAGCTCTTTGGGACTGTGGTGGTTATTTTCAGGGGATCTTTTTCTTACATTTCTGTTTAAACACCAGAAGAAAGCTGTTTGAGTTGCCACCTAAGAGGAATAAGTAGCATGAAGAGCCATTTCACAGAGGAGCTGGCTAACCTGGTCAGCCCCCTGTGTTTTGGCTGTCATGTTGCAACCCTGTTTTCTCTAGACTTGAATGGTCCACTGTGCTCTCCACCAGGACAGCCTTTGAGGATGGGATTGATGGACACAGGCAGCTCCTGATAGCTGAAGGTTTTATCCAAAGCTTGTTGACCCCAGGGGAAAGATCCCTGTTTGTTGATCACACTGCCATCCCTCCCACTCAACGTGGACACAACCTCCCGTCCATCTTCACAGCTGACTATTTTTAACCAGGGGCAGGAGCTCATATTAGTGATATTTTGTGGGACAAGATGTGCCTGTCACACTGGGAAAACAGGGTTATTCAACACACAGTTCCTATGGATTTTCAGCAGCTTTTCTCAGCATTAGCCAGGGCTCATGCATCACTGATTTCTCAAGTGCTTTGGAAAACATAACAGTAACGTAACAGAAATAGTTTGTCCATCAGGCTCTCTCAGAGTGGCAGGGACATTGTTTTCAGACCAATAGAGCTGGTAGGTGCTGTAGCTGTGTTATAACTCCACAGAAGCTTCACATCTCCACCAAAGTGTTTGCGTGGCTGCTACAGACAGGGCACAGCCATCTGTAGTGTTAGTGCAAGTGTTTTTCCATTCTTTGCATAAATTAGGAGAAACGTATTATTTTTTGAACTGCTGCTTGTACAAGTTTTGGCAGAGGATCACAGTTAAAAAATATATATTTATTTTTTAATGCATGTGAAATGGTAAATAAGGTTTGGGACAAAAATTGAACCCCGGAGCTTTTTTTCAGGTTACAGGGCTATTTTTAAGGTTACGGGGGGAAAACACATCATAATTTTACTAGCAATGAAGAGAATCCCTGGAGTTAATTATTATGGCACTTTCCCATAGCTGGAGTAAAGCTCTGTGTGTCAGCACTTCTGCTCCTCTCAGGGCTCTACAAATGGTGCCATTGTAGGTGCCAAGACACACACAAAAGCAAGATTCAAGGGGAATTCATTCTTGAAGTTGTAATTTTGGAATGAAATAAAAACCAAAATGTTGACCAGTTTAATGCAGTTTTCTCCTTGTTGGCATCCAGAAAGATCTGCACTGCATAACATGTAGGTTAGCAAACTGGGGGGGGAAATTCCACTAGCACATGACAGAACCTGTTTTATTTGTTTATTAGTGGATGCCTCATGTATGTGATAAGACAGGAGCAGCATTTCACATCTCTGGCCTTTGTCCAGCAAACCCCTAAAGGACATGCTTCACTTTGAGCATCTTAATCCTTCTTCACTTTAAATGAATAAATCCAGTCATGTGCTTGACACAGATGGAGAAAAGGGAGAGCACGGAAGTTGGTGTCAGGGTTAGGGAAATCTGATGACAACATGTAGCTGGAAAAGGGTGCCCAGTATGCATATATATGCATAAGTTTTATCTGTATCAACCCTATGCATAATTAATATTTTGTTTTAACTGACTGGACCATGTTCTCTTTAAAACATCCTCCATTTCTGGGATTAAAGAATTCTGTGCATCAGAACTGGACAGTTCATTGGCTAATTTCTCCCCATTTGCTTAAACAAGAAGAAGATAAGCACAGTAGATTTCTGCTTAAAGGTTTTGGAAACTCCATTTATTCATTCAGTCATTTGAAGTCATCAGTTAGGGGATATGAGTAGGCAAAAATGTTGTTTTATGGTTTGCATGATAGGAACATCTCTTAACTGGCTAATTCCTCACCTCTCTGCACTGCAATAATCAAGGTGATGAAAGTTTTAACAGGTTGGATCCAGTTCCACCTGGTTTGAGAACCACCACAGGCTTTCTTGATCCAGTTATTGTGACTGGTATGTTTAGGGGCAGACATTTGGATTTGGAGATAACTGGTATGTTTTCCAGCTCCACAGTCATCCTCTCAATCTGTTTGCATTGTTGTTACCTGCTAAGCTTCCTTCCCAGCTTTGCTGGACCCAATGCACAGCAAGGTGAGGCACAAGCAGGTGATGCTGAGCCATGCCAACCCCCACCTCCGGAGGTGGTCACAAAATGCAGGGGAAATGTTACCAGAACTGGCTTATCCCAGATCATATGCTGGAGGTTGGATAGCTGGTCCAGTTTCCACCCATTTGTGCTGCTAATAAGGCACAGAGAACAAACAAAGCTGCCCAAATGAAGCTGTCAGAAACTCCCCAACGACAACAGGAGCTTTCTTAGGTGACAACAAGCTGGCTTAGCCACCTTTCTGCCAGCCTATGAAATTCAGTATAATGAGCGAGCCAGGGAGAGGATGAGGCTGGCTGTGTGGCATGCTGGCACATCCTTGGCAGCGGCAGCAGCTGGAGGCAGGAAAATGAATACATTGTCCCATTAGAGGCACTTGACTTGCTGGCTCGTGTCCCTGTGGAGCCCTTTGTGGACACGGCAGAGCACAGACATTCAGGGCAGCATCCAGCCCTGCTCTAAATCACTTTCTGACAGGACACTGCCGTTCCCAGACTACCAGGTGATGAAAGCAGGATGGTGTGCATCCCCCTGTTTACACCCCCCTGAATCCATTCGAGCTTTTGCAGAGCTCCCTGGTCCGGGACTGAGAGCAGAAAGGAGCTCTGTGCTGTGCCTGTTCGCTCTGCACTCTGCTGAGCTAAGAGGGACCTCAAAGCAAACCAAACCCAAACCCTTTTATTCAGATAACCCTGCTCCCATAAAAACAAGCATCTCCCCAGCTCAGGTGCAGCAAAGCCTTCTCTTCTTCCTCATTTCCAGGATCTGTTTAACCAAGTACTGCTGCCTCCTCTCCTCCCCTCCCTCGCTTGAGCAGCTGCCAAGGGCATTTGCAATGCAGCTTGGCCCTTAAGGTTTTGCCCTCAGCAAGCAGCCAGGACTCCAGCTGCCTAACTCCACTGCAGCTGGATGCTCACAGAGAGCTTCAGATTCCCAACCCGAGATAAGCCAAGATAGCAAGGCTGAAAATACATTCAAACTGAGGCTTGTATCTGGGTCACAGAGCTGCCAAAACCACCCCCGTTCTGTTGAAACAGCTATTGAATTTGCTTTTAGAAGGAAAAAGACAGTAACATGCCAAGTGACACTAATTGTTAGGCAGCACTGAGCAAGCATAATGCGCTCCTACAAATTATCTGGGAACATTTTTTTTTCCCTTTTTTTGTAATGCATTTTGAGGGAGGAATGGGGAAGTTGATCAAGGTGAATGCATAATCCATGAAAATCTGTGGAAAGGCATAGTTCTTCCAGGGGTACACTTTTAGTAGAAAAATGTTACCTGTGGGTTACGTAATTGCTGGGGAAACGTTAAAAAGTTCTTGCAGATTTGAGGACAGCAAAATCCCTGTAAACCACCAAAACCATCATCAACTTCTATGCCAATGCTACAGGGAGAAGCCTAGCTTTCCTTTGCACCATTTTCAGCACTGATTAGGAAGGTGGAGATGGCATTGGGAGAAAGCCAGCCCCTGCTTTGGAAACAGTGATAAATTACAGAGAATTCAACAGTTCCAGTTCTTTCTTTTCTTTAAGCTATACACACAAACTTATTTTCATCATAGTGAGTTTAGAAAAGAGATAACAACCTATCAGAAAAAAAAAAAAGAGCCCAAATTTGCTCTGGATTGGGTTGGCATGGTGGATTTGTGAAAGATAATTTAAAACACAGCTTACTACTGACAATGCCCAGCAGAAAAATCCTCTTGGATGAATTACTTACTCTTAACAATTTCAGACTAGCAAATTGAGGGCAAGTAGGTTGTGTTTCTGTTTCCTTTATCAAGTCTTGATACAAAGCATTTCACACCTGCATCTGTTCCTCTTTCCCAAATTAAGCAGTACGATATTCAGCCAGGAGGAATCCAGATGACTATTCAGGGACAAAAGAGCTGTACAGCTTAAATAAAGGTGGCAGAATTTGGTGATTAATTTGTCTCCTTTGTTTCTCTAGTTGGAGAAGAAAGAGGAAAAGGCAGCAAAGAGAGTTTTGCAGCCCTGAATTCATGAGTGTTTTCAAGTTGATGGAAGATCACCAGTTATGAGACACTTCCTAAACACAGGGCAGAACTATGTGAAGGCAGGAACACGTGACACAGCAGCCACAGAGTGGTGCGTTCAGCTTGTTTGTGTTCAGCTCATTTGTGCTTTTTGTTCTTTTTTTACAGAGCTGTATATGAAAGTTGCAGTAGTTTTGGAACATGGCACATGGAGAGAGGCTGCCATGCACCTGCCCCAGCTGCTGGGTAATACAGATGTGCTGCAGATGTGTGTGGTTGCACTGACGTTTGGGTTTTACTTCTCCCATTGACTCTTTTCCAGGCAAAAGGTCTTTGGAGAAAGCATTTACACAATTTTGAAACCTGTGGCTGAACACTCCCAGCTGCTGTTCTAAGCCCAGCAGAGACAGTGGGAGGCTGACTGTGGCGAGGCTATAATTTCGCCTTGGGAAGGGATGTGGACATTTCACTTTATCCATTCTGCCTTTTCATTAGATGAGCCTTGTTTAGAGATAAGAAGGTGCACAAGTCTCCAAAGCTTCCCCTTAAAAAAGGAAAACCGAAGCAGACTTTCGCATGAAATATTAAAACAGCATCTGATATGAAATTATTTGGGATCTCCTGTGTTCCCTGATCATTGCTGGATCTGGAATGAGGAACTGGAGGCTGCTTCTGAAGGAGCAGTGGCAGCACAGCAGTTTCATTGCTCAACAAGCACTGACACCGTTTAGTGCAATCGTTCTCTACCTCAAATGCAATTGCCCTCATGCCTAAAGCTCACACTGATTTTCAGTGCTTTAACTAGGGAAGAAATGTGCTCTGGTATGTAGGTTGTTTTCCCATTTATTTACACTCTTTCCCAGTGGGAAAAAGGAGGAAATAAAGAAGAAAGGAACAGCAGTGGCACAGCTTCAAATCTGTTACAGTCAAATGCAGATGTAAATAGGAAAAGGTTAAGTCCAACTTCTGCAGTTGAGCCCTATTCAAAATACATGAAATATTCTTGATCTAGACATCTGGATCCAGAGGACATTGAAAGGAAACACTGAACTGAACCAATGAGCCATGTGAATTTTAGCCCTTGTAAAATTCACTACAGTAATTTCCCATCTTTAAAGGTGATGGTGGCTTTGTTTTCCAATTTGGGTTTGGAGAAAAACAGAACACTGAATGCCACTGTCAGAACTGGGTGACACTTGACAAGAGCATAAAATAATTTTATTCCTGGGTAACTCTGACAAATGATTTGGCCTGGGCAATTTAACAAGGCCATAAGAGATTGGAATCACTACAGAATGATTTCATGGCCAGTGGGCTGGAGGCAGCTCTGTTTATTTCCATCTAAGCTGTGGGTCATTAAGGATGTATGACAAAATACGTTCCAGGACTGAGGATTTGAGAAGCCTTAAGATGAAATGGTAGCAGGTGCTCATATCACAGACAAGGAAGAAGATCCTTTTGCTGGCAAACTAGAGAAGAATGTTACCAAGAGATGTATTTTCCCTGCATTTTAAATGTGTTGTGTATATTTCTGCATTGTTGCCAGCCTTGGCTGAGATTTAAATTTGCACTGCATGCTTTTACAGAGATATTCTTTGGTTTGCAAAAGTGCTTTCTAAAAGCTTTTCCGAAGCATGTTTTCAGTATGACTAACAGAAACACCTTTTAAAAGCAATAGCCACTTGTAAGTGACATTTCTAAGGAACATTTTCCCTTTCTTTGCCTTGTGCTGCTCAACCAGCACTAGCTGTGACTGTGAGGAGCAATAGAGCCTCAGGGGACCATATGCTGCTACTAACACGCATTTTCTGTATGTAATTTTAGGAGGTCACCACATAAGAGGTCTCAGATCTGTTACTTACTGCTTCTCTTCACTTGGATCCTCTGGAGCAGGCTTCCAATCCAGTATCTATACATCACCCATAGAAGCCTGCTGCCATTCAAGCAAGGCAATGTTTATTTTCGCTTGATTTTGCTTTGTCTTTTCACACATCTCATCCTCCTTTATCCTGATTTTTCTAACAGTTTCTTCAATTAACAAATATTTTTCTGTTGCTACAGCAAATACCTCCTCAAGCACGTGTAAAGCTGAGCATTTAGAAATATTTTGCTGAATCAGGAATTCTTTGCACAGCAATATCCCAGTCTGTGTACAGACAGAAAGCTTGGGTGGGGAACACTCTTAGATGCTGCCATGGGAAAACTATGAAAAGTTGACCTTTTACTTTGGGGGGAAAAGCTCCCTCTTTACTGAAGTTACCACTTTTCTCACAACTAAAAGTTGCCATGACAAAAGTCAGCATGGAAGTTGAGTTGTAATGATAGCTTTGCAGTTCTTCCTAATTATTAGAATGGCTGAAAATAATGCTTGTAGTGCTGAGGATGACAGTCTTGTCCAGACTAAGAGCAACCAAAAAAATCCTTATGAGGATCTCCACGTCAGAGAGATCAAAGCAAAGGTGGAGTGAATGGTGATTCTCAGAAAGATTCAGCTCAAGGGAGAAGACCTTTCCCTTGCCAAGAGTTGAAAAGGCTTGTAACATTTGTTTGTCCAATAAAATAAATTTTTTTAAAACAACAACACCTGCAAACCAACAGCATGTGCTACCTGGTAATAACATGAAAATAGGAACTACTACCATCCAATTAATACAATGCCTCTGCCTGCCTTCCAACTCACTGTGCTGGCTGTGGGTCATATGTAGATTGCCTTACACCAATTTAGGAGCAGTGACACTCACTTAAGGTACTCCAAGTGCAATGCTGTAGCCATTTAAGTACATGTATGGTAGGGATAAGCAATAGGATATGCTACAAGAGTAAGGAGACAACCTCAGTTCTGCAAATGGCTCTCACAAGGCCCTTTTTGGAATAGTTAAGTTCATCCTGTTTTCCACATTTCACAAAATGATTTGAAAATTTTAGAAGGGGCAGAAAAGATCTCCAGGGTTACTTAAAACTAAGAAATATCTCTCAGTGTAATACATCTCGCTCATCCCAGAGCCTCAAGATATCTTTAGTTTACCTCTATCTGAAGTTAAAACTTTTCTTGATCATACTTTGCAAAGGTTCTACCCAGGGAAATGTCAGGCAGCTTTTGGGAGCTCATGTTGAGAGCCAGTTGTTTGAAAATGAAACTGGACCAGGTCACTCTCCTAATGAGACACGAGACCTGCCAGGCTAATTAACTGTTTAGATGACTTATCTAGGGATATCATAGATCCTCACGTATTTGATATATTGAAGCCTGAGTTGCATGTCTTTCAAACACATAACACAAATAACAGTAATGAACTTCCAAAAGAGGGCTTATGAGATTGGTTCTTTCACCTCTCTTAGGAAGGGGGTCAGCTTAGATCATCAAAACAGTCTCTCTGGCTACAATAATGTAGCTCTCATGTTTTCTCCATCAGGAATGTGGGCAAGAGGAAGATCTGTCTAGGGTGGGTTTCGTGCACAGCTTAGTGACCTTACCACATCCCCACGAAACAAGAGTATCTTACCTGCACTGCTGTCAGGCACATCTTTATTTAAAAGATACCTTCTCATGGACACCTCTGCTCCCTCTCTCTGAGTAACATAAAATAATGCCTCTTACTCCATTACCTGCTCTCCTTGGGAAGACACTGCAAGATCCCACAGGAAGACTGAGAACATCTCCATTACACTGTTGTTTTCTGCATGGGAGTCTCAGATGTTTGCTACTGACACTTGAAATGCTATGTAAAACCAGGGCAATAGGGCGTGGCCTTTTCATTCAGCCTTTAGCTTGGGAGGGGTCACTTTGTTCTGGGTATGGAGCTCATGTATGGTTCTGCACAGTTGGATCTTTGGCAGAAATAGAAGCTCCACTTTGACAGAAAGTTACTCACCACGTGGTTAACACCCTAAGTATCAAATACAATATCTCATTAGAAGCCTTGGCACTTACCTCAGGATTTGAATTATCGCTTGTAAAACCAATGGCCCCACGAGTGCTGTACATTTAGTGAGTTAGGAATCTTCAGGAAGTATGGAATCCACTCTTCCTTTTTATTTTTTCTTTTCCCTGCAGCAGTGGGGACTGTTTTACATGTTTTATTTTTGCAAAAGCTCCTCTTTTTTTCGTTATTTATCTCAATGAGCTATTCTGTATCTTCACTAACAACTCTACTTTCACATTTCTCTCAGGTTCCAATTTTTTTGCTTAAAACATTTTCCAGCATAAAGTATCCTTTTTTTTGCCTTAAGTAATTTCTGAGTGGTTTAATTTCTTTCCTATCCTCACAGCAAGTACAAAATTCACCCCTTTTGAAGAAGGGAAATGGAGCCCACAGAGATTAAATTATTAGCTCCAGTACATCTGTCACACAGCAGAAAACTGAGATCAGGGCTTCTAAACCCAAGATTAGTTCCTCACCAGTTGGACAAATCACACCAGACAATTAAGGTCCTGCGAGGTCTCGCATAGTCCTGGTATGGCACATGGCCTTGCCAGATGTTCAGCAAGAATCTTGCAGCTGGAAACGTATCTTGGGCTTTTAAAGATGCATTTTCTGAGCTGGCATTCCCCTAGGGTGCAGGCATTTCAGGGCTTCCTGGTTATTTTTGCCTTTCTTCACGTACTGCAGTCCAGGTTGCTTTACACCGTGAGTTCACAGGACTTCCAAAGCTGGCAAGAAAGGCTTGGATCTGCCCCAAAAAGACTGGGGAAAAAACGAAAAAGAATGAAACAAGGCCATTTTATTTCGCTATGCAAAAACGGGCAACGGAAAAGTGAAGTGCACATTCAAGCTCCCCAAGTGAGAAGACAATGACTAGAATTATAAAAGGAATTATCAGCAACAGCACACACCGAGAAGCTCCCAAACCATCAGCTACGTGGTCTGACTCAAGATCAAACGCATTGATATTCAAACACAGGAGAGACTCCCATTTACATTCAACAGCGATGACACTTAGCAGCCTTTTTGCTGATGCTCTCCAAGGAGTGTTAGTTGAGATAAAAGAGTTATACTCTGGGACTTAAACAGCAGCTATTACTGTAAGTAGAGAGCAGCCCGGGGCAGATAACAAAGGGCTGAAGAGACGATGGACTGGCTGAGGCTGAGAGAAAGAAATACCTGCAACATGAAAGGAGACCTAAATTTTCCTTTTGATCTTCTTTAGTAACCTTCAGTATAATTTTGTCTGTTTATGCACTCCCGCCGCCTCCACTGCTGTAATGTGTAAACGCCTGGCTGGTTTACAGAGGTCCACTCTCAAAGTGCTGTTTTGAAGGCGAGGAGTGGCTCCACAGTTAAAAAACAGCACTGAAAAGGAACAGGAAAGGTGATGTCATTTCCCTTCGAAGACACGGAGATGCTCAAGTCACACAGGTTCTTGTGGCAGAGCCTGGCAATGTAAGGAGGAGCGGTTTGTAGGGGATACTCAAGAGATAGGATTTACCGAGGAAATCTGATACGCCATAATGAGATGGTGATGAATGAAGAGAGAGCACAGATAGGGAATATGCGAGCTTGAGAAATATATGCATGCTACTCATGATCCCTGGCTATGCTAAGATCTTGTTTCACATGCTCTTGGTTCATACAGATCCCTTAATACTGTAAACCTCCTTTCAGACCCTAAAATCGTTAGACATAAAGCTGCTTCTTAATTGTTGAAGATATAAACTTAAAAGTGACCTGAAGAAAGTAGAAAGCCTCGTGGGTTCACATATTCTGGCACACAGACCCATTTGCTGGCCCTTCAACCAGTAGCTTCTCCTCTAGCAAATCCACTGTGCAGAGCAAGGAGGATTAAACACAGTTCTGCATCTTTCAAAACCCAGACGATTTTTAGAAGAAATTATCTGCCACCCTAATCCCCGCAGCTCTGTTTATCTCTGATCAGAAAGAGGAGTGCCAAATTGGCATACTCATTCATGTACCAAAAAAAGACCGTGCCTATAAGCACAGATCATGATTTGCATACTTATTAGCCTTGCCAGGGAACATTCTGGTTCCTTTGTAAGCCCAGAAACAGTAAAAATATGCTAATAGCAGCATATCAAATTTGGGCTTTAGCCAATCTGTCAATATTGAAATTACTTGCCTGTAATATAGTGGGTAAACATCTCGTTGTATAGGATGATCCGAGGCATGATTTGAACTTGTTGAAATTTAGTCATTTTGTGCCTGAAAAACTCACAGATCAGCAAGCAAAACATAAGCATACACGCAAGACAGATGTCACACTGACTTTCTATTCTCTTATCTCTTTGCTGCCTTCTTGTCTGCTTTGGGAAGTGGCTCATTCAAGAGTCGGGGTGGGGTGATTGCCAGAGAGAATCACTTAAATCACTGCCAGTGTCCTCCACATAGAGGACCATTTCTTCTCCTCCATGTGTAATAAAGACAAAATGCCTCCTGACATAAACTTGATATAAATCCAAATTATTCTTTTCTTACCACAGAAAAATAAAGCTTTTCCCACAGCAATGATCATCAAAACTCATCAAAAGTTAATGATTTTTCCTTAACTCTCCAGAGCTCTCCCGTCTCTGAAATCAGCAAAAGAAAGGAACTACAAGGTTACCAGCTGAAGCCACAGCGGGTCTGTGCTACCTTAGCCTTACCCTCTGGTTTCTCTCTGTATCTTTATGAAGAAAGAAGTTCATTTTTTTTTCATCTCTGCTATTGATTGTTTCACTCCATCTTTGTTTTTCAGTTATCTGGCATAGTCTGTGCTAATTGTCCACAGTTGCTTTCCCTTTCTTTGAGGACTGTCCCAGATAGAAGGAAGAAAGATGATGGTGTAGTTAATGAAATATTTTTGGCCCGACTCTCTTTATTCTCAAAGAATGGGACTGAAAGTTCTGTTTCTCTAAGCAGAGCTAAAAATAAAACCAGAAAAACAATAATAGTAAAAAAAAAAAGACTCAGAAAGACTTCATAATGTTCCAAGACTCCATGAAGATCTTTAGCATATCTTAACACCCACTTTTCCTCTAACCCTTATGAGACAGACCAAAATCTCCCAGTCCCAGCTCCACAGACCAGAAAAGCCCTTGAATTAGAGGCACCTCTCCAGAGCTTGCCATGGAGCCAAGCAGCTTGGGCAGCACCTTGCACTCATTCCAGCTGTTTCACTCTGAGGAAGAACTTCATTGATCACTCAGTGACCGAGAGATGAGGGTGCCACTGACCTGAAAATAAACTTTTCCAAGCTCTTGGTCTGCTAAATAGCCACATCTGGGTCCTACATGCAAAACCAAGGAGGGGAACCACAGGAAAAGACAAACAGGATGCATCAAGTGGAGAAGCTGGTTAGCAGACAGAAAGCAATACCCTTCACAGTGTAAATGTGAAAAGTCAGGGACACAAAGAAGCATCTGAAAGGGGAAAGGGAGGTCAGTGTTGACAGAACAACATCTCAGCAATCCCATCCATGATCTAAGGAGCTGCACACATCCACATCCAGACACAGCAACGTATGTCACCTTCTTTTCAAGGAGAAATGTGTGTTTGCCAGAGACAGGAACCATCCAGGTGATGAAGAGAAGCACATCCTGCAAGGAACCCCTGTTTTAATGATGAGATCCGCAGTATTTAATGTCAACACCTCAACATCTGGGATCCCAGTCACTGACTGAAAAATCTCAGAGCTAAAACCAGTGTTTCCAGCCTTAGTAGCTCCAAAGAGAAACATGGAAATGTGTCCTCTCGAAACCTGAAAAGAATGAATTAATCTGGTTTCAAACCCCATGTAAAACCTGTAGTTTGGGGTCCTCCATATGTTGTGTTCTGAATGAACCCAGTTTTAAAGACCATCCACCAAGTTTTCCAACCTACATTTATGCACAATCTCCATTCATTTATATGCCAGAGGGAAAGAGCCTTGTTCTCTCTGCTTCTTCCCAGGGGAGGATTCTAAGTTTCACAGCCAAGGATGAAAAGTAAATTAACAGGATATTCTATGATTTGCCACAAAAAAGGCAGTGTGCTGATATCTGAAGCACAGCAGGCCCTCCTTGTTCTTCACAGAGATAACTAGGTGGGGTATCTCACATAGCACAGGGTGGTAATTGTAGAGAAAAGTTAACTTGCTAATAGCAATCACTTTATCTTGTTTGTCAGTGATTAGTTATGTAAATTTGTTCTCCCCTTCAATTCCACACCAGTGCATCAAGGTGACATGCCACATGTGCATAATTACTGCCAGTGTTATTTCCAGACCTTGATCTATAAAATGCAAAGTGCCACTTATTAGAAAGTCCACACAATCAAAGAGGCTTCTTTCATTTCTCTACACATGTTTGCTGTTCTCTTTTGATAGGCACAGCATGTAGGAAGCCAGTGGGAAGCAAACGCAGCATTCACAACGTGGCTTCTCCTTTGTTAATTAACTAAGTCAGGTGCATAATATTGCCTGTGTAACTCCTTGAGAGTCCAGCACATTGCTGCTCTTACAACACAGGGAAATGCTGCTTTATCCAAGCCTGTAAGATAATAAAAACATTAAAAGGGATGACGAAATATTGTATTTATTTATTTATTGTTTATACAGCACCATGGCACTTCACAGGCCAATGATATAAGAATCTCAACACCCAAGGAATTCATAATCTACACAGGCCAGATTCAAGCTGTGTCACTCTTTACTCCCTGTGTCACCCCGTTGAGTCTGGGTTGATTCAAAGAAGTAACAGCATCAGGATCTGGCTTTAATTAAAGAAAACTTTAGAGACTAATAACCAGGATTAAATAAGAATGCTGTTGCCTCAGCCCTAACTAATTTAAACAGGAACAAAAAAAAACCAACCAGAAAGCAAAACCACCGAAGAACTTCCAGCTGCAGCCATGTTTTAGTGCTTGATATGCAGAGTCATCATGGCTGGGACCGACTTGCAGAGTCAGTCAGTCACTTCGGTGCCCACCATGTCTAGCTGTAATAAAACTGAGCTGCTAATGACTTAAAAGCTCCAATTAGCATACATTTCTGAAGAAATGCATGCCATTTGCTGATACTCAGTAACAGGAGTGAGAATCCTATCCAGCTCAGAGAAAGAGATGGATTTCATCCCAAACCATTCTTGTGTTCGCTCTCCAGACCTTTGTCTCATCATGTACCACCAGCTCCTACTTCCAGAATCCAGAGACAAGGCAATAGCAGTCCGTGCTCTTCCCTGTTCCAACAACCCACCAGAGAGACCATGCTTGACCCTGTGCAGCAAGGTTTGCCAGTGGGAACACAGTCTCCATGGCAGGCAGTGGGATGAGGTGCTGGAGACCAGCAGCAGCTGCTGCTGTGTTATGCAAGGACCCAAATTCCAGCTGGGATCTGCTTGTACAAGTCAAGCAGGAGAAGGCAGCTGAACCCATAGGGCTGGGACTGCCTTGATTGGACCAAGTTCAACGGAACATCTGTTTCAAGCCAGAAAGAGTTTCTTTGGAAAAGTTGCCCAATGCTAGGATTGTT
Organism: Dicrurus megarhynchus; assembly: GCA_013399195.1. Lineage (NCBI taxonomy): Eukaryota > Metazoa > Chordata > Aves > Passeriformes > Dicruridae > Dicrurus > Dicrurus megarhynchus. The sequence goes on from VXAD01003129.1 coordinate 532,682, forward strand.
TAATCAAAGCAGTTCACCTCGCTGGTACACGTGGCTGCTGGGGAAGTCCATTCTGATTTGATTTTAAAAATGGTGTGTGCAGGAAGGATCAGAGATGGGCACCGCACCACACTGCAGTATTAGAAAGGAAGAAAAATTAGTGTGATAACAATAATATTGCATTAGTCTAAGCACAAATTCAGCCTCACAAACCAAGTAACCTTTCTTGGAAAAGGGCTAAAGATAGAGACAGGGCAGAGCCAGGAGAAGGGGTGGTAGGCTTCTTTCAGAAAACACTGGGTGTGGTGTGTCCTAGACCAGGAAATCCAGGGCATGTTTGAGTCTCTTAGTGCTGTTATTTGCAAAAAAAAACACTGAAGAGGAAGGAAATTGCTATTTATTGAAGGAGGCAAATGAGGCATGGTGCAGCTGACTGGCCCCCCATTAGTGATACCACGTGCTTAGGAAGGACCCAAAGGTAAGATATGACAGTGTTTTGCTAAAACAAACACACAGGGCCATGTGGCTTCCAGCTGTTCAGTAAAGTCCCCAGTTTGGTGCTGGGAAGGACAACAGTCTGGTACCTAGTAAAATTAATACTTCATTATAACAATGAAAACAGTAAAGCTTCCTTTCCAATAGGAGGGAACCCTGTTGTGTCCAGTTTCACAACCTTTGGCTGGTTAATCTCTGTTGGACTCTCTGAGCTTTGTGATCCTCTCTGTAAGTACAAAGCTGTACCTTCAGCTTTGTCCCCCTTTCCCTGGTAATGGCAGGAAGAAGAGCATTTCTCCTTCCCAAGCAGCCCTCAGCAGCCCCAGAGCGTTTGCTCTATTCTGGGCCAAAGCAAGAGGCTGCTGCTGTCCCAGCCCAGCCCAGGCAGTGCTCAGAGGTGCCTGGCCACATGTCCTCCCCTCGGATGCTATTTTGGAGCCTGCCATAATAGCTGGTTTTACCCACTGGTCACTCTCTGTGGTCAGCCTCGTGCTGAGGGGGTTTGTCAGCCCTAAAGGATCAAGGTGTTCCCCATTTCCTCTGGAGCTGGAAGGGAAGGACAGATAATCTGGCCCAGACTTTGTGATGCAGCTTTTAAATGTGCAGGAACCTCACACATCCCGAATTTTTCACAGTCTGTGGTGAGGCCTGGTTCTGCTCTCAGGCAAACCTGTTGTCCCTTTGAAGCCTATGAACTCCAGATTCACACTGGCACGAGATGCTTCTGGGTAAAAACAAAGGGAAAGCACTGCAAGGTGCTCCACAAGACAATTTAATCTGAGCATCTCAATGAAAAGAAATCCCATGCCAGGCAAAATCCTGGGACAAAGCACTTGGCTCCCCACAGCTCTGCCCAGCTGGGCAGACGCAGCACCTTGAGCAGTGTGTGAACATCAGTGGAGAACAGCACCCCCCTCTCTTTTCCTCTTTAGCTGCTCTGCCAGCATCCCCCCTCTCTGGAGCTGTGAGCTGGAGGAGAAGGAGGCTGTCCCTGTCAGGAGCTGCAGGGATGGGGGAGTGCAGGGCAGCAGGGCAGGGACTGTGTAGGCAGCTCTTGACCCCGTGCTCGGCCTCTCTTTTCCCGAGCAGGGAACTGGGGAATGGAGGGCAAGGAGCAAATGGGACTGAGGCCAAAGGCTTCAGCGAAGGAGTTGCCCTCCTCTTACTGACCAATTCAATTAGAAACACCTTTATGAAGACCTGTTTCATAGCTCCCACTCAGCCAGGCAGGACTAAAGGACATACAGGACTTGCTGCCACATTACAAGTCAGGGGTCTTCACCCTGGTCCCCAGAGTTCTCCAGGCAAAAGCCAGAAAAAAATGCCAAATAAATGGGCTGCTGCTAAAGGGCAGGTTTGATAACTCATCTGAAGAGACAGCACACCTTTGCTCCGACCTGGCACACCTTCTAACCCCAATTCTACTCTGCCCTTAATAACAGAACTAATTGAAATATCAGGAGATGATCAGAGCTCTGACAGATAACACAGCAGAAATGCCCCTGCTTTTAGATGCTGACTTCTTCTGCCCCTGTGTGCATCAGCAAAGAAATACATACATGTTTGTGAGCTTTGGAGAGTGTATGCTTTTCCCTGTTTAAAGCCTACAGAAATACTCCAGTCAAGATGAGGAATGCCTTGGAGAAACGGAGGTTTTTCTGCCTTTTGAATATATTCTTGTGTTTTTCCCAAAAGATCTTATTAGGCATTAATATAAAAAAAAAACAAAAACAAAAAAAAAACAAAAACAAAACCAAAACCAAAACAAATGCTAAACAGCTTAAGGTTGTTTGATAGCAAGCAAAGACATGCAAGAGCTGAGGAAACTGTCTTGTCCAAACTTTTTTCCCCCTTTTCCAGACAAATGGCTTCCTTGTACTCTGCACAGTGCTTGCAGACAAAGTTGCAGTATTATTAGTAAGGTTTATTATAGCATCTAGCCTTGAATAGCAGCAGCAGAGGAATCCCCACTGGGTGACCCGGGGTGCAGATGAGTGTAGGAGCTCTGTGATTCATTGTAAGCAGCCCAGTGTGAAATATTCACAGCAAACTGTTTGGCTGGGGAAGAGCCAGGCCTCTTTCTGACTTAGGGCAGCTAAGACAGAAAGCCTCTGATCTAGCTGGCATTTCCCAGCGTTGAGCTGTGCTTCATGACCCTGTTTCCCAAACACATTTTTACCTTTCAGAAGTGTACGTAACAGAGAGACTGCCTAACACCCCAACCTTTCAACTCAAGTGCTTAAAAGGGAAGATAGGTCAGGTAGTGCTATTTCTGTTCCTCAGCTACACAGTCAAGTACTTCTAGGATGTGGAGTACATAGAATAATGGAACCATAGGATGGTTTTGAGTTGGAAGGGGCCTTTAAGGTCATTTCATTGCACCCCTCTTCCACGGGCAGGGACACCTCCGCCACACCACATTGCTCAAAGCCGTGTCCAACCTGGCTTTGAACACTCCCAGGGATGGGGCATCCACAGCTTCTCTGGGCAACATCTAGAGCATTCATTCATGTGAATAAATTTGAAATAATTATCTGACAATATTAAAATTTTTCCTTTTGTTGTGTCTTCAGGAGTGATTTCAAACTTCTTCTCTGAAGACAGAGCTTGCACCAAATCCACTGCATTCACTCAGAGCTAAAGTCAGTCATTTCTTTGCTTAAAAAGTCAGTGATTACTTGATCACTAAGTTGATGTATCAGTGGCCTCTAATTGTTGTCACTTCAATTTAAAAACAGAAGGCCCAGGTAAGGGGTAGACAGCAATCTGACCAGTCTTGTCAAGGCTGAGGTGACTCTGAGTATGCCACAAGAATGAGCTTTAAGTACCTGTGAAATCTTAGTGTCCAAACCAACAGTGTTTGGTTTTAGTACAACAGGTACTTCCAGAGAACAGCAGCAAGAAGGAAGGATTTTCAAGATCCAATTTTGATCTCACTGGCACTAGTTCCAGAGCTAGCTTCTCAGTCCTCTTCTGAACATGGCAACAAGAACCTTTCCAAGGGAATTGTGTGCACTTTAGAGTTGATCCTAAAACATATCTGAAGAACTGAGCATGGGTAGCAACTACCAGTGAGGGAGGGGAAAGGAAAATAGAAAGGAGCATATTTGAAGAAAAATGTAACAAGGCAAAAAAGAGATAATGGAAAGGAAGGTCTTTCCAAGGTCCTGCCTTTCACAAAGCTTATCTGGGAAAGGTTATCAGAGGTTGGAGAAAAAGAGATTATTACAGCCAGCCATGCAAGGCCTGTGAGGGATGCACACATCAGTTTGAGAGGATCTGTCTCTACATTATGTGTTGTCTGTAAGGAATTAAGAGAGGTCTGGGAGTCACTGGTGCTTTATCACTTTGGTTGAGGTGACAGGACCTGCCCAGGAGCTCACAGGCTGGCTGGAAGGAGGAGGGAAGAAAGAATACCTGTAGCAGAGTAGTTGAGGGAAGGATCTCAGCCAGTTGTGAGTACCAGAACACAGTGATTATGTGGATGATTATGATTAGGTTTATTGCCAAGACAGTATTTAAATATTGCCATTGAAGTACATAAATAACAACTCTATTATCTATTACAATGGATTGTCATATAATCAGGTCATGGTGCTTATTGTTGAGTCATGATCTTCAGTAAGACCTCCTTGTTCTCTGAACTTCACAGAGAAGTCTTGGTGTAGCTTGGTGCCTTTAGTCTCACATTTGGCCAATATCTTTGCCTAAAAGGTAAAGCAGGTTTGGCTAGAAAAACAAATGCTTGCAGTCTTTGCCCTTGCAGAATTCACAATTTCAAAGCACCTATGGAGCTACTTCAGAATTTTATCTCTGTTTGACCAGATCTTTGCATTTTTACTCAGTGGTATATGGTGTGGGAGAGAGGGTGGAGTGGGATGGGATCCACCCCAAAGCTGTCTGCAACCTTGTGAGACCAGTTTGCCCAGCTGACCCAGTCTCCAGCAGCATTTCATCCCCCTTTACAGGCCAATATGCACCCAAGTCAATCACAAACAGCTCAACTTCCCCTCCTCTGGAATTCATTAATTATGAGAACATCCTAACACTTCCTCCTGCTATATCCACCTGGTGCTCTTACCTTAGGACAAACCACATGGCCCAGACTTTGGAAAGGAAGAAGAGTGAGTGTGTGTGTGTGTGTGATGTGTGTGTGGGAAACATGCATGAGAAGAAAGATTTGACTGTTTCACTGCCATCATAATATCTCAGAAGACAAGATGAGGAAAGTAGGCTGGAGGTGAGTGGGACAAGGTGTTGGTGATGTGGGGTGGTACCTGTCCAGTGAGGGCTTTTTGTGTCACTGGTAATTTCAGGCTTTAAGGTGAAAAAGTAAAGAAAAGGTTTGCTTAGCATGGGACTGCCCCCTTTGCAATGGCTTCTGTTTAAGTGCCACCTCTGTGTACTGCCACCTCTAATAGGAAAGGACGTGCCGAGGGTTGTGACGTAACACTGCCCCATCCTAAAAAACACTAGAGGCACGCCCAGGGGCACTAATGATTAAGAAATACACTCCTCAAATCACATACAACCACCTATCAATACCCACTGCAATGTCCTGAAAACACAGCACAGCACCCTAGAGATATCCAGTCTGTGGAAGGACCCTTCTCCTAGAGTGGCCTTATCTGTATGAGCCCAAGGGGCAAAATTCTGGTATCCCACAGATGCTCCTGAGCAGGTTCTGCACTTCCTCCTGATCAAACTGTATTCAAGATGCATGGACCAGACTCTTGCTATCTCTGTGAGGGACACCAGCAGGAACAACGCCACGCCTACCACATTCCTTTCCTTTATGGAGACATGGATGCCCAAGTTGCCCATAATTTCCATGTAGGCAGTTTAGTCATTGCAGCAGTTGTTTTCCTCTTCTGTCAGGTAAGAACACATAAAATTAGTTATATTTCCCCATACTAAAAATCATTAAAGAATGAGACCAAAGCAAGAATGGCATCCTGATGGCAGAGGAGAACACCCAGACACTCCTTTCCTTTTCTCTGTGACCTCCCTGTCTGCTGTACTGCAAATACTTGTCTCAGGTTGAAGTGCTCCATTTCCTTCCTAAAATCTCTTTCTTGTGCTAGTAATCAGGGCAATATAAAATATTCCTTTTAGACCATCTGGAAGCCACAGGAAACATCAATTAACTGCATATATTTGAATCATAAGTACATTAGGCTAGAAATTTCTACATATTCTAAAAATGAAATCCTATAAACATTTTAAGCTGTGCAATATTTAATTAAGTGGTGGCCCCAGAGTGTGGGGAGCAGAATCATGTCCCTGGGCCATAGAGCAGGGTTTGCCACAAACCCACACAAGCCAGTCCCCATCAGCAGAGCAGCTATAAAGTTTCTTTCACATAGTGAGCTCCCTGTCTAGCTGGGCAGCCACATCACAAGCATTTCATGTATAGCCTCTTTTGAAATGCAGACGATTTTTTTGGGTTGCTCCAGCTGAGCTGCTGAAAAATAAAGGAAGTGTGCTCCCTACTGTCTGGAAAAGCTCTCACTGGAGTCTGCCAGTTTGATTCAAGCACACTGGTCTAAAATGCCAGCAACAGTTTAAAATGTAAGCCAAGACCTTTCTTTGTATGCCTGCAACACGTGAGGATGTCTGTGTGCATCAGAGCCCAGCTCTCAGCTGCAGCCAACCCAGCCACCAGCCAGCAGCAGCCCTTGGGTGGCCTCACGTTGCAGTGGGAAGGTGAAGAAGAAGGAATTATGCCATTCCCACCCTTCCTGCAGGGAGCATTGGCTTTAGCTTTGCTTGGTGACCTCGAGCAAGTCACTGAGCCTCGCTTTGCCCTTCCCTGTGGCCAAAGCAGGGTTTGAATGCTGTCACTTGAGCACAATTCCGTGATCACTCCTGGAGCTCTGACTGTGAGCTGGCTGCTCTACAGAAGCAAAGAGATTTCCCTGCCAGCCAGGGCAGCACAGGACCCAGCACACGAGTTACTGGTTGCAGCATTCCCTGGCTCTCTGGAGAGCGGCAGGGAGCTGCAAGCAAAGAGTTGACCACTCCACCACCACTTCCCTGGCAAAGCCTTCAGAGCTCTGCTCTGTGCAATGAAATGGGTAATGAAAAGACACTAAAGTGGAGACAGGATTTGCTATGTTCTGCCCAATTCAGCTGACACTGCCCTGTTCAAAAGCGGGGTGAAAAGTCTGCTTTTTGGGAGCAAGCCACAAGAAACTCAAACTACTGTTATGGAAACTGTATGGTGGAGAAGGAGTTGGCTAAGGGGATGTGGCAATGGCTGATGTTCAGGTGAGAAATATCTCAGAGAACAGTTGTTAATGGAGATCATCAGAGGTGACAATGACTAATATTTCCATAAGTGAACTGAAATAAATATTAAGGGCATTATTAATGGCATCCGTTGATGACACAAAGGTAAGAGGCATCATCCATGGAGAAAAGAATTAGGGATGCAGTATGAGAAAAACTGAGTGAGTTTAAGGAACTGGAGTATTAATAAAAATACTATGAAATTCACAGTACATAATTCACAGTACAATGTTCAGGGTCTCGCAATAAGGAACTGATGACAAAACCTTTTCTATAAGCTGGGAACTCATCTGCTAGAATTGAGCGAAGCAGGTAAAGACCTGTGCAAATGAGGTGATTATGGGATGATTACATGCTGCCAGTGTGATGTAGCTGTGTAAAAAGAGAATGTGGTCTTAAGCGGTGTCAGTAGAGACACTGACTGTTGTACAAACTGACAGTAAAACGTCACCCCTGCGGTATGCAACAGGCCCCGATGGAGACAGATGAACTGCGCTGGGAAAGAGGCAGCGATCGAGGGGGAGGAAAGTGCGTTCTAAAGGGAGGCTCTGAGCATTTTCCCTCGCACAGCCTGGTGCAATGACGGGAATGCGGCTCTATCTGCACATAACCCAGGCTCCCCACAGCAGCGGCGGAGGGGACCTGTTTAGGTCCACGCACAATGCTGTTCCAAGGGAGAACTGGTGCAAAGCCAGTAGTAAAGTGAAGCTGGAAGTCAGCGGGGCAGAGCTCTGGGGATGAGCGGCTCCCTCAGATGCGCCCGTGGCAGCAGGAGAGGAAAGGCGATGCTGGAGTGCCATCGTCTGTCCCTTTACAGCATTGCAGGGATCTCGGGGGCAGGATCGGCTAAGAAAGAATCCGTGTGTGCTGTGTTTTGTATCCAAGCAGGGCAGCAGGTCCTGCCTCTCACCTGGGAGCGCAGCTGGATGTGCAGCTGTCCCAGGAGGACACGCAGAGGGGACAGAGGGACAGCGCAAGAGGGACTCCTCCAGCTGGCCTCTGCTGATGGCTGAAGAATCTGGATCATGTTCTGAATGAAATCAGCAGAGAGAAATAATAGCAAAATACCTACAACCTCTGCAAGGAAAAAAGGAAAGGAAATGAAAAAGGAAATGAAAGAAGGGAAGGTGCGGGAAGGTGCGGGAAGGGAAGGGAAGGGGAGGGAAGAGGAAGAGGAAGAGGGGTGAATAAGCCCAACTCAGTTCCTATCTCTAACATGGACTTCACCATGCCGTGTCTGAGCTGTCTGGTTCGCAGCAGACCCTCACACACCAAACTGTGTCACCTTTTGCTCTGGCAGTGGGGGTAGCACAGAACCAGCGTCTTTCTGCCACTCATCCCTTTGATCGTTCTCTTACACGAGGCTTCGTGTTAAAGAAAAGCTGCAAGCATTTTCACTTGCAGCACATGCTCTGGCTCATTAATCCTCAACAGTATTGATTTTCTGTTGTGTTTTTTTCAGTTAATTGTTCCAAATGGAGAGGAGCTGCCAAGGTTGCATTGCTGATACATATCCCCCCAACCACACACCTCAGGAGAGGATGGAAGGTCCATTTTTTAGCTACTAAGTGTAGCTGTAACAGAACTTATAGCCAGCTGTCTCTGTCTTGCATTTCTAAATGTTTTTAAATGTAGGTTGATGTTAGGGCCTGCCAGCATCTGCAGCAATGCTGCCAGCAGCTTATTAACAGGCCAATTGCCAATTGCTCAACATTGTCATATTACATCAGAGCCTAAAAGTCTCTGCAGTCAGAGCATCCATTTTCAACATCCTTTGCATATATTTATAATATTTTCTTATAAAGTGCACTGCTACTCCTCTGTTAAATACTCCATCAACCATTTGGTGAAGAAGAGCATTAAGAATAAAGAGAACTGTCACTCAGTACCACATTTCTGAAAGCAAACCCGTATGTGATGGATCCTTGCTTAGCACTGTCACCGAGTTGGTGTGACAGGAGTGCCCCTCCCAGGAAGAGCTTTGTAGGGTGTGCCAGCTGAGGAGATCAAACCCCCTGAGACCCCAGGTCCTGTCACACTGCTACAGCACTGACAGAAGGATGAAGTGGAGGAGCAGGGGAATATGACCCTCCTTGCAAAAACCTTTGGAAGCCTGGAATGCAAAAAAACTCACAACAGCATGCAGGACCAGGCCAAAAAAGGTTGGTGTGTGAGGCTGTCCTGCAGTGAGCAGTCAGCTGGCAGGAGCAGTGGCAGTGCTGGGACACATCAGGGTGCTTTTGGTACCTTGAGTGCCCAGCCCTCACTGCAGCTGGTGAGTGAGTGCTGTTTTTCAGAGAAGAAATGCTGTCCAGCAAGTCTGCAGGAGAGAAGGGACAGCATTTCTCAGCTTTTGCTCTGCATTCATGGCCAGGGCTGGTGTTGGAAGTTTCTGGCTCCCTCAGAGCACAGCCAGTGCCTCTGCTCCTGCCTGTCCACCATCCCTGATACCGCTCCTCCTGACCTCTGCAGCCCCTCCTGCCCTGCCCACTGGGACAAACACTGCACAAGCTCCTGGGCAGAGTTATGGTGCTCATGTCAAAAAGTGCCATTTGGAAAAAAAATCCACAAAACCAAAGACCCCATGAAAACAAAACAAAGACCCCATGAAGCAGCCACCTCATGCTGACAGCACTAAACTCCCTGAGTGTGAGAGGACACCCAGGTGTCTCAGTGTGTCATCACAGCATGGCATCCTCAATGCCAACCCCCCATCTCTGCGGGATCATCCCATGGCACCATGCCCACCTCTGCACCGTGGGATGAGGGAGAGAAGCCCTGGTGACCTGAGGGGAGGAAGGCCTGGATGTCTCCAGGAGAACAGCTCTGACGACCTGACAGGAGGGAGGGCTGCATGTCTCCAGGAGAAGCACGTGCCTCCCTTAGACATTAATTAAACATTGCCTCCTGTGCCGTATGCCGCAGATAATTGCCCTTAATTTCACATGCTTATGAAAAGGAGAAGTAATAACTCCAGTGCCTTTGTTACCTGCCAAGGCCCTCATTACTGTCAGGGGATGCAGCCCTGGATGGGTGTCTGTGGTGCACCATGGCAGTACACCCTGATGGGCCCCCCTCTGCACACCCTCCCCTTTCCCCAGGGCTGTTGGGAGCCTGTGGGGGCTGACGGTGTCAGATTATCCCCCATGGGGGCCCTGAGCTCCTGCTGGGACATCAGCTCTGGAAAGAAGGCAAGGATTTGCCAGCAGGCCTCTGGCTGGAGCCACCAGTGTCAGAGTGGGATGTTTTCAGTCAGTGAGCAGAGAGCTTTCTCCAAAGCATCCAAACAGAGCCACCTTGGTGGTGAGGGGAAGAGGGCTGTAGGACATCCCTTCCAAGGATGTGTGCCAAGTCCACAGGGAAAGGGCTTCACACATTTGTTCATGGTGTTGAAGGTGTAAGAGATCACACAGCCAACCCCCTTATCTCACCTGAGTGAAAACACCTCACAGACATGGATCTAAGACATCAACACTGCTCCACACGTCTCATCCTTCTGGGTCCCACATAAGAGAGTTTATACACCCCATCAAAACCAGAAACTAGACAAATTCAGATTAATTCCACACTCCTTAAATCCTTTTCTCTGTCTTTTACTCACTTTTTGCACCCAACCATCCTCTCCACCCTACCAGGCATTCCTGTTGATCCCTTCCCTCCACAGCAGCCCCATGCTCTCTTCCAGCTCTTACTGCTTTGCCTGTTAATCTGCTTTCTGTTCCCTCACCTCTTCACCCATGACAGTGCAGGTCATGACAGCCATGAACAAAGTGTGTGAACCTTGAATTATGTTCTAGCCTCAGAATGGGCCAGGAAGCAGAAAGATGTTCCACAGGTAGTTTTCTCAAGCTTACTATCTCTGCCTGAGCTAGAACAACCGTTCATTACTATACTCCTGGCTGATCTGAATGACATCTCAAGCACACATATCCTTCCCTGGACACTCTCCTACTCCCCTCTGGCTTGTGACAGCTCAGGAAGTTCCTGAGCCAGAGGTGGCTTCTTTGTGGTAGGACTCATCTACCAGGGACTGCCACTTATTTGCTAAGGCTGTGAGAGAGCAGGCAAGGAGGTTAAAAATACAGTTAATTACTCTTTAATAGGATTTTTAATTATCTTTTTTCTGAAGGTGTGTCATGTTATGCATGTTAGAAGATAATTGGGGCTTACCTGCCACAGATAACAGAGCAAAAATCTCAATCACAAATAACAGAGCAAGGTGAAACACACAGAAATTGGCAACCAGATGTACTTACTACAGAAGGGATCCAGTAGTGCAATCTCTGGTCAAAGGACTGGGATCTTTCTGCAGCCCACGTTTACAGCTCAGCCCAAGCTGCTGCGATCTGTGGCTGTGATGCAACAAAGCACATGTTTATCTCTCAGTGTGCAGCTAATCCCATTCCCTTCATTTGTACCACTTACGCACTTCAAGATAAACAAATATTTGTGTGACATGTGGGACGTGGCTCTCACTGAGCCAGAAGGAAGGAGAGTGAGGTGATTATGCAGTTCCACGGGGAAGAATGTTTTGAGATGTTTTTGTCTTCTTCATCCTTGCAAAGGATGCTGTATGAATTAGAACCCCAGTAAATGCTCAGTGAATGTTTGTGGTTACTGCCACTGAGGCTGTTTTGGCTGATAGTGACAGGAGTGTTCAGGGATTGCCTTTTTTAAAAAAAATGTTTGTAATATTATATTTATTTTAGTTAAATAGATCTCAAGACTGGCAGAAGTCTTCATGGGTGCTTTTCATAGTGTTCTGTCACTCCTATAACTAAGGCCCCTTCTTGAGCCCTCTAAGAGCATGCTGAGGTGGTCCTTTCAAAATGAGGATTTTTTATGCATTAATATAGGTGCCAGTGTTCACGCAGCTGTAGCTGGTGTGTTTGTGCTTATGCAGATAAGTATTTTGAGCTGGGAGAAGCCTCTGTTGGCTGCACACTTGATCTCCCTGCTGAAATGAATGACATGAAGTGCTGTGAGACACATTATTCCCATTCTTGCCCCAGGCTGAGCTTGCCAATGCTCACATTACAGGGAGACCACTTGACCCTTCTCCACTTACGACGTGCACACAAAACACACTTCATGATTTTACTACAGAGTGTATGATTTGCTTCCATGGGTCAGCCTATCATCTTTCATAAATTCCAAAAACACCTTCTGGGTGGCAGCCAAAATAAGGACTGCTGGGGAATCTGATATTTGTTTCATGTTTATATCAGAAGGAGTCAAGCAGTGATAGATCTCCTATCACTTCACTCAAGTTTCTTGCTCTAGGTTATGGGATGAGAAGAGAGTTGTTCCAAACAAAGTTGTGTAAACTTGTAGAAGGCAGTAAACTCAGAACACACCAGAATATAAAGAGTTATTAAAAATCTCCTTTCTCGATTGGTGTTTGTGCTTAAAACTGAACATTATTTCTTTTACTTTCCCATTTACTTATTTTAGGGAAAACAAAAAAATACATAAAACCAGATTTTAATATATTTTGTATTCACTTTGTATGACAGAGTTCATTGTAGGAGCTTGTTGGGATCTCTTGACTTCTGTTTCTTCTGGAAAGGCTCTTTGCACTCTTTGCAATTTGCAATTTAGTTTTTCTCCATAGCTACATCATTTCTTGGTGTTTGCCCTAAAGACCAAGGAAGAATGCAAGACAGCTACATCCTGATAATAGCTTTGCTATCTACTGCAGCTGCAGCTGGCATAATAAGAAGTGATTTCTTCTGGGGTCCATAAGTTAATTTTTCTCCAAGAGCTCAACGATGTACAATTAAATTTGTGGTTTAATGAGACAGAGAAATGTCATATCATTCCCATGAATTAGAAAGGTATAAAGCACTTCCCAATGGGCCAAGTCAGACTTATCAAATTTTAAATTAACCATCATTATAGTTCAGAAATTATCACAGATTGTTCTTCCAAGACCTGTTAAAATGAAGATTTAAAAGATCAAATAAATAATACCCTGTGCACATTTTAACCCCCAAATTTTAGGCCAATAGAAGTCCTTGGTTGAAGTCTAATTAGGCACATGGGCCGTAAGTGAAATGCAAAACCCCAATCACTGTCAACGGAGCCAAAATTCCAGTTAAAAACTCTGACACTTTGATCCTTATAACAAAACTCTGATTTTAACCACAATTTTTTTCATTTATTTATGGTCCAGTCTAAGTGTCTTATATAACCTGGGCCGCTCTCTTACTCAAACATAACTAATTGCCCTAATCATGCCAAGTTCCTGATTCAAGAATGTCTGGTACAGTAAGTACCACAGGCCAATCCTACAGTACATGAAAGCTATTTTTACCAACCTGAAACTTCTGTTCAAATGAAATTTTTCTTATAAAATACCTTCTGTGTTAATCTAAAAAAATGTTGACTGTCTACATAGAAAGCATAATTGGCACGTTAACTGCCAAAGTGGGTAAGAACAGTCATTTCGTAGAAATTTGTTTGCATTACTCATACTTTAATCTCTTTTCCATTTCTTCTAACAAGTCTATTAATCTATTGCTACTCTTCAGATCTCTTAAACCCTCTTTGCAATGCTTTTTTTCAAAGGCAGCCCTACATCAGTATAATTCAGTTTACCCTAACTATTACCAACAAGTCTGTGGACAATATTCATTTTTAGCTCTTTTCATAGTTGGATAGATATTATCTTCACCTTACACATTGAAAAATTAAGTCTCTGGTATTTATTTTTGTCTGCTTTGCTTTGCTTTAATCTACTACGTTTTCACATGTACAATCGGGGTTTTAGCTGCCAAAACCATAATTATTTCAGGAACAGTGAGGGTTAAATAATGAGTATTACAAGAGGAAATTTAACCTAGAGCTTTCTTCCTTGACATCCCACCAGCCTCCGCTTTTCACATGAACGTGTCTCCTATTATCCCAACATTGCCCGTGTCTGACCTGTTCCCCACCCCAGGCTCCCTCAGCAGGTAGTTTCCACCACGACATGGGCAATTTGTGGGCTATGCAACCACCCCATGAAGGAGAGAGTGAGTCAGCCTAGAAGTATCTGAGAGAAAATTAATCTTCAAGATATGGCGCTTTAAAAAGGATAGATATGGGTTATCTGAATCGTAGGTCATACATATAAAAATATGGCATCAAAGAAGCTCCCTTAACAAACATTGTCTCCACCTCTGCTTGCACCCTTTATCTGACTGCGGAGCAAATTAAGCTGCAGCAGCAGGAACAAGCAGGAGACTGTTAGTACAACACTGAGCACCTCTGAACCACCGAAACCCCCGGGGACCACCGCGGTGTGAATGCTCAACAGCAAATTCCAGATCAGATGTGTGCTCTGTTGCCCTTTCAGAATCTGCATAGATCTTCAATACACTCTTGAGATCTCCTGGATAGCAAATTCCCCGGACCAGATCTGTACTGGTGATGTGTGGATCAGCTTTCTTCACGTTAATGGAGATTAGGCACATCGGAATAATCAAACCTTCTAGGTTATTTATTCCATTCCCTTGCCATTGCTACTAACCCTGCCATCCAATCACCAACAGAATCTGTTTAAAGAGCACTTATCTCATTTATGAGAATATTCTAATACTTTTAACAAATAAGGTTTTTTGAAATTTTATTTTATAAATTTCCACTATCTCAGTTTTTCCTTTCTGAGACATCCTGTACATGCAGATTACAGTTTCTTAAAATGCTTTCCAACTACTTCCCTTTTTTTTTTTT